>CAUYUJ010014149.1:360000-427500 GCA_963575745.1 Prorocentrum cordatum
CTCACACGCTTCGTGGTCACATCGGGAATTCCACCGCGCGCACAAGTAGGTGCGTTCACACGACACCACCGCACCATTTTCGGCACACCCCTCAGGCGCTCCGTGGCCCCATGAGGAATTCCACCAACAGCTCCCGACGGCCGCACTCGCATGGCACAACCGCACCAATTCCGACACACGGCTCCCACGTTTCGTGGCCCCATATGGGGTTCCACTGAAGGCCCCAGTGGTTGCGCTCGCATTACACCACCGCACCAATTTCGGCACACCCTTCACACGGTTCGTGGCCCCATGTGGGGTTCCACCGAAGGCCCCAGTGGCTGCGTTTGCATGGCACCACCGCACCATTTCGGCACACCCCTGAGACGCTTCGTGACCCCATGGGGAATCCCACCGAAAGTTTCCAACGGCTGCGCTCGCATGGCACAGCCGCACCAATTCCGACACACAGTGGCACGTTTCGTGGCCCCATATGGAGCTCCACCGAAGGCCCCAGTGGTTGCGTTCGCATGACACCACCGCGCCGATTTTGGCACACCCCGCACACGTTTCGTGGCCCCATAAGGAGCGCCACCGAAGACGATACAAACACTTGCGTTTTGCACAAGGGCATATGGTTGGGCCATTCGCCTGGACATTTCTCAGCCGTCATATGGTTTTGGGTCATCGTGTTGAAGAGACGGCGTTCCGCCGTCCTATCATCATCAGCATCAGCAGCACAATCGTCATCATCCTCATGGTCAGCATCGTTTTCATCATCATCGCCATTGTTATCGTCATCGCCGCCATCGTCACCATCATCGCCACCCATTTCGGCACACCCCACATGCATAGGGAGCTCCACCGAATGCTCCAGCGGCTGCGCTCGCATGACATCGCCGCACCTATTGTCGCATACCCCTCACACTCTTCGTGGCCGTCATATGGTTTTGGGTCATCGTGTTGAAGAGACGGCGTTCCGCCGTCCTATCATCATCAGCATCAGCAGCACAATCGTCATCATCCTCATGGTCAGCATCGTTTTCATCATCATCGCCATTGTTATCGTCATCGCCGCCATCGTCACCATCATCGCCACCCATTTCGGCACACCCCACATGCATAGGGAGCTCCACCGAATGCTCCAGCGGCTGCGCTCGCATGACATCGCCGCACCTATTGTCGCATACCCCTCACACTCTTCGTGGCCCCATAGGGAGCTTCACCGGACCCCCAATTGGCTGCGCCCGAATGACGCCACCGCACCTTTTTTTTAGCACGCCCCTCGCACGTTTCGTGGCCCCGTAGGGAGCTCCACCGAAGGCCCCGAGTGGCTTCGTTCGCATGACGCCACCACGCCCGTATCGGCATACCCCTCACACGCTTCGTGGCCCATAGGGAGCTCCACCAGAGACCCCATTGGCTGCGTTCGAACGACGCCATCGCATTTTTTTCAGCACGCCCCTCACACGTTTCGTGGCCCCATAGAGAGCTCCACCGAAGGCCCCGAATGGCTGCACTCGCATGACGCCACCGCGCCCGTTTCGACACACCCCTCACACGCTTCGTGACCCCATGGGGAACCCCACCGAAAGCGACAGCGACTGCGTTCGCATGACACCACCGCCCTCATGTCGGCCCACCCCTCACACGCTTAGTGGCCCAATTGGGAACTCTTCCGAAGGCCCCAGTGGCTGCGCTCGCATGACACCACCGCACCTATTTCGGCCCACCCCTCACACGCTTCGTGGTCACATCGGGAGTTCCACCGCACGCCCCAGTAGGTGCGTTCACACGACACCACCGCACCTATTTCGGCACACCCCTCAGACGCTTCGTGGCCCCATGGGGAATTCTACCGACAGCTCCCAACGGCTGCACTCACATGGCACAACCGCACCAATTCCGACACACGGCTCCCACGTTTCGTGGCCCCATATGGAGCTCCACCGAAAGCCCCAGTGGCTGCGCTCGCATGACGCCACCGCACCAATTTCGGCACTCCCCTGATCTTTGGGCCCCGCTGGCTCCGGCCGCCCCAGCTCGTGGGCGGGCGGGGGGCGCAGGCGGAGCGGCGGAGCAGCGGCGGCGGGCTGATGTGCCAAGGGCCAGAGGGGGCGCGCCGCGTCACGATACGCTCGTCGTGCTACGCTTCGGCGGCCAGCGAGGGGGTGGGAAGGAGAAGCAGGGCGCGAGCTAAACGGTATTTTGGCGATTTCTTGGGCCGTCTTCGTTTTGATTTCGTTCCGCAGCAAAGACAAGACGAAGGAACACAAACACAAAACGAAAGCATCACGCACTGTTTGGCTCGAGCTGAGAGGAGAAGGTCCTGTCAGAAGGAGGCGGGGCTTCTCAGACGCCTTCGCGCCTTCGGAGAAGTGTTCTGTGCTGTGCCTTTGAGGGAGACTGAGCAATGTTTTCCGAAGGCCGGGGAACTTCAGGGCCTTCTGAGAAGGCCCACCTCTTCTCGCTTCTCCCTTACAGTCATCCCGCATAGTAAGTATGAGCGATTTTTCAACGTTGCCCTTGCATCCTTCCCCTTCGGCCCATCCTTGGCCGCTTTCGCTGGCCGCGCCCCGCCCGCAAAGTGTCGACATGGCCTTCAAGGCCCTTGCATCCTTATCGTGCGTCTTCCTTCTATGTATTGATTGTAGAATTAGGTCGTTGGAGCCGTCTGGAGGCCTGGGATGGCCCTGGTGCACTGCGGCACCCGCCAGCAGGAAGGGCGGGCAGGCTCGAAGCTCTGGGAGCGGGGAGATGTTCTGCCCTCTTCGGCCTCCGGGTTCTGTTTCGGGCCCCAGGGCCGTGAAAAACGGGTCCGGAGTGCAAAACTCCATCAGTTGCACCCCAGGGGTGGTCTGGGAGTTGACTTTGACCTCCGAGTGACTGTGTCTCTCCTCCGTCTCTCCTTCTCTCCTTCCTCCTGCCCCGAATGATTCCAGAGCGAGGCAGCCCATACGTGGCGCGGTCATACCCTGTGTTGCTCGAAGGTGCAGGAAATCACAAAATCCCTTGCCTTCCTCTCGCTTATCTGCTCTCCCGTCCCCTCCCCATCCCTATTCCCTCCACCCCACCTCCTTAATCCCCCTCATCCTCCTCCTCCCCTTCCTGCTCCTAGGCATCGTGCCTCGTCCTCTGGGCTAGGGCAATGGCTTCGCTTGTGCTGCGATGTTTCTCTCTCCGGTGTTGCTGCTGTCATGGATGCAGATGAGGAACCTGATTGAGAGGTGGGAGTCATGAGGCGGAGGAGGAGTATACGTAGACAGGACGATGAATAGGAGTTGGAGGAAGAGGAAAATGACTGACGCTACGGTCTCAGACGAGCCCAATAGCCCGCCTAAGAAAAAAATAATATGGAAAAATAGCAGGACGACTAATTCAAGACAGGCAGACGAGTTCGGGAGGGAAGGATCAAGGCCCGTGGCGCCGTGTCCCGGCAGGAGAGGGAGAAGCTGATGGAGACTTTCACCATGCTCAAGCAGACCATGGATTCGCACAGTCAGGACCCAGCTGCTGCTGCTGCTGCTGGTGCTGCTGTTCCTCGTCAGTACACGCTGGTCGTTGAAACTAGGTATTTTGGGATTCCCAGGTCCCAGTCTACTTCAAGAGCCTTCCCACTTCAATCATCGATATGCTTTTGCTGCGTTGCGTTATTTTCTGGGAGGGCCTGAACCCAATCTACCTTTTCCGCCTTCCTACTTCATATTTCTAACCCCTTCTTCCGACCGACGGGAAATTTTGCAACGCAGCTTGCACGAGGGGTAAGAGAGAACCCCAGCTTTGGCTGGGTACACTTGTGTTCTTCGTGCTATTGGTGGGGTCCTCCCTGGAGTGCTCTCCGTTTGGCGTATCTCGGCATGTCCGTGCGCATTCGGCGAGGAGTGGCTCATGTTGTTGACCCACGTTCTTGTCGCCATATTTCGCCCGTGTCTCAGGAGAACGATACATGGGCACATAATTGTGGAAGTCCGCGCAGGTTTCGTCGGTCGGCGCTGTCCCCCATGGCGGCGCCTCCGGTGCCACCGCTCCTGGCGCGCTCCGCACGCTAGGGGGAGGCGGGTCCATCACCATGCGGATCTCTGGAAGTGACTGTATGTGTCGCTTCGTTACCCTCTATCTCCATGCTGTCAAAGACAACATTGTTGACGCTTCGCGTAACCCCATCGGACGATGTCAGCTACGCTTTCGGTCCGCTCATACCCGACAGACACCCTGGGCTGACACCTTCTTGCACGGAGACTCGTTCCCACCACCATGCGATTGTCGGTCCGACACGATCCATGACTGGGGATGTGCGACGCGCCATTTTGGCCGCGTCCGCCTTGCTTCCTGGGTGACTGACCCCTCAGACTCCCTGGGTTGCTGCTTGCACCGCCGCCTGGCCTTTCAGACGCCCTGGGTTGCCGCCTGCACCGCCGCCTGATCCGCGGCCCCCGCGCGCGCCCGGGAATTCGTCACGGCCGCAGCCCGACCGTGACCTCCCGCCGCCGGCGCTTCCGCCTGCGGCTGTTAAAAAACAATTCGCCTGGCGAAGGACCCAACCATATGCAGCTGCGAGTACCGCGCGGATATGACACGAAGGAGGGGGCACGCAAACTAGGCCCTTCTTTTCATAGGCACCGCGCCACTGGGGCCTTCGGTGGAGCTCCCTATGGGGCCACGAAACGTGTGAGGGGTGTGCCGAAATGGGTGGTGGGGAGGCATGCGAGCCCAGCCAGTGGGGCCCTCGGTGGAGCTCCCTATGGGGCCACGAAACGTGTGAGGGGTGTGCCGACATGGGTGGTGGGGAGGCATGCGGACCCTGCCACTGGGGCCTTCGGTGGAGTTCCCTGTGGGGCCACGAAACGTGTGAGGGGTGTGCCGAAATGGGTGGTGGGGAGGCATGCGAACCCTGCCACTGGGGCCTTCGGTGGAGCTCCCTATGGGGCCACGAAACGTGTGAGGGGTGTGCCGAAATGTGTGGTGGGGAGGCATGCCCCTGCCACTGGGGCCTTCGTGGAGCTCCCTATGGGGCCACGAAACGTGTGAGGGGTGTGCCGAAATGGGTGGTGGGGAGGCATGCGAACCCTGCCACTGGGGCCTTCGGTGGAGCTCCCTATGGGGCCACGAAGCGTGTGAGGGGTGTGCCGAAATTGGTCGTAGGGAGGCATGCGAACCCTGCCACCGGGGCCTTCGGTGGAGCTCCCTATGGGGCCACGAAACGTGTGAGGGGTGTGCCGAAATGAGTCGTGGGGAGGCATTCGAACCCTGCCAGTGGGGCCTTCGGTGGAGCTCCCTATGGGGCCACGAAACGTGTGAGGGGTGTGCCGAAATGGGTGGTGGGGAGGCATGCGAACCCTGCCACTGGGGCCTTCGGTGGAGCTCCCTATGGGGCCACGAAGCGTGTGAGGGGTGTGCCGAAATGGGTGGTGGGGAGGCATGCGAACGCAGCCACTGGGGCCTTCGGTGGAGCTCCCTATGGGGCCACGAAACGTGTGAGGGGTGTGCCGAAATGGGTGGTGGGGAGGCATGCGGACCCTGCACTGGGGCCTTCGGTGCTCCCTATGGGGCCACGAAACCTGCCAAAACGAACATGCGAACCCTGCCACTGGGCCTTCGGTGGAGCTCATGGGGCCACGAACGTGTGAGGGGTGTGCCGAAATGGGTGGTGGGGAGGCATGCGAACCCTGCCACTGGGGCCTTCGGTGGAGCTCCCTATGGGGCCACGAAACGTGTGAGGGGTGTGCCGAAATGGGTGGTGGGGAGGCATGCGAACCCTGCCACTGGGGCCTTCGGTGGAGCTCCCTATGGGGCCACGAAACGTGTGAGGGGTGTGCCGAAATGGGTGGTGGGGAGGCATGCGAACCCTGCCACTGGGGCCTTCGGTGGAGCTCCCTATGGGGCCACGAAACGTGTGAGGGGTGTGCCGAAATGGGTGGTGGGGAGGCATGCGAACGCAGCCACTGGGGCCTTCGGTGGAGCTCCCTATGGGGCCACGAAACGTGTGAGGGGTGTGCCGAATGGGTGGTGGGGAGGCATGCGAACCCTGCCACTGGGGCCTTCGGTGGAGCTCCCTATGGGGCCACGAAGCGTGTGAGGGGTGTGCCGAAGGCATGCGGCCACTGGGGCCTTCGGTGGAGCTCCCTATGGGGCCACGAAACGTGTGCCGAAATGGGTGGTGGGGAGGCATGCGAACCCTGCCACTGGGGCCTTCGGTGGAGCTCCCTATGGGGCCACGAAACGTGTGAGGGGTGTGCCGAAATGGGTGGTGGGGAGGCATGCGAACCCTGCCACTGGGGCCTTCGGAGGAGCTCCCTATGGGGCCACGAAACGTCTGAGGGGTGTGCCGAAATGGGTGGTGGGGAGGCATGCGAACGTTGCCAAGGGGGCCTTCGGTGGAGCTCCCTATGGGACCACGAAACGTGTGAGGGGTGTGCCGAAATGGGTGGTGGAGAGGCATGCGAACCCTGGAGGGAGGAGGGCGAGGAGGAGGAGGAGGACGAAAAGGAGGAGGAACGCGGGGACCGTCTCTTCAAAACGAGGACCCAACACCACAGGATGGTTGGGGGAAAAAAAAAAACGGAACCCCATAACCCCATGCAGAAATTATGCCCAGGGGAGTTGAGGTGATCAGGGAAGTGGGGGGGCATGCAGAAGAACAACGGGCGGGGAAAGCCGTCCGATACCCCAAGTGAGGGAACATGGTGGAGGAGAAGGAGGAGGAGTAGAAGGACGAGGGGGGTGATGAGAAGAAAGGAGGAAGAGACAGTGGACGAGGAGGAGGAGGATGATGATGAGGAGGAGGAGGAGGAGCATCTTGGCGAGCCCAGGGGCTTCTTTGAGGCTCCTGGGTGCGTCAGAGATCCTCTTGAGGCCTCTACCGGGCCTCTTGGGAGCTTCCTGGAGGCCTTTTGGGTGCCTTTTGGGGCTGTCAAGGCGCCCGTTGGGTCCCTCTTGGGGCGCTCTTGGGGGCTTTAGGGGCAGTCTTGGAGCGATCTTGGAGGATATCGATCAAAAAAGAGGGGCTCCTCAATTCCCCTCCCCCCTTGGGAGTCCCAAAAGTCGCCTCTTGGGGCGCTTTTGGGGCGCTCTTGGGCGCTCTTGGGGCCGTCTTGGGGCTCTCTTGGGTCTCTCCTGGGGCCCTCTTGGGCCATCTTGGAGCCATCTTGAGGCCTCGGATCGCCACCGGAAACGAAAAGGCGAGAAAGCAACAAACATTCGTTCCCTTCAGGTTTTGAAAGGATTTGGGCCTCTTCGGGGCCTCCTTGGGAGCTCTTTGGCCACTTGGAGCCGTCTTGGAGCGGTCTTGGGGCCTCTTGAAGCACCTGGGGAGCCATTTGGTGGCATCTTGGGATATATTGAGCCATCTTGGAGCTCATCTTGGGCCCTCCCAGGCGCTGTTGGAGCCATCTTGGGCCATCTTGGACGCCCCACCCCGTCGGAGGACCCCACCCTGTCGAAGGACCCCCCATCCAGGGTCAAGACTCCCTCCCCGCCTGCAAACCGTCTCGCTCACTCCCACCCGCCCTCCCAACACATACGCAGCACCCGAGCCTGGCCCGAGCCGCAGCACATTCAGCAGTCGTCTTTGGATGGGCAGCTACTGGGGGCGAATCCGCCGCCGCCGCCGCTGCCTCCGCCGCCGCCGCCGCCGCCGCCCGCCGCCGCCGCCGCGCCGCCGCCGCCGCCGCCGCTGTCCGCCGCCGCCGCCGCCGCCGCCGCCCGCCGCCGCCGCCGCCGCCGCCGCCCCCGCTGCCGAATCGCCGCCGCCGCAGCCGCTGCCGCCGCAGCCGCTGCCGCCACCGCTGCCGCCGCCGCCGCCGCCGCCGCCGCCACCGCCGCCACCGTCGCAGCCGCCGCATCCGCTGCCCCCGCCGCAGCCGCCGCAGCCGCTGCCGCCGCCAAGTGTATTCTGTACTGTTTTTTGAAAGGGATGGTGGGGGGAGGCAACATCGGGTTCGCTGCGCATGCTCCGAATTTAGAGGCAGAATGTGTTGTATTTTGTTTTTAACAAGGGAAGTTGGGGGGGGGCCCTCATTGACTCGGGTTGGCTCCCAGTCGTCTGGGGGAGGGGGTGTATAAACCCGTTTCCGAAGGGGAAGATGGGCAGATGGAAGTCAAGGCGCGCTAGACCACCTACGCCCTAAGGGCTGATGGGGCTACTTTTGCAGATGCCCGTGCATACGTGCTTCTTCGACTCAGATGTGGCCATGGATCCTAGAGCAGTTGGCATGGTGCAGCTGCAATCGTTTCCATTGAGCGTCCAAGGGTTTTACGCCGTGCAGCATCACATTGTGTCCGTACTCGTTGAGGTTGTAATCCTCCTCGTGGTCACCCCCCTCCCTCCGCCACCACCTCACCAGGGCCCCCAACTAGGGCCAGAGTAGATGACGTTCGGGGGACCGAGAGTAAAACATTATGGAAACGGTAAGGCGGAGGAGAAGACAAGCAAGAGAGGAGGACAGTAACGAAGTGAGGAGGACGATGCAGGATAATGAGGAGGAGGAGAATGTGGACGATGAGGAGAGGCGACCGCGGCAGAGGGAGGCAAGCAAGGAAGAACGCCGAGCAGGATCAGCAGCAGAAAGGAGGAGACGGAGCAACGACAAGGAGGAGAGATACCATATTTGGGAGTCTGGCATCTTCGGGCCCGCCCTGCCCTCGATTCGAGGAGTTCGGGCACAGCAGGCTCTGAAGCTACTGTGAAGTCAACCCTTGCGTCCTTCCCCTTCGGCCCATCCTTGGCCGCTTTCGCCAGCCGCGCCCGGCTCGCGAAGTGTCGATATGGCCGTCCGAGGCCCTCGCATCCTTATCGGCCTTTGTCATTACACGGATGATTGTATCTCACGGAAGAAATATCCCGGGGAGGCTTGTCCGAGGGGGAGTTCGGGGGTGGCCAAGAGGGGGGTGATGATTGGGGGGGATATTATTGCAGGGGCCAACATATCTCCCGAGATAATATGGCTTCCTATTTCGATGCGACCCTTGCCCCGCTCCCCCGCGGGCCCCGCACATGCCGCTGGCCGTGATTTGTGCCCCCCCTGCTTGGACGCCCCCCTCTTGGGCCCCCCCGGCCAGAGGGGTTGTCCGGATCCCCGCTTGATTGTCCCGGGGGTTGTCGGGGTAGGTAATTTTGCCACCATTTGTTAATCAGCACGGGTTGTCCGAGGGGGTGTCCGGGGATTGTTTTGGATCGGATTAGTGTCCATTGAACATACTGGGGTGTAGATTCGAGCCAAGTTGTTGCAAAATAGCAGTGACCTCCCCAAAGGCAAGTTTCCGAGTATTATTTGTTCCCTTCGCCCTCCCCAGGCCGTTATAGCGGCATTCGTTTTTTCCCCAGCCCTCCTGCGATGGGCTCTCGTTTTGAATACAGCGCTGATGTCGCACACCTCCCTCCTCTCCTCTCTCCTCATGCCGCCTCCTCCTGCCTCCTCCTGCGTTGCTCCTTGGGTCTCGAATTGCGCAATTGTCGCCACTTTCGTAGGCTCCCGATAGGCACGGCGGAGTAGGGGAGTCAAGGAACCCAGCCGAAACCTCGCAGCTCCATGGGGAGCTGCGAACTGCGTAAGCGTCGCCACTTTCCCCGGCTCCTGGGATGCACGGCGGAGCAAGAGAGCAAACATGGGAGGGCACGGCGGAGCAGGAGAGTAAACGGATTTAGCCGAGACCTCGCAGTTCCTTGGGAGGCTGCGCTGCGCAATTGTCACCACTTGCGTGGGCTTCTGGGAAGTCCAGCGGAGTCGTGGGCCACGCGCACCTAGACGAGACCTCGCTGCTCCCTGGGGGGCTGCGAACCTCGCAACCGTGGCCACATTCGTGGGGCTATCTCGCTGGGGGCTGCGAACTTCTCAACTGTCGCCGCTTTCGTGGGCTCCTGGGAGGAACAGCGGGGTCGGGGGCCACGCGCACCAAGGCGAGGCTTCGCTGCTCCCTGGGCGGCTGCGAATTGTGCAACTGGCGCCACTTTCGCGGGTTCCTGGGAGGTCCAGCGGAGTCAGGGGCCACGCGCACCCAGACGAGACCTCGCTGCTCCCTGGGCGGCTGCCAAATGAGCAATTGTCACCACTTTTGTGATCTCTTGGGAGGTCCAGCGGAGTCGGGGGCCACGCGCACCCAGACGAGAACTCGCTGCTCCCTGGGCGGCTGCGCTCTGCGCAGTTGTCACCACTTTCATGGGCTGCGGGGAGGTCCAGCGGAGTCGGGGGCCACGCGCACCCAGACTAGACCTCGCTGCTCCATGGGTGGCTGCGAACTGCGCAATTGACGCCACTTTCTTTGGCTCCTGGGAGGTCCAGCGGAGTCGGGGACCACGCGGATCCAGCCGAGACGTCGCGGCTCCCTGGGCAGCTACGAAGTGCGCAATCGTCGCCACGTTCGTAGGCTCGTGGGAGGCACGGCGGAGGTGAGGGCAGCGCAGTTCGTGCCTGTTTGCGATGCGCTCTTTCATGCGAAGCGTTCAGGCGCATATTCGCTTCGCGTGGAGAAGGGGCTGGGCACGTCTCGGGTATTATGTTTAGTTTGTTATGGGGAACTGATTCACTAACTGGGCTAGTGCCCACGGCTACGCTGTGCTGGGCGGTGCCCATCCTCTGGGTACCCACAGTGCCCGCAGGGGGAGGACGACGAGTTGTAGGGAGGATGCGGTAGGACGGAATGATGAGCGATGAGGGCTCCGAAGGAGTTCTCGGAGGCATCTCGGTGCCTCCCGGAGACCTCGTGGGGGCCTCTAGAGGGCCTCTAGAGGGCCTCTGGGGTGCCTTGGGGGCGGGCGGGCTCGGGGCACATCGCGGAGCGGATCAGTCCGTACGGCCATTGCTGGCAGGGAGGCGGAGGGGGAGGATGGGGGTAGGGAGGAAGATCAGGGAGTAGGGCGACGGAAGAGGAGGACGACGAAGGAGGAGGGTGGAGGAGGTGGGGCAGGCGAGGGGAGGGGTCAGGGAAGGGAGTGGACCATTCTGAGCAACGAAGGCTCATCGACAGCCACGTGTGTGTGTGCATCATACGGCATGCTCAGGCACTATGCAAGGGCACAGGTGAATGCAAGAGACATGAGAGGACAGGAGGACAGGCGAGGGACCCCACCAGCCCGCCCCGCCTGGGCCTCGCGCTGCCGCGCAGCAGAGCAGAGCATGTTTCTCCTGGGCCTGCCTCTCCCTCTCTCTCGGGGATGGGAGGGAAGGCAGCAGTAGAAAAGAGTCCTCCAGGTGGGAGGGCTCGTCGCACAGCTCGTCGGTACCGAGCCTGCTCCCTCGTCACCTGGACCTGGCGGCGGAGAAGTTCCGTGATCTCAACGCGGGCGGGGGGGGGGAGGAGGAGGAGGAGGAGGAGGAGGAGGAGGAGGAGGAGGAGGAGGAGGAGGAGGAGGAGGAGGAGGAGGTGGCCGTTCTTTCTTCTTCGACTCTCGGCACATGGCCCCAAGCGGGCCACGCAGCAATGGCAAGCCCTCGTCGTACTGGGGTGGCCAGGTGTGGACATGTACAGTCAAGAAATGCAAGTTCTCAAATAATTTCGGATGGAGGCGCACGTGTTTCTGCCGTGGTGCCCAGAAGCCTTGAGCCGAGGGTGCTACCAAGGCGAGCGCAGGCGACAAAGGCACGGCCAAAGACGACAGATTGGAGGACTGCCAGGTGCAGGCTCTTCTTGCCCTCGATGCTGCTCAGTTTTGCGCTCTGGTGGCTCTTCTGCCCAGTCAGCAACGAGCACGAATCGTCGCGCAGAGGGCGGTAAAGTCTGGCGACCCTGCAGCTGTCTCGAAGGAGGCCAAAGTGGGGCACGGCGCGCTCAAGGCTAAGGTGTCCAAGGCCGCCGCAGCACTCGACAGAGCCAAGACCCAGTTGGCTTCACAGGTGCTGCGAGTCGCGACCTTGCAAGTCGAGCATGACGAGCTGCTGGCCAAGGAGAAGGTGGCAGCCAAGCGTGCTGCTGACGCCTGCGGCCAGTTGTCGGGAGGTGTGGCGGCTCCCGCGGCTGGTGGTCCTCAGCCGCCTGATGACCCTGCTGTCGGCCTGCGCATGCAGCTGGTGGCCCTGGGCTGCGAGGCCCCTGTGCTGGGCGACTTCGACAGGCTCATCGCGGCCCGCGACTCTGCAGAGGCCGAGCTGCAGAGGAAGGCCCAGGCCGACGCTGCCCAGGCCGCAGCGGCTGGCTGTGCGGCTGCGGACGCTGGTGGTGCTGCTGCCGATGTTCCTGTTCCTGGCGCCCGTGCTGGCTCGGACAGCGACGTCAGCATGTCCATCTCGTTCAGCGACCTCGACGGCGATTGGATCGATGACCTCATCAAGACCGCCAACGACGCTGAAGCAGCTGATGGAGACTCTGAGGCCAAGAGCGGCATCACCCGCTCTGCCTTGCAGGCAGCGCTTGAGGAAGCATTCGGGCGCGCCAAGAAGGCCAAGCATGACAAAACATCGGAGGGGTAGCCCGCCCCTTCGCTCGCGGCTCGAGCCCCTCGTGTCTGGACATTTATCACCAGCAATGTTACAGAGCGAGTTGGGCTTGACATTTTCCTCTCCTCCCCTCATTCTCTGAGCGCTGATGTGCTCGCAGCTCAGGAAACGCACATTGTGGACGCAGAGGCGCAGGAAGCTGCGCTGCGTGCCCAAGGTCGTCGAGCTCATTTCTATCCAGCTGTTCCCACGGGCCGTGGGGGCTGGGGGCCTCATGATCGCCACCCCGAAGCACCTTGGGTTATCTAGAGTGGAGGGCTACTCTGATAGTTTTGTACCGGGTCGCGTCGGAATGCTGCATCTTGGAGGCGTAGTACCTGGGGGAGTTTTTGTGGCCAGCATCTATCTACATCATAGTGTTGGCCTTTCCCTTCAAAGCTGGACTATTTTGTGTGACCTTGGGGCCCAGCTAAAAGCCATGGGAATGCCGTTTATTCTGATGGGTGATTTCAATCTGGAGCCTGAGGTTTTGGACTATAGCGGATGGGTCTCTGCCCTCGACGCTGTCATTGTCGCTTCGGAAGGCGGAGCGTGCTGCCCTGCCGATCGCGCGATCGGTTTTTTCGTCGTCAGTCGCGAGCTCGCTGCTAGAGCTCAGGCAACTGTACTTTACGACGTGGACACGGCGCCGCACTACCCTGTTCAGCTTAGGCTCGCGTGCACGAAGGACTCCTATCGTGTCAGGGTGGCGAAGTTCCCGAGGCGTTTCACTACTGCGGCCCCTGCTGGGCCCAGGAATCGGCCACCTGAAGGCCGTTGGGAGCATGTGAGTATCAACGCGCAGCCGGGGGACATCTCGAAGTCTTGGGATTCTTTTGTTCAGGCCGCGGAGCTCGAGCTTCTCGACGTGTGCCAGATTGACGACGATGCAGCCCAGAGCTACCTGGGACGAGGGGGACAGATCGAGTTTTCCTGGAGCACCCCTGGACGACCTGGGCCCCTTGCTTTCCCCAGAGTTTCCCCAGTGGCCACCTGGTGGCGCAGTGTTGGGGTCTTGTTTTCGGAGTTCGCCAAGCCGCGCAGTGCTTTCAGGACTCGTGAGCTTTGTCGGGCTGCTCGTCGTCTTCAGGGCTCGAGGCACGTCGTTAGCATGTGCGCCATCTGCTTTTCCCGCGTGCTCGACCTGCTCACGCACCCCGACATGCTTTACTCGCTCGCTGCTTGCCTCTCTCAGCTTGCCTGTCAGCGCGCTGCCAAGTTGCGTCGTCAGAGCGCCGCGCAGAAGACGGCAGGGTGGGAGCAGTGGGTTAAGAAGCATTCAGTCAACGGCGTTGCTGCTTGGTTTTGCTACGTTCGTCTGCCAGATCCCTGGCAGTCTTCTTCTATTGTGCAGTTCGCGCCCGCCAACAGCACGCAGGATATTTATGTTCTGGAGGCCGAGTGGAAGAAGTGGTGGAGGGTCGGAGCAAAGGACCCACCCCTCCAATGGCCCGCGGACCTGGGAGAAAGGCCCCCTGCCCCCACTCTGGAGCACCTCAAAAGGGTCTTGAGAACGTTCCCAGTGGGGGCGGGTTGTGGTTTCGACCAGCTGCCGCCACGGCAGTTATTGTGTCTCCCTGATGAAGCGCTCGAGATCTTTTGCCAGTTGATCTCCTGTATAGAGCGCCAGGTCGAATGGCCGCCGATGACGATCATAATGATCTCTAGTCTAAAGCGGCTTGGTGGAGTGCGACCGCTCGCTCTGCTTCACTGCTTGCGTCGTGTTCAGGCGCGGCTCAGAAGAGATGTGCTACAGAAATGACAGAAGGACAACTATAGATACTTCTGGTGGGCCATTCGAGGGAAATCGTCGGAGCTATCGGTTTGGCTTCAAGTGGGTTGGGCTGAGTATCATACGGGTTCGGGCAGTGGCTCGGCGGCCCTTCTCGTTGATCTCAAGAAGGCTTTCGAACTCGTTCGACACGTGCATCTGAAATCTGCAGCTGCCCGTGCGTCATTTCCGCCCTGGCAGCTAAAGTTGCTTGTGCTAGCTTATCGCGCTCCCAGAGTGGTATAGTTGCAGGGGCTCTGCAGTGAGCCCATCCAGGCCGACCAGACCATTGCTCCAGACTGCTAGTTCGCCACCTGCCTCCTCCAGCTCATGTTGCTGGGGCCTTTAGACGAGGTCAGGAAAGACTGCCCTACGGTGCCCGTAGCTGTATGTGTTGACGACATTGGTTTGCAAAGATGCGGCGCTGCTAGCAGGGTTGTCTAATGAGATCTCGGGGGCAGGGGCTCCACATAAGCACGAGCTGAAGAAGGTGGACCTCGTGGTTGCCCTCGACAAGTCTAGGGTGCTTGCCAGCACCCCAGATATACAGCAGAGTTTGCAGCGCAAGCTGGCTTCAGTCAAGGCGCTAGGTGTGCGCTCTGAGCGCAACCTCGAGGTCGACTACTCTGCTGGGCGAGCTACTACGAGACGGACGCGTGCAGCGCGCATGCCTGCGGCGAAAGCCAAGCGCAAGCGTGCGTTGCACCTGCAAGGCGCGCATGCACGCAAGACGACATTGCAGCACATGGCGCGCGCGTCTGTCGAGACCACTGCCACGTTCGGCACGGCTGTCCAGGGCGCGAGCATGGGCGAGCTAGGTACACTACGTACTATGGCTGCGGCGTCGCTTGGGGCTAAAGCTGCTGGGGGGTCGCGCGCACTTGCCCTGGCGATGACCCCGAGCCCGAGGTTCGACCCCATTTACCGTGCCACGCTGGAGCCCGCCAAGGCCTTCACGCATGTCCTCTGGAGGGGCCTGATGCCGATCAACACGCTGCAAAAGGGGCTTGCTGCTGCTGCTGCTGCCAGGCTGGGTTCCCGCAGCTCCCCGTGGCAGGCCATTAAGGGGCCCTTATCGGCGCTTTGGGCCGCTTTGAAACGCGGTGGAGTTGATGCTGGCGATCTTCGGGCTGGGGAGTTCCCGAATGGCCAGGTCATCGACCCTCTTGTCGAGAGGGCCATCGTGTCCTGGCAGATGCAGAAGGTCTCAGATAATTTCGATGTCCCTGAGTTTCTTGGGGGAGTCTGGATCGAGCCGCTCAGGGCGCTCTACACTTCCAGGGTTCTTGCGGCCCAAGAGGCGGCCAGCCTGCGCTCGGTCGTCATTGGAGCCCAGTGGGCGCAGGCCAGGCAGTACGAGCAAGGCTGGCTCCAGGACCCCCTTTGCAGGCTCTGTGGGTCTTTTCCAGGCGCGCTCCTACATAGGCACGCCAGCTGCGAGCACATCACATAGCTCATTGGCCCCGCGCCGACGCTGGCCAGCGTCTTTGCAGAGCATGCCAGCACCAACAAGCTGTTTCAAGTGTTCCTCGAGCGGCTCTGCTTGCCAAGCCGCCCGTGCCGACAGACTTGCTCCAGCATCCGTTGCAGCCCTACCTGAAATGGAAAGGCGATGCATCCAGGCTCACGGGGGACATCTACTTGGACGGCTCGTGCTTTGAAGAGCCCCCCCTCTACCCCGTGGCAGGTTTCCCTGCGGTTGCGTTGCGCCCTCAGGCGGAAGTTGCTGCGTGTGCCGTTACGGGTTTTCTTCCTGGGCCGCATCAGGACATCGATGGAGCTGAGCTATTTGCATTGTACGTTGCTCTGCTGCATGCTATTCCTCCTGTGGCCGTGTATTCTGATTCGGTTTTTGTGTCAGCGGAGTCCATCTGCTTGGAGAGGAGCGAACCACCTGTGCTAACTTTGCATGGGCACATCTGTGGAAGCCCGTCTGGCAGAAGATCCACGATTGGGGGGGCGGTTTCACCATCGACAAAGTCAAAAGCCATGTCACTCGCAAGCAGGTTCGTGATGGAGCCCAGTCGGCTCGGCACACCGAAGGCAACAAGCTTGCGGATGCGGAGGCCAGATGCAGGACGCATATGCGCAGGCCTGCTGTGGCCTACAGGGGGCCCCTTCACCAGCACCAGAAGTTTGTTAAAAGGAATGGGCGTCTGGGTTGCTAGTGTCGGGGCTGTCTTATCCGAGAAAGATTGCCTGCATCGTGAGCGGCGTTTACGAGACCCTGAGGCCCCCCCTCCCTTGTGCTCGTCAACGCCCAGCCGCCCACTTTGCAGGGGCGTGCTAAAGCCACTAACCAGTTGTATGAAGTTAGAGGCTTGAAGCCGCATTGGCTGTACACGTTTATAGCCCCGACTGCCCCTGCCTCCACCAGGTTTGTTTGTCTGCTGTAGCGTGTGCGGTTGTCAGAGCTCCCACAGGCTCTCCAAGGGGCTCACCTCTCCGCGTCCTCCGCAGGCTCCTAAGTGGGGCAAAGCCGTGGGGGCTCGCCTTTTGACGCAGGAGAAGTTTAAGGCTGGAAATGCCATGCTTAATATTACTGAGCTGCAAGCTCTATGAGGGGCGATGATGGCAGGCTCGCCAATCCCTCGTTGAGGTGGCGTCAGTGCGCTGGCGCGCGGCGTGCATTTTCTGTCTGAGTCCTCTGTGCAGTTGCAGGCGTCACTCACGCTTCTAATCATCTCAAGCCGTGCGTGCCGTGTGCTGCCGGGCCTCTCATGTCTGCATGTTTCCCGCGCGGGTGTGTGCTCGTCGCATGCGTCCCGTGTTTTTCTCTTTGTTGCGCGCCCCTTCCGCAGGCCACCGACGTCGGAGGCTGCGAGGAGGCGGCCGCTGTCTCGCGCGGCGTCAGGTAAGTCACCGCGCGAGACAGCGGCCCTGCGTTGAGGCGGAGACGTTGCGTCCGCCTCCTGAGCTGCGCCGAGGAAGAAGAGAAGGGGGTGGGAAGCCCAAGGGCCCCCAGGAGCCTCACGAGCCCTCAACATGCCCTCCTCATCCCACTGGTCTGCCTCCCCAAGCCAGGAGTCAGCTTCTTCCTCGGGCCGCGGGCCAGGATCAGCCGACGGGGTCTCCACAGGACCAGCGGGGGTGGCATTCGAACGGGCTCGAGGGCGGTCGAAACGGGCGCCCCTGGGTCCCTTAGTCTTGAATCCAGCAACATCTAGGGCTATGTCAG
This sequence comes from Prorocentrum cordatum, assembly GCA_963575745.1. Classification (NCBI taxonomy): domain Eukaryota; class Dinophyceae; order Prorocentrales; family Prorocentraceae; genus Prorocentrum; species Prorocentrum cordatum. The sequence goes on from CAUYUJ010014149.1 coordinate 377,336, forward strand.
CCTTATCCTCCGCAGTGCTGTCAGCGTCGGGATCGAGAGCCTGAGAAAACATTCAACAAGAAGCTCACAGGAGCCAAGTTCACCTTCACCAGTCTCGGGGTCAATGCCGAGGAGGGTGGCGCGGGTATTGCGGGGATGGGGACAACGTCCTAACTTGCCTTGGCCCTGGATTTCCTCGACAAGGGATTCCAACCTCATACGCAGGAACGTGGCCGGTGCCTTGCTCCCTTGCCCGAACACACACTGGTAAAACGAGACTGTCCTGGAAGGGGGGGCTGGGACACATGATGTGGCTGACTGCCGCGAGCTTGGCGCCCTCTCCTCCAAGTGGGCAACTTCAGGATGTTCCTTCATAACACACGCTCCTACTTCAAGGCAAGTCAGCATCAACTGGTGCTGGCTGAGCTGGAGCTGAGAGCAAATCTATAGCTGCTGATAGCGTCGTACCCTCACGTCTGGACGACCCCGCCTGTGCTTGAGAGTGCAAAGCGGCGAAGCGGAGCAGGTGGGCGATGCCGGCTCGCAACTTTTAGTTCCTGCCACCTCGCAGCAGACCAAGTCTCACATGGAGGGCTTCCAATGCGGCCAATAGCACGACCTGTTCTCAGGAGCAGGTGCCAGTTGCGAACAATGTCCGCACGAGTCAAGTCGCCATTTACAGTCTCACATGCCACATCACACGGTATAACAATAATGGTAACAGGTCCCGTCATTAGGACACGTTCCATTTTTTCTTGCACATCGTCTGTTCGCCTTGCTCCTGAGAACAAATGCAAACAAGAAAAAACGCAGGCACCGCATACTGAAGAGGCCGCGGGCAACGGTCAGCAGTAGGGCCATCATACTCAAGAGGCTCAAAAAGATGCTCCTCCTGCGGAGGGGCCTCGTAGTTGGGTGCCTCTTGGACCTCAAACAGGGACTCGGGAACTTCATCATACCGATCATACATAGATTTGGTGACTTGCCAGGCGCCCACGTAGGGTAACTGAGTTTGTTGGGGAGCATTCCGAGGACGAGGAACACGATGGGCGGGGAGCCAGGCCCCCCTTCGCATGGTACTTGACTTACGGGCTTGCCGTCTTTACCAGGCCTCAAGGGCCTGCACCTCCTCGAGAACTTCAGGAGCCTCAGGAGCCAGGTAGGAGAGGGCCGAAATATAGCAGTTAGGATTCCCATAGGCAAGGTGGTCAATAGTTCCACGGAGCTGAACCGAATCAAACAAATCGGACACATGTAGCTTGCAATCTACCTCGCAGCAACCGCTCGTTGTTGGTGGTGTAGCCTGGCAACATGTTGCACACAGCTGCACACTTTGCGGAGGCGAACTCGCAGAACGCGCAGCGATGCACAACAGGTGCAGGTGCCGGCTTCAGAGAGAGGTCTGGTGGCACACCAATGCTCGTAGCATGCTGGAACACAGCCTGCGTCCGCTGTCTGGCGTCTTCAATTCGACATACCCAACAGATATGAGGCTCGATCCGCGACTTCAATATATTAGCCCAGTGTTGTCCCCGTCCTAGCATCTCCTTCTCCCAAGGCCCGCATTCCGACAAACGACAAGACAATTCACGTAGCCTGGATACCCGATTGCGAAGCCTCCAAAGATCATCTAGGACCGTATTGAACCAGGAGTGCTTAGGTGCCGATGTGGCCCTAATAAGCCCAAAGAGGGACCCAGGAGCATGGCAGTACAGACGGCTTCAGGTAGCGCAAGCGGTGCCACCTTAGCATGATATTTACGTCACATTTCTGAGCAGTTGCCTTGATAGCTTGATCTGGATCCGCTCCATCATCATAGGCGGGCTTTCCCAGGGCAGAGCGGTATATCCGAATAGTGCCAGACCTGTGGCGTTTATATTGGGCATAGGAGGGTTGCGGCCACGTGGCCGCGTTGTAAAGCCTGCCTGGCATGTGCAACACGTCCGCGAGTTGCAGTTTGTGCTGCAGGGCGAATTGGGAGTTGGGGGAAACAACCTGTCGTGGAGCTTGCAGCGACGACGACGTCGACGAAACCCGATGCGCCAACTCGGGCGCCACATCTTGCTTGTCCGAAACCATCCGTCGCAGGTGTTGATACGCATGGACCGCCTCCAGAGTAAGCCCCTTGGGAAGCGTACAGGTAGATGGAATCGAAACTTTTCCCTCCTCCTCGATCCAGGACTTCTCGCGGGCCTTGACAGCCCCAGTTCCCCTGAAGGTTACGAGAAGGACAGTCTTGTTGGAGCCCACGTTGATCTTGAGGCCCGCAGGGGTGAAGGTGTCGGCGACGATCGTCATGAGGCATTGGGTCTTCTGAATGATGAAGCCTGCAGGGCTCCACGCATTGAACAGGATATCGTCGCTATACTCAACGTCATTAGTTGAGACCTTGGCGTCACGCTGTGCAAGAGGGCCCAGGGTCCCGGCCGAGGGGGCGTCCAGCTCCTGAAGAAGCCCAGCATCCTCACGACGGCCCCAGGTCCGCCGAGTACACCTGGAAACGGTAAACAAACACAGCCGGGTAGCAAGCGTGTTGCTTGGCGTGGTCCCCGTCGTCATTAATGGCAGAATGTCCTGACCCTTAGGTAGAGGCCCACGTCGCCCACGCCCCTGACAAGGTCTCAGCCAATACACGCCTCAGGTGCGCAGGAACCTCCAGTTCCTCTAAGCGCGGAGGCCGAGCAAGCTCGACAGCAAGTAGCCCCATGCAAGACGGTGGCAAGCCAGAAGCATGCAGCAGCTGAGCACTCAGTTCGTCGTTAATCTCCTCCCCCCCTTTAAATCGGATGAATATTTCGCGAATCGCATGGTGAAATGCCGCTTCGAGGTCCACGAATAGAGTCGACATCGATTCAGATCGCATACGTGACCGCTTATGCTTCAAACGAACCATGTGTACAGCACCATCTGTGCCACGCCCGCGTATGCCTCCACATTGAGACTCCAGTGCAGATGCATCAAGGAACGGCTGAAGTATGCTAGCAACCAGTGCATGAACACGCTTGCCGACTTGTGGTCCTATGGCCACAGATCTGATGCTGGAGCACTGGTTGGGTGTACCTCTAGCGGCTCAAGCGTTCTTTCACTCACCCAGTCCTGGCGACGAGGGTCGGCAGGGAAAAATGCTCACGTGCAAAATCTGCGAGGTAGGCATCCATTCGCGCGCAATGTGCAGTGGCCGACTCCGTCCATGTTGGCTCTGGAAAGGAGGCCACGTGAGCATCAAAAGCAACACGCACTTGAGGGTCTCGCAGCTGTTCAGCTTGCACACGCAGCTGAGGCCAGGGACACTATGAGATGTCGAGAGAGCCAGAGTGGAGCCCCACCGTGACATACGTGGGACTATGATCTTTTACTGCATGAGCAAGATCAATCTGCCTGTCTACCTGCGCAGAAGTCACTTTGCCCAGCCAATCCTGCGGCACAAGCACGTAGTCCAACCGCTTTCATGTCTTATCATTCGTGTGTACATGCGTATGATGTGTATCCCCAGGAGGAGCTGATAGAAAGGATGACGGCGCCACGACCTGAAAGCGATGGCAAACCGCTCGCAAGCACTCCTGAGAAATTCTCTTCCACAGCCTCCACATCACCAATCTAAGCAGGGCAAGTGGACCCCACTTCCGCGTTCGCATCGAACAGGAACACTGGGTGCACACCTGGAGCCAAGCATTCTCGCACGATCCTCTGGGTATCAAGTCACCATCTTAACAGGCGCAAGCTCCGTGCGTGCCGAGTGGGGAGCATGGGCAGCAACCAGTAACAAATGTAGGCCTGGCACGTGACATCGCAGCAGAAGCTTACTCGGGTCTGCATATTGCTGCCACGCATGCTGTTTGCCGGGTCGAGTGCCCTTGACAGGTAGCTCCGTATTAATCCAGATCGCCACACCGCCGGCGCCATTCTCAGAGCATTTGGAATAGTCCATAATGTAGTTACCGACCCGCCTGGGAAGGCCCGCCTGGAGCCTCGTTTCAAGCACCCCGAGGAAGTGGTACCGAGCGGCAGACAACTGCTTGGCCAGAAGCGCGATGCGTCCCGGGGAGTTCAGGCCGATAACCTTCGGGAGCCTGGCGGACCCACGGGTTCCACGTGACCCCTTCTTATATTTGTTGTTGCCTTGGAGGGTCAGGACATCGGCAATTCCAAATTTACAGTTGTTAAGGTCCTGGGAGTGGGCGTTATCAGCGATGCACTGGACCCCGATAACATCCTGGACTTGGAAGCCCTCCGAGGGCACCCCCTTGACCCTTAAGTCGTTAGAGTCTGTGATGCACGGCAGGCCATCGGCGCTCTCCACGTAAAGCCAGGCCCATGCAAGCGCAGATGAGTCGAAAAGCAGCGCGGCAAACGGCATGCATTCCATACCAGGCATCAGTCCCATGCCAGTGAGACGGGCGATGGCGCCGGCCAACTCATTATACCCTTCCCCTGGTGATTGCGAACATGCTCCCCATCAATGGTACACATAACCGACAGAAATTTAACCATGGACCAGAGAAACAGGAGTCCAGAATTGGAAACCTCAAAATCTTGCGACCCCATCAGGACCCCAATAGTTGGCCTAGAGTCGAGCCTGAGGGTAATAGGCACATTGCCTAGGTTGGCCTGCGCAATCTATGCCAGGGCCCACGCTGCATCCAGATCTCTGCCGTGTAAGAGTGGTAGGACGAAGGGAAGAGACCCATCGCATCCTCAGGGACAAGATCAGAGATAATACCTCGCAACTCTCTGGAGCCATCGAAGTACTCATACACAATCACGACGGCGGATGCGGGAACGAATGCAATATCCGATCTCTCAGCACCACCCGCTCCATCAGTATAGACAAGAACACGCGAGGGAAAGAGGAGGGGGAGGAGTGGGACATGCTTCTGCAGCACCGCGGAGGTTGCTGGATGAACATGCTCTGAGAGAGCACTCTCGCACAACGTGTGGATTTGAAAAGGCCATGGCCGTCGCAGCAATGTAAGAGCTTCTTGTACGGAACAATTCGGAAAGTCACGAAATGTGTGCGGCCGCTGCTTGGGCTCCGGGGGCCATCACTGCCTTCGGCGCTTTGGCGGCGCACCGGGCTCCCCGCTCGCAGGCCCAGCCACAGCAGCTAGCGCAGCCTCTGGTGGCTTCTTGGCCTCGGACTCGGCCTGGATCAGGGCCTTCAGCTCCGTGATGGTCTGGTTCATGTGGTCGAGGTCGCGCTTGGCCACATCTACGTCCACTATCGCCTGCTTCACTTGGGTCTGCAGTTAAATCAGCACATCTTCTGTCTTCTGGAGGCGACGCTCTGCTCTCTCTCTCTCTCTCGAGTTTCTTCTTGCTTGCCAAGCCGAGACTTAAGGACCCTCGCACTGAACAGCATGGTCAGCGTCGTCGCGAACTCCAATACTGCATCTTTGTACTGCTCTCCAGCATCGTACCTGTCGAAGATGATCGTATTCAAGGCCTCCAGCCGTGCCGAGACCTGCTCCTTGTAGCACTCCACCTCGCTGTCGGTTGCCTGCGTCCCAGGCGGAGCACGCCATCGAGGATGTTGCCGTGCAACTTGAGGTAGTGCAGGGCGTATGTGCAGCAACTCCTTGGCTGACCTCTTGTCGCCCATGTTGTAATTACACATCCTGCGTCTTCGAATCGTGATTCTTGTCCTTGGTAGCCGATGAGCCACCAGCAGCATTCGACTCGATGTTCTTGTCCTTGTTGTCCTTGTCCTTGATGGTCAGAGCACCCTTCAACACTGGCTTGCCCTTGCCCTTGCCACGGGCACTCTCTGGCGGCGCACTGCCTGATCGACAAGGAGTACGGCGCCAGGGAGGGGCTTCTGGCTGCGGCGAGCCACACTGTCGACAGTCGACTCGTTCGTGCCAGTTCTTGCTGGAGCATGTGCCACAGGACCGACTGCGGCCCCGATGGTGGTGCTTGGACCTTCTCGTTGTCTGCTGTGATGCCGTTGTAGCAGTCGTCGTGCCGCCTCCACTTGGAGGAGGACTCTGGCACGGGAGCGCTCCGCTCCCCTCCTGTTCCGCGATGGCTCGAGAGCTCGGCCTACGTGGCGGTGGGGACTGTCACGGCCACGGCGCAGCGCTATGGCGGGTTGCACGCTCGCAGCGCGTATAGCAGCTGTCCTGGTGGTGAGGGTCCGCTACCTGGTAGCACCCAAGACCCTCGAACCGGGTCTGCGGCTGAAGGGAGTGGAGGAGGAAGAGGCCGGAGCAGGAAGAGGGAGGAGGCAGGGGGGAGGACGACAACATAGGATGCCGGAGGCGGTGGGGCAGGCGCCCGGCTGCGGGGGGCAGGGGGGCGGGAGGGCAGCGGGCCGCTTGCAGAGGGTGCCGACGGTTTGCTTGCCTCCGCAGGAGACGCAGCAGGTCAAGGTGCAGCTCAAGGCGCAGGAGATGCAGCAGGCAGCGATGGACAGGACGCGATCTGTTTTCGCCCGTGGGGCGGGTGTTCCCAGACGGTAGGTTCGGCAAAAGAGGTTCATAACGTGCAGGAAAAGAAGGGGAGCCCGCAAGGGCTCATATGAATTAAGCCGATTGCCAATAGGAAGGGAGGGAGTAATTCGCAGTGACAGCGTTATAACAACCATGATTTCACTTAACAAGGGGAATAATCCGAACACAATGCTCCTGCTACTCGCCCTCTTCCTCCTCCTAAGCCCGAAAGGATCCCACGACACACAATCCTGATCAAGCTTATTGGCGGACCTCCTCGAATTTCAGTGGTGGGAGAGGCCTACATCCCAGCCAAGTTTCACCGCCTTTGTTTCTTCTAACGTGCAATGAAGAATCGCATTGTGGGGCGCGTCATCACCATCACCACAACCACCATCATCCTTCGGCTTGGCACCGCTCGGGCGTTTGCACTGCTCTTTCTCGGCGAGGGCCATCCAGGAGCATCGTCGATGGGTCATCTGGCCGAAAAAATCACGCACGGCACCGAAGCATGCACGTGGAATGGACGTCCGAGCGATGGCAAGATCACCACCACTGCCACCACTGCCAGCCCTCGGGGGCGGGGGACCGCTCGAGAAGCAGGGGCGCGCGGCGGGTCCGCGCCAGACGATGGGGAGCGCGCGTGGCGTTGCGTGCCCGTCCGCCCGCGTGGCAGGAAGGGAGGCTGAGGCTGGGCCTCGATCCGGTCGAGAGCCCTGCCTGGGCGCGGGTCTTGAGCGCAGCCGCCTTGTCCGCGGCCTCGCTCGTTCTGCTCCTTCCTCCTGCCTCCCCTTTTGTGCCTCCTCCTCCTCTTTCCCCTGCTCCTCTTTCCCCTGCTCCCCCATGCTGGAGTCCTCTCGGGCGTCTCTGTGGGCCCTCTTTGGGCCCGTTGAGGGTCTCGCTGCCGTTGTGGGCGCGTTGGTTCCACGAGCTCCCCCGAAGAGGATCGGTTGAACTGTCTCGGGGAAGTCTGGGCGGGTCGTGTGGCCATCTTGACTTGGAGCCGCTTTGGGCCGGCTTGGGGGTTCTCGGGCAGTCTTGGTGCCTTTTTAGAGCTCTCGGGGCCGCCTTCGGGGTTGTGTCCCTGACGCTTTCCCGAGGCGAGCTGCAGTCGAAGAGCCTCAGAACACACAAACATGTGTTTCGTTCTTGATTCAGTGAGTCTTCCCCTCTGCGGGCTTCGCTGGAGGCCTGGTTGGGCGTCTCTCGGGAACCTTCTTTGGACATGTTGGGGTATATCGTAGCCCCAGGGCTCTGATGGGCCAGGGTACATCAGCAGCAGCCGCGTACGAGAACTGGGCAGGCGAAGCGAAACGGCACAGGTGAGAAGCGCGGAGAGAAGTCGGACAGCGGCGAAAGGCTGCAGTTAGGAGCGGGGACGGACAAGCTCTAACCACGAAGCAGCCTGATTTCTCCCTCCCCCACTTCAGCATTCCGTTTCAGGCGTCGGGCATGTATTTAAGCACGTTCGGATGTTCGTTGCGGGATTTTGTCGCAACGGGTGGCACGGCGAGATTGCGTCTTGCGATGCCAACGATGATGTGCCCCCCTTCCCCAGGCAGCAGATGCGGGTGCACCAGGAGACCAAGAAGCTCGTCCAGAAGATCGACGAGCAGACCAGCGAGCACACCACTAGCGACCGAGTGGAGGGAGGGAGGGAGACGGAGGGGAGAGAAGGGGTGCGGCGGCTGAGTGGGGGATGGGGAGGATAGTGGGAGGCTGAAGAGAAAGCTGATTCTCAGCCCCAGTCCTCCTCCGTCCTCCTTCATCCGTCTTGCTTCCCGCCAGCCTCCTGTCTTGCCCCCTGCCTCAACCTCCTCCTCCTCCTCCTCCTCCTCCTCCTCCTCGTCTTCCTTCTCCTCTCTCTGACTGAGGACAGCAGGAAGAAGCCGGGCGAAATGGCTGCAAGACCATTTTGGTGGCATGGGAGGGAAGAGTAGAGGTGATGGGGAAACATAAGCATTAGGAGGAGTAAGAGGGGGAGGGGGAGGAGGGCGGAGGGGAAGGGAATGGGGTGGGGAAGATGAGCAGGATGAAAGGGACGAGGAGTGGGAAAGATGAGGACGCGAGGGCGGGAGGGCGAGGTCGTGCGGGGGGGACAGGAGAACAACAGCAAGAAACGCATCAAGAAGATTCAGGAGGAGACCAGACCGCCGCTCCCCCTGGCACTCGTTCGGCGAGCCTGAGAGGACATGATGTTTTCCTCCTCGTCATCCGTTTCCCCCAGTGTCTTAGCGTTCCATAATTACGATAAGATCAAAGCGACGCGTGTGCAAGGCACTGCAGCGAACGCTTCTCAGTTGCAAGCCACCCTCGCCGCTGCCAAGCATGCTGTAGGTTGCTAGGCCAGTGGGATACAGGCTGCGCAGTTACGGTCGGTCGGCTTCCCCCGCGTCGCCTCCCTCCCCCATCTGACGAGATTTTAGACCACAGGGGGGAACGGAAGAGGGGGATGGCCAGTCATCTCACGGTCTGTTGTCTGGTCGGCAAGAGCGGACCACGATGCGTCGGCGTTTTCTCGGGGCCGCGGCCAAATTCTATTGTGCACCAGAAGGGTTGTGAAAATAACAAGCGGTTGTGGAAGAGGGGGTCAGACAAGGGGCACTCTGCAGAACATGCCTATCATCTCACACGCCTTCTCACCCCTCGCCGGATTGCTCCTCCACGACCAGTAAGATTACCTCCGCACGATCACTACAACCTGCTGTTGGTTGCGCCATAGGTTGTGATCGTGTACGGAGTGCTTGTTTGGGATGGCGCTCGCAGTATAACAACAATTCCGTCTTCTCTTCGGCCCCTTATACTTGCCTGTCCTGAGTTATACCGTGCGTGACTTCGTTGCATCGCGGTGTCACTTTGTTTCTTTGTTGGTGCCGGTAGTGCGAGCCGTGCGGGCGACGAGTCCATGCTGGGCACTCCCAGAGTCGTTTGGTGCGCGCGGGCTTATGTCCCCCTCTCCTCGTCCTCCTCCCGTCTATTGTCTTTTCTCCTCCTCCTCCTCCTGCTCCTCCTTTGCCTCCGCTGCGTCCGTCGTGTTGTTTGTTTTAATAACCCACTGCGACCCTACCTAGAAGTTGGAGCCCCTAGGAAAGCCGCATTAGTAGTAACAGTAAAGCTAAGCTAAAGCTAAGCTAAAGCTAAGCTGAAGCTGAGCTGAAGCTAAGCTAAAGCTAAGCTGAAGCTAAGCTAAAGCTAAGCTAAAGCTAAGCTGAAGCTAAGCTGAAGCTAAGCTAGAGCTAAGGTAAAGGTAAGCTAAAGCTAAGCTGAAGGTAAGCTAAAGCTAAACCAAGCTAAGCTAGGCTAAGCCAAGCTAAGCTAAGCCAAGCTAAGCTAAGCTAAGTTTAGATGAGATGCGCTAAGCTAAGCTAAGCTAGGCTAGGCTAGATAAAGCTAAGCTAAGATATGATAAGCTAAGCTAAGCTTAGCTTAGCTAGGCTAAGCTGGGTGAACCCAGGGGGCGCAACTGGGGGAACCGCGAGGCGGATGCCGGGGGACCCGCCCGGGGCGAGTTGCATTGCCCGGCCCCTTTCAGCAAAGAGAGTAAGAACCCTTCTAGGCAGAGCCTAGGTAGGGATTATACATATACATATATATATATATATATATGTGAGGCATCGGGGAGACCCACACACCTTGACAGTCCGTTCTCCCTTCTCTTCACAAGGATATCTATCCTATTCCTTCGTGTTCCTTCTTCTTCCCCCCTCCTGCCGCAATTGCACTGTCAATTTGTCGTTCAAGCTATGGTTCATAGTGCGAGTTTGCCTATTGCAGGTCGGCTTGCAGGGTGTCCCTACTTCAAGGCAACATTTGGATTCGCAACGTGGTTGTATCACATGTAGTGTTCTGTGTGAAGACAGGGTTTCGACCGCCGAACATAAAACGGCAGGCTAACGGTGGCGACCAGACTAGTCAGTCAGTGAGCCAACCTCGCGAAAAACAAATTCGGGGTACGCCCGAAAAGAGCCCAGGGCGCGAACGCCGCGCGAACGATGGGGTCGAGTGTCTCTGGAGACCTCCAACAGCGATGCCAGAAACCAGGGCCCAGGTCAAAGCAGGCTCTTGCCGTGTTCGAGCTGCTGCATGTCTTTGCTGGCATTGACCGGTCCCGCAGGTGTCGAGAGTTCGGGGGCTTCGGTGATGCGAGAAGTGCGGGGCTATGGGCACTGAGCTGGGTGGTGAAAGCTTCCGCGCAAGCGCAATCCAAGCTATACAGGCATGCTGGTGTGACTGGGGGTGCCGGGCCTCCTCAGGTGATCCGCAGGGCTGCCATGGCATCCGGGCTGCGCGGCACGGTCTGCGCAGGGCCGGGCACGCCCTGTGCCGCAGAGATGTTCGCACGGCCAACCAGCCACGCGGTGGCGCGAAAGCGTGAAGCTGATCGCGCAGTGCGGTGCGAGAAGTTCTTGTTGGCGGCGAGCCTTGGGGGGAGGCGGGAAGGGGCGGGCCTTCTCAGAAGGCTCGGAAGTCCCCCAGTCTTCTGGAAAGTTTCCGTAGATTTCCCGAGGACGCAGAACATTTCTCAGAAGGCGCGATTGCTTCTGAGAAGTCCCGCCTCCTTCTGAGAAGGTCTTCTCCTTTTCACCTTCCTCTTTCGCTCGCCGCCGATCTTGCGGCGACCCAGGCGCTGCCTTGGCGGCGGAGGGCCCCCGGGCGCTGGGGGCCAGCCTTCCGACGGCCTCGGTGCCCTCAGGGGTAACGTCAGGGTGGGGAGCAGGCTCACGGGGCGGCGCATCGACCCCCAGTGGCCCATTCGTCGCTCGCCGACTGGGGCACGACAGCGCACGCCGCCCAGGAGCGTGCGTTCCCGCCATCGAGAGGTCACCGCCGAACCATCGGCGCTGTATCGTCCCCACTCTGACTCGATGTTTCCCCCTCCCCCTGGGCTGCCCCCCCGATCGTTCCCCCTCGGCGCCCTCTTGCGCCCTGCCCCCCCTCCTCTCCCTCCGTCCTCCATCCCCCGATCGAGCAGTACGATCGACATGGGTACGTAAAGAATGGGCACGAAGACCGACAGCAGTTCCTTCTAAATGTTGAACGAGAGTCGCTGTCGGGGTCGCCGCGGACGTTGTCCATTGATGGCAAAACGTCGCCTGCCCAACAGCGGCCGCTGTCGATGTTGGGAAATATCTGCTGTTGGGCATCGTTCCACCTGTTTCTCCGTACCCATTCCGGGCGTGCCAATTCGACATTCCTCTCCTCTCCCTTCCCCCGCGCACCCCGCGGGGGGAGGATAGGAAGCGAGAGTTGGAGGGGAGAGTGGGGGAAGATGCCGAGGAGCAGGTAGGAGCCTCTGAAGACTCTGCCTGATCGCGCACCGACCTGGTAACCTTCGCCAGCACTCACTGGAGGTGTTCCTGCGCGTTGCTCAGCTTTGCTGATAATTTTGGGCCACAGCCCCAAAAGTATCACGACTTAGATATTCCCACCCCGTGGCGGTTGGGGGTCCACAAAGTGGTGCTGGCTTCCAAATCTTAGCCGAGGTGAGCCTCACCCCCCCCCCAGTGGGGGCCGGGGCCCACCCTCGGGCCCCATTCGCGCGCGCACGCCTTCCGCCACAGACGGCTCTCCTTGTTTCTCACCCTTTACGTCGTTCCGAGGTCCGTCTTCCTTTTTTGTCTTGTTCTCCCTCTCCATCTCTCTTTCCTTTACGGCCGGACCGAGGTATAAGATCGAGGTCGGTTCGGGGAGGGCACCCTGATGTTCTTCTTTGATGCCGCATGCTATTGTGCATCCTGGGGAGGGTACCCTGTTCTGTGTGTTTTGGCCAGCGGTCCTCCCCCCAGCACCAGTTGCGAGGAAGGATATCGAGGGCATCGGGACGTTCGCTCGACAATGTCCGCAGCTCGAAGTTCGAAGGGGGAGGAGGGAGGAGGGGGGTGGAGGGAGGACGGAGGATGGGGAGGATGAGGGATGGTGTGGCGAAGGGGGAGGGATCGGGCGGAGGAGGAGAATCAAGGATAATGGGGAGAAGGAAGAGGAGGAGGAGGAGGAGGAGGAGGAGGAGGAGGAGGAGGAGGAGGAGGCAGGAGAGGAGGAGGAGGAGGAGGAGGAGGAGGAGGAGGAGGAGGGGGAGGAGAGGAGGAGGAGGAGGAAGACGAGGAAGAGGAGGAAGGAAGAGGACGAGGACGTGGACGAAGAGAGGAAGGAGGGGGCAGAACCAGGAGGAGGAGGAGGAGGAGGAGGAGGAGGAGGAGGAGGCGGGGGGACAGGGGACGGAGGATGCGAAAACGGATCAGGAGGAGGAGGAGGGCGGGTGAGGAAAAAAGGGGGGTGGGTGAGGATTGTGAGGAGCAGCAGCAGCAGCAGCAGCAGCAGCAGCAGCAGCAGCAGCAGCAGCAGGGGAAGGGCCACTCCCTCTTCCCTCTGATCCTCCCCCTCGTCCTCCCCCTCGTCCTCCTGATCTTCCCCCCCTTTCCTCTCCCCCTTTTCGGCGGCGGGCGTTGCGGAGACCCCACGCGCCCAGGGCCGGGGGACCTGCAAGGCGCGGGGCCGCGCGGGGCATCACAGCACAGCGCGTTCCGAACAAGTTCCTCCGGGAGTGCCTGTCCGGGATGGCGGGGGCGCCTGCTGGCGCGCGGGCACGTGATGTTTCTTGCTCGTGGGTGACCTGCGCTGCGCCGGCGGCAGCGTGGCGGACTTTGCTGGGCTGGCCGTGCGCCGCACCGTGCAGCTCTCCATGGTGCCCGAAGAGGGGGCTCCGCGCTGGGCATCGGCGATCGCGGCTGCCGCCCGTATAGCCCGTCAAACTAAACCTTCCTTCGCTTCCTCTCACGTGCTCTGCTTTCGGCATCACTCGATCGGTCATGCTCCGGCATTCACATTAAAAAGGTGTGTCTCCCGATATCAAGTCATTGGATTCTTACATACCTTCGCAGTGTACCCTCGCATTCTTCCGTTTGCGCGCACTAGCCTTTTATTAACGTCTTGTCATCGGTAATACAGCGCCGGTGCAGCGTTGATCCGGGCAGATCTAGCGTCGACTGGCGTCGATCCAGAAAACGATGGTATGGGAGGCTCCCATGGCGTACGCAAGAGGGCTTGATCCAGACGGGATCTGATGTGCTCTGTCTTGGAGGGTTCCGCGGGGTTTGGGCAAAAAGGCCGCCATGTGATGGTATGGTTCAAGGAGGTCAAAAAGTCCGTCTGGGAGGGTTGTGGCCCCCTCTCTTGTATTTAATCGCTTCGCTCATTCCGCCGGCCCTGGAGCGCTACTTGGGGCCTCTTGGGGCCGTCTTGGGGGCTTCTTGGGAGCTTCTTGGGAGCGTCTTGGGGCTCCTTGGCGGCGTATTGGGCTCCCCTGGGGCCTCTTGGGGAGCTCTTGGGGGCCCCTTGGGGCGGGAGGGGGTGTAGTCGTGGGCAGCCCCCCCCTCGGAGGCCACGATCCTCGTGAGGGGTGGCGAAAAATAGCCTCCCCCCTCATGGGGATCGCCCGGGGATCAGCCTGAGATCGTCCGGGGTACTTTTCGTCTGGGGCCCCCCAGGGGCCGCCCCGCGCGCGCGAACTAGAAATTGAAATATTGTTAAGTAGTTACCGGAGATCTTAGCACGCCTCTGGCCCGTTGGGCCGGCGAATTACGAAGACCGGAGTCGGCTCCCGAGGGGCGACGCGCGCGCTCAGAATTTTCATAGTGTGTGCTCGGTTGCGGGCGCTTCCTGGCCAAACCGCCTGTGTAAGACGTTCGTGCTACATGTTCGGTTTTGACATGCGCCTCCACTGGGAACACATATTGCTGGCATGTCCGTGTGCGTCCCATTTTTGTCTGCCTTTTTTTCCCCCTGCTCCTTCTTGACCAGACTACGTCTTGCATTGGCCACTGCAGCTGCAGCCGCAGCTGCAGCTCCAGTGCTGCAGCTACGGTTGCAGCAGGTCCTATGCAGCTGCTTGGATGCACCGGTGGTGATATATATATATGATATATATATATATATATATATATAGTATATATATATATATATATATATATATATATATATCCCCGTGCACGACGCCCAGGCGCCCAGGGCGGCTGCCCCGAGGGGGCATGGGAGTACCGGGGCTCATTTTCCCTGTGTTTTTACAGGGCTTCCGCGTCCTGGGCCTCCGAGGCCGCCGCCTCCGACCCCCTTGTGGGAGGACGGGGCGGCCGGGGAGGTCCAAAATAGTCCAGGAGGGCCTCCAGAGGCTCCCAAGACGGCCCAAGCGGGCCCCGAGTCGCCGAAAGACCGCTCCAGGACGCCCAAGATAGGCCCAAGACGGCCCGAGAGGCCCCCCAAGGCACTCCACGACGCTTCAAGACGCCTCTCCAGAGCGCTGCAAGAGGCCGAAATCGTCAATTTCACGAAGGTTTTGGAACGATTTTGGCCTTCCAGCCTTTTCGGCTGTCCGACGTTCCAAGACGGCTCAATAGGGCCCCAAGACGGCCCCAGAGTCGCCCAAGACAGCCCAACAGATCCCCAAGACGGCCCCAAGATGCGCCCAAGAGGGGGACCACGACTCCAAAATTCGACCCTCCCGCTTGAAGAGTGCCCCAGGAGGCCCCAAGGAGCCCAAAAGAAGCCCCAGGAGGCCCCCAAGAGGCCCCCAGGAGGCCCAAACGAGGCCTAAGGAGGCAACAAAACAGCCCCGAGGAGGCCCCACAACGGTCCCAAAACGGCTACCGAGAAGCTGCGAAATTGCTTTCATGACGTCCCCGACAGGCCAACCACGAGATCCAAACCAACACCCATGAGGCCTCTGACCCACCACCCAGGGCACTGTGGCGGGAGCAGTGACAGCACTTGTGCACAGCATGTTTCGGCGGGAGCCTTCCGGAACACGCTGCAGGAGGAGGAGGAGGAATATCAGGAGGAGAGAGAGCTGGAGTGGGAGGAGGAGGAGGAGGGGGACGAGGAGGAGGAAGAGGCCTCCAAGACAGCTCCAAGATAGCCGAAGAGGCTTCCAAGAGGGCCCTGGGCGGCCCACGATGGCCCCAAGGCGGTGCCTGAGGCGCCCAAGAAGGCCCGAGAGGGCCCCAAGACGGCCCCAAGAGAGGCCCAAGAAGGGAAACACGGACTGAGAATCACAGCTTTCTACCCCGAGAGGTTCTCGGGAAGTCCCAAGAGGCGCCCAATCGGATCCAAGAGGCCCCCAAGAAGCTCCCAAGGCCCCAAGAGGCACAACTCATTGTTTTACGATTGGGCTTTGACGGGTTTTAATTTTTGTCGGCCTTTTGGCATCCCGATGCTCCAAGACGGCCCAAGAGGCTTCCAATACCGCTCCAATATAGAGGAAGAGGCCTCCAAGAGGGCCCCAAGACGGCCCGCGAGGGCCCCAAGACGGTGCTTGAGGCGCCCAAGACGGACCGACAGGGCCCCAAGAGCCCCAAGAGAGGCCCAAGAAGGGGAACGCGACCCAACAGCAGAGCGTTCCCCCCAAAATGCCCACAGGAGGCCGCAAGAGGACCCCCAAAGCTTCCCGAGGGCCCAAAAGGCCCTTAGGAGACGTCCAAGAGGTTTTATAATAGCCCAAGAGTGCCCTCGATGCGTCAAAACTGCTTCCAGGAGGCCCCCGGGAAGCTTCCGGATTGCCTCAATCTGACTCAATCTGGCCGCAGGTGGCCTCAAGTCGGGCCTCCACGCAGCCAAGACGGCCAATGACGGCTTCAGATTGCAGAACCGATGCCCCCAAGGGGCCCTCAGACGCCCCCCCAAGAGGTGCCTCCAACAGCCAGTTGACGAAGCATGCGGAACACCCCAGACGCTCCTCAGATGCCATCGCGCGCCTGTGCTTGATATCGTTGTCCAAGATCGTCCAGCGCCCCCTCGGTCTGGGCTAGAACCTGGGCGCGCGCGAAGCGCGCGCGATGGTTCTAGCTGGGTAGTCGAAGGCCAGACTGTCAGATTGGATTGGGCCCCAAGGGCCAATCTGGCCTGGCCAAACTGGATGATTCGGGTTATTCGCCAGACTGGCTTCGCGTTGGCTCCCTCGCCAGATTGCCCCCGTTTGCCAGATTGGGCCTGCCAGATTGGCGCCAGATTGGCTTCGACTACCCAGTCTAGTATATGTATACATACATATATATATATATGTATACATACATATACATATATATATATATATATATACACAAAAATAGATCGCACTCGCCGCACCTCGCTGCGGCATGCGCGCTTGGAGGCTACATGCTGGAGCGCCGACCACACATTTGCAACATTTTCCGCGCGAGAGGCTTGGGATCCAGCCTGACATGCGCCCACTTCTTCCCCCAGAGTTCCTCGTCATCGTCCCCCTTTCTCATGCCCCCGTCCTTGAATCTTGCCCCTCCTCCCGCTCCGCTCTTCCCCTCCTCACTCATCCTCATTTCTCCGGGAAGGGGGAGCAGGAAGAGAGAAAAGGGAGCAGGGATGAGGAGGAGGAGGCGGAGGATGATGAGGAGCACGGGAAGGAAGTAAAAGGAGCAGAGAGACGGCGGACGAGGAGAAGGTGGAGGGGAATGATCCTTTCGGAGGCAGGGGTCGGACGGAACCCGCGCGCAGGAGATCTCTCAGAAGGAGGTCGAGAACCAAAACTTGTACAACGAGATCGCGCGGGTGACCGTGGACAGCCTCAACACGAAGGCGCACAACCAGATGCTTAAGGATCGCTCGTCGTGCACGATGCCACCTCCCCCATCCCACGCTGCTCGAGCTCCGGGCCCGCGGGCGTGACGTCTCTCTCTCTCTCTCTTGTTTCTCTCTCTCTCTCGCTATGTCTGTCTGTTTTCCCCCCCCTCTCTCTCTCTTTCTCACTCTCTCTCCCTCTCTCTCTCTCTCTATTTTTTCGGGGGTCGGAGGTCACCCAAGTCTCACAGCACAGCTACTCGTTCAGCACGAGCGTGCACTGCGGCAGCCAAAACAACAGCGGGGCCAAATCCATCGGCAACGGCCGACGATGCGTCCACCTTTGTTCATCGCGGGTCGGCGGGCTATTGCATGCGTGTGGCCTTCTGCCCGTGCCGCTCGCAGGGAGGCCCTGTCGGCCTGAGTCTCGAGCACTATAGGTTCAAGTGGCGAGCAATGCGTTACAATGCACTCCGCGCAGCGCGGCCGGCGGCGATCCGAAAGGTGAGCTATACAGCGCAATCGCGTCTGAAACTGGGTGCCGCAGCACGGACAGACACACGAGCCGTCCACGTAAGCCTTGATGGCAAGCCGGTGGCCACGCTTGGCCCTGCAGTGGCTCGCCAGCGCCCGCTCGGTGGGGAAGCATGCGCTGCACGCTGTACATTTGAAAGAGAGCGCGGCCGCTCGCTGTGGGAGCGGCTACTGCGAGTGCCTGGCGGTCGAGAACAGACTCGGCGAACAAAAAACTGGTCGAGGACGCGACTCCACCTCGCTGGAGACTGCAGGAGGAGGCCGAGTCAACGCTTTTTGTCACAGTGCAGGAAAGCAAAGCCGGGCAGCAGGCCCATGGCACGCAGATTTTCAGTGTCTACCCGTAGCAGCGTCAACCAAGGTACCTCGGGCGAGTCGGTGTTGGCAAACAGCAAGGCTAACAACACCTTGGGCTGGTTCCGCACTAGTCGCGCGAAGTATCGCAGGCGGGCGGACTGCAGCACGCAGTCTATGGAGGGCATGCCGAGCAGCTTCCTGACCTCCACGTCCGTCATCTTGACGTCCTGGGAGTCTCGCGGGTCGCCGGCGATGCGCCTCAAGACGCGCATATATACGCTGTTGAATCGCTTCAGTGCCTTCGGGCTCGGCACGCGCACGTGCATGTTGAACAGGAGCCTGGACTGGACAAGGCTCCGCATGAAGGCGAACGTGTACGAGTTCGCTATAAACTTCGAGCCGAAAACCTTGAACGCCAGAGGCGCGAAGGCCGACAGCGCATATTGGGAGCGGTGGGCGACGTTGCGGAAAACCATGCCCTCCGCAGACAGGTACGTGCCGAGGTGCTTATACGCATCGACGATGTGGAGCAATTTGTCGGTGCTCGGGACCAGCATGGCCAGCGAGCCATCAGGATGGCGCCACTTCTCTGTGACGCAGGTGGCATGGGAGCCACGCAATAAGATCAAGCCTTCTGTTTCGCCTCTGTTCAAATTGATGTCCAAGTGGAAGGCGGCGAAAACGTCGGTGAGAGCGGAGAGCAGCACCGCCACGGCGCGAGCCAGCGTGCCGGGGGTCGACGCCATCAGGATGAGGGCCTCGTCGTCCACGAAAGTGGCTTCCACTACCTGCTGCTCGTCATCGGCCTCGCCAGTGGACGGCTCGGAGGCGTCGTCGCTCCAGAACGCCCCCGGGGCGGACGGGATGCGCAAGATGAGGTCCTCTTGGGCGAGCCTCCAGCGGAGCATGTCGAGAGGGGGCGCGTAGGTGGAGTTGAACACGAGGGGCCCCAACTTGCAACCCTGGCGCCCGCCGGTGAGCGACGAAATGGCTCGCCGTCCTCCTGGGAGTTGGAACAGCGCCTTGTCATGGAGCGTCCGGGCCATCTTGGCCGCGGATACATCTGCCCCCAATTGCCTAAGCAGGTGGCCCCTCTCGTCAATGTACCGCGTCAGCCACTCCACCGCCGTCGGGGCAACGCCGAGGGAGGCGAGGAAAGCGGGCCTCTCGGTGATGTTCACGTCGCCTCATCCAAGGACAAGCTGCCGTATCACCTTGTCGTAGGTCTTGACCAAATCCACGAAGAGGAGGAAGATGGAAGCCTGTAGCGCTTGGCGAGCTCGATGGCAGTCAGGACGAACTGCGGTTCAGGGAGGTGGTTTTTGACGGTGGGCTCTAAAGCGTCCTTGATGATGCCTGTGAGGGCCTCGCCGGCATGTTCGGCGAGCAGGATGCCGCGGCTGTCGTCGCAGACCCTGGCATCGCCCTTCTGCTTGCAGATTCGGGTCATCAGGCCGCCGCGCCACTGCGTTGGCCACTGGTAGGTCCGCAACACGTGCTGGTTGACGCAAGAATGCAAGAACGCCGCTGGTTCTCCGCCGGCCGCCGGGCACCAGCACCTCGGCGGGGACGCTGTCGCCCCCAACGCCCTTGTTGCGGCCTAGATGCGTGAAGGCTGCAGCAGTGGCCTGGGCGCCGACGTCCATGAGCAGCGGGTCGGCGTGTGGGCCGGCAGCAGGGGCTCGCAGGTCGGCGGTCGCAGTGAAACGCCCCTGGAATTCGTCGCGGAAATTTCTGCCCGACCTGGCCGCCTCCTCCTCGGGGGACGTGGTCGAGGAAGCATCTAAGCGGAAGACCTCCGAATTTGAGTCGGTCCGGGAGGCACCCAAGGCTCGCGCCACAGCGAATTGGGTGTACATGTCGCCCGCAGCGGCAGCGTTGTGGGCCTTGATCGCCATGTCGTCGAGGAAGGCTTTGCGGTCCGCCTGCAAGGACGGATTGGCCATGCGCTGCACGTTGAGCATGGTGGCTAAGTGCAGCGACTCCTGCTTGTGGGCGCGGCCAGATGTGTTCAAGTCGTCGAGCGCAGTACCGCAGGCGCGAAATACTGTCGGGCCGCGGCGCGTCGCCGCTAGCCAAGCATCAAAGGCTGCGCGATGGGGCCACTGGAATCGATGGCGAGCGGTGCGGTGAGCGAGCCGACGGAGAGGTGCAATGTGCTACACGACTGCCCATGTCGTCTCGGAGATCCAGGGCTTCCGAGGCAGCGGGCGCGCGAGGCGGAACGCGTCCTTGGCTGCCTGGAACACCAGCGTGTTGACCTGTCAAGAAAGTCGTCGATGAGGGCGGACTGCGGCATGGGCGCGGCGAGGAGTGTCTCGCGGACGGCGTCGACGAACCCGGCGTGGGCCATGTGAGTTTTGTCCAGTTTTAGGTTCGTGAATTGACTACAGGCGGTCCAGCGGACATCCTGCCCAAATCTTCAAAACTCCTTCGGCCGGAAACTCAAACTCCAAAACAATGTTAAAGAATCTTGAATGGGGAACTCAACGCCCAAGACAACCTGAGATAATCTCAAACACAAGCCTGGGGAAAACTCACACACAGAAGAATCTACGGGAAATCTTGAAGCCGAAACCTGGGAAACACCTAAACCTTAAAACAACTTAGAAACAACTTGAAGCGGAAACCCGGAAGAAAAAAAAATATAAAAAACGGAAGGTTGGTTTAGAGTTTGTTCATTAAGTTTTTTTCCATAGTTTTTTTTTTTTCCAGAGTTGGTCCAGAGTCTTTTTGAGTTTTCAGTCGTTTAGAGTTTTTTTTAACCAGAGTTAGTTTTCAGAGTTCTTCTGGAGTTTTCAGTCGTTTAGAGTTTTTCCAGAGTTTTGTTTTCCAGAGTTTTGCCGTAGTTTTTTTTGAATTTTTTTCCAGAGATGATTCCAATGTTTCCACAGTTTTTCCCAGGTTCCGGCTTAGAGATGTTCTGGAGTTTTTGTTTGGTTTGAGTTCTTCCCAGGTTTGGGCTTCAGGCTTTTTTCGTATGTTTTTGTGGGTTGAGTTTTTTTCGCAGGTTCGGTGTTTGAGTTTTTTTTTGTTGCTTCAGGATGTCGACCCCCCCCAGGTTCTGGTTTCAAGATTTCCCGGTGTTTTTTTTTCTGGTTTGGGTTTTTTGGCCCGAAGTGGTCGTGGACCGCCTGCAGTCGCAATTCGCGAACCTAAGTACAGTTTCGGCGGCGGCGGGGGCTTCGACGCGGCTGAATTGGCGGCCCGGCCGACAGCGACGATTGCCGACGCCGCAAGGCGGTCCAGCCACGATGCGAAAGTCAAGTCCACGTCAGAGTGGACGGTCACGTTGCGCAGGCACCATGCGTATATCTATATATATGTACATATACATATATATATACACACATACATACATCCATATATGTATATGTGCGTACGCACATATATATATATATACTTCCGCAGGCACCCTGCGAGTTCCTCCCTCGACGAAGAAACTCCATGGTAGATTCGCGTCGCGTCGCGCTCCGGCCAGCGGCGACCCCGCCGCCAGCGTTCAACGCGAAGCGTCGCTGGGTGGACCAGAACCGTTCGATGTTGGACGATCTGACGTGTCGAAATTGTTCGATCGTTCAAGGTTGAACGATCTCCGCGGTGTCAGAAGCCAGCGCCCATGCCGTCACGACGCGAACCTGTGGTTCACCAACATGGGCCCTAGCATTGGGGATCCTAAGCATGGCGAGCCAATTTCGCAACGCGCGCGCCCGGCGCGGCGCTCCTGGCACGGCACTGCGCGCGGGCGCGGTGCGGGCGCGGCACGGTGAGCCATGGCGCGCGGGCGGCGCGCGGGCACGGCGCGGCGCGCGGCAACGGAGCGGCGCGCGGGCGCGGCACGGCGCGGGGGCGGCACGTTTTTCACATTCTTTGGAAGCCGGGCCCGGCACGGCACGCGGGCGGCGTTTGTTTCGCATCATCGAGTCCAGACGCATTATCTTGCAGCAGCGCAGATGGGACCCCGACGGCATTCGTTGGCTGGGGAAGCGCGAGCATTTAACGTCGGAAGGTCCCTGCGCCGAGGATCGAATATCGACGTTTCGGGCCGCCCTACTTAGCGCGGGGGGGGGCTGTGAACAAAACGAATGAAGACAGCGCCAATATGCCGTGTTATGCCATGCTATTATTCTGTCTACGTTACGCTATGCTGCGCTATTACTTGCCCCCCCCCCCCCCCCCCCTCCCAGGAACTCCGAGCATTCGCGCGCGCGCGCGTTCGCGCTCGCGCGCGCACGCACGCACGCGAACACGTTCACGCTGGCATGCAATTCTAGCGTTTGCCCGTGGAACTCCACAAATGTACCAGCGCGCAACATGAATTCTCAAAATTGCCGCGCGATGGGCCGAATCTGGACCTATACGGTGATGGTGATGAGGATGGCGCTGATAGCGGTCATGCTATTTACGATGATGGCGGCGAGGATGATGGTGATCGTGATGGTGAGTATGATGATGATAATGCTGTTGATGATGGTGGCGATGATGATGATGGAGGAACAGGAGGTTAACGAGCAAGGATTCAGGTGTTCTGTCCAATCGGGTCGTCCTGGTTCTCGACATCTTTACCCTTCCTGCAGCCGCTTCGCATGTCTTGCAGCGTGGCCGGCGCCCTGACTGCAGTTGGCCTCCTAATGGCGGTGGCAATCTCAGCGTCTCGTGGGGTCGACGCTCTCGACGAGCCGCTGCTCAGTGTTGCGAGCGCACAGGGCAGCTGTTGGCGCGCGAATTTGAGCGCCACAGTCGTTCCGCAGTGGTCGAGAGCAGCGAAGGCGTCGATGCGACATCGGTCATCCTGAAGTCGACGGGTGGCAAGATGGCGCTGCACACGAGCCTGCGCGCTTGCGCGCGCCAGTGGTCGACGAAACGCGAGATGGCCCTCGCGGCGGGCCGCGTCGACGGGATTTCGCACAGCATTCGGGGGGCCACCGCCCAGCTGAAAACAGAAAGAAAGGAGAGAGTGAGAGAGAGAGAGAGAGAGAGAGAGAGAGAGAGAGAGAGAGAGAAACAAGAGAGAGAGAGAGAGAGAGAGAGAGAGAGAACGAGAGCGAGAGAGAGAGAGATATATAAAAAACAAACAAACAATATATATATATAGAGAGAGGGAGAGAGATAGAGAGAGTGAGAGAGAGAGAGAGAGAGAAAAAGAGAGATAGAGAGAGAGAGAGAGAGAGAGAGAGAGAAAGAGAGAGAGAGAGAGAGAGGGGGGAAACAAGAGAGAAAGAGAGAGAGAGAGAGAGAGAGAGAGAGAGAGAGAGAGAGAGAGAGAGAGAGAGAGAGAGAGAGAGAGAGAGAGAAGAGAGAGAGAGAGAGAGAGAGAGAGAGAGAGAGAGAGAGAGAGCGAGAGAGAGAGAGAGAGAGAGAGAGGAGAGAGAGAGAGAGAGAGAGAGAGAGAGAGAGAGAGAGAGAGAGAGAGAGAGAGAGAGAGAGAGAGAGAGAGAGAGAGAGAGAGAGAGGGAGAGGGAGAGGGAGAGGGAGAGAGAGAGAGAGAGAGAGAGAGAGAGGAGAGAGAGAGAGAGAGAGAGAGAGAGAGAAGAGAAGAGAGAGAGAGAGAGAGAGAGAGAGAGAGAGAGGACGATGCGCCATGTCCCGCAGCTTTGGAACCCGAAGTTCCAGGTTATCTACGACGAGATCGAGGTGGCTCATGCGGCCGCCCGCGGCGAGCGTCGCTCCAGCGCCCCCAGCGCTGCCTGGCCCAGGCGATGGCGGCAGCCAGGTCAGCGACGTTGGAATTTGTTACCGACGCTGGGCCATTCGGAGGGCGAGCGGGCCTTGCGCCGGAAGGGGGGGGGGGGGGGGAAGGGGGGGGGGGGTGGGGGGGGGGGGGGGGGGGGGGGGGGGGGGGGCAGGAAACGGGGGCCAGGAGGGGCAGGGGGGGGAGGACTAACCATGAGCCCCCCAAATGATCCAGCGCCGAATGCGTCGATCACCGTCGCTGTTCCAGGTTGAAGTTGTGGAAGCACCGCCTCCGCGCGCTGAGCTCGTCGGCGCGCCGTCGAGCCCCCGCGGCCCGACGGACCTTGTCGCGTCCGACGACCCGTGGCCGCAGGCGATCTTCGACAAGCCCGTCGCGAACAGACATTGGATCACATCGATGTCGCTCGACCCGACCACGGACGAGTAGGGGCCGACTTTGGCCGAGAAGGAGCCCGACATGACGCCCGCAGCTTACGCGGCGCCGCGATGGACAAGGCTGGAAGGGCAGCGATAATCACGGCGCCAAGCCGACGAAGGCGATGAAGTCGAGGAAGAAGAAGGTCAAGCCTATGAAGGCGCTGCAGGAGAAGGATGCGCCAGCGCCGAAGAATGGCGCGAAGTCTCCGCGGCGTGCGTTTCTCGACAAAGAGCGCAGCGAGGTCCACCGCAACGTCTTGAAGGAGGGGCCTTGCGGCCTGCAAATCTTGCGCGGCCCCCGCATGCGCGAGGGGCGCGCCGCAGGCATGTGCCCCGGGTTGGGCTGGAGCTGCAGTTGGCAAGTGATTCAGTTCAAACCCGTCAGCTGCGCCTGGCGAACCGCGTCAGCGCGCGCGCTGTTTCGCGCATTGTCTGGCGAGCGATGGGGCGCCCCGCCGTCGGCTTGAAAGCCGGCCCGCTCGCGGCCATGGCCGGGGCCGCTCGCCGCGCCTCGCCCCGCCCGCGCAGCGGCGCGGGCCGGACCAAGAGACATCGCCTAAACAATCTTCTCCATGCGCCCCCCTCCCCACGCAATCGTCGCGCCCCCAGGCCCCCCCCGCGCGACTGCGCCCCCGGCGTGTGCGCGTGCGCGTGTTTACCTCCGCCCCCCTGAAATCTGACTCTTCGTCCTCGGACCCTCTGCCTGATGCCAGCGCTGCCAGTGCTGCACTTCGGAATTATGTTTGCGTTCCCCCCCGGGCCCATCGCTCTCGCCGTTTTCGCCCTCATCGTCCTCGTCGTTGCCCCCGCGGTCCTCCTCACAGGCGGCTCGTAAGAGCGAGCGTGGCCCATGGCTCCCCATGTCCTGCGGCCTGTCTGGTGTTGGCGAGCCCAGTCGGTTGCTGATGCCCCGAGGCATCTCGCGTCTCGGACAGCACTGTCTCTCCGCAGCTGTCGCGCCACTGACAATCGCAGGGGGGCCGAGGCACTCCTCGCCTTGATCGCGCTCACAACGCAATGTTCGGATTAATACCATCACCAACATCATTATCGGACCACTCTTCATCAACGTGCCCATCGCATCCTTAAACAGGACGATGCATAACCAATGCCGAAATCACAACCACCGACAAACCGAAACATCAACATCAACATGATCACAATCACCTTGCCCATCGTCATCATAATCGCCGCCACCGCCATCAATCTTTCTGGTGACATATGAACACAAAAGTTCGAACTCAACCATGCCGTAGCCATTTGGGCTCAATCCGCGAGGTATCGTGTGCGACGTTGATTGTCTTCAATGGTTGATAGCGGTGGCCAGTTTGCGCATGTCGATATGAAAGACCGCGGGCGCGCAATGTGATGTTAGCGCGCCAGCATGGGACATTATCAGTGCTCGTCGGCCGCCGCGCAGAAGTGGCTCACAATGAGATCATTCAACTCCCAGCCGCCCTGGCGATGCTGGATTCGATTCTCGACCCGGAATCAGAAATGAGCAGCGAGAGCCCCGGGGCCACGGTCCTTGACGATGATGTCCAGAAGCGCGAGAGCACCGCAGAGGATTGCATCGCGCTCACCGAGGTGGTCGAGCAGCTCAAAGTTGGCACAGGCTTGAAGTCTAGCGCCGGCAAGCCGCGCGACCCCGAGAACGACGAGAACAAACGGGCGCCCCCAAAAATTGAGAGATGACGACTGCCCCCGCGACGCCCAGAGGACGACTTCGGCGACGGCGGTCGCGAACTCGCGGGGTCGATTCGTCGAGATTTGCTCCCGGGACCCCCTCGAGATGCCGGGTGCTGCGCTAGCGCCTAGCACGGGGGGGCGCGTCGGCGCTGCCGACATCCAGCTCGGCGAACGTCGACGGCGAGCGCTGGAATTATTTCCGCGGCAACGCACTCCCGCCGGAGTCGCGGATCCCAGATGACTACCGCGGGAAGGATGATGATTGCTGAAGGAGGTTGCGCAGCTCCGAATGCGCTTTGTTATTGTTGGCCAAGGTTTCGCGGCCTCCGCTTGAGGGCGCGATTGTCGCGCATTTTGTTCGGACAGCTGCTTGAGCTGACCGCGCGTTCTCGAGGTCATACGTGAGCCGATCGCGCGCGCTTGGAAACGCCGCCATCTTCAATGTCGCCCTTCCCCCGCGCCCCCAAGCCCCCCCCCCGCCCGCGGCCGACCCCCTTGAGCGGCCGCCGCCGTGGGCACCCCGCATCAAAACCTCTCCGGGGGCCCCGTCAACTGGGCCCGTGCCCGCCCCCTTCGCCCCACTCCCCCGCTGCCGCTGCCGTAGTCTTCGTCTTCCTGCTGCTACTCCGATGGAGCATGGGGCCCCTGCTTCTAGGCCTGGGCAAGATTCGGAAAGAAGGATAATAATAATAATAATAATAAAAAACGCACACACACACACACGGAACACCTGCTCGGGGGGATCCTGGGAAGTTTTGAAAACCCACCGTGGGGGATGCTGGAAAATCGCTGGAGGACCCATGGGAAAGCCCCCCGGATAATTATGGAAACTCGCCCCTGTGATCTCCCGGGCGCGCCCGGGCCCGGGGCGCGCCCGGGAAGCCGCCGGGGCGGGGGGGGGGCGAGAGAAAGGGGGGGAGAGGAGAGAGAGAGAGAGAGAGAGAGAGAGAGAGAGAGAGAGAGAGAGAGAGAGAGAGAGAGAGAGAGAGAGAGAGAGAGAGAAGAGAGAGAGAGAGAGAGAGAGAGAAAACAAAAAAGAGAGAGAGAGAGAGAGAGAGAGAGAGGAGAAAGAGGGATAGAGAGAGAGAGAGAGAGAGAGAAAAAACAAAGAGCAATACATAAATAAATACATACACACATATATATATATAGAGAGAGAGAGAGAGAGAGAGAGAGAGAGAGAGCGAGAGGATGTATAGAGAGAGAGAGAGAGAAACAACAAAAACAACAAACAACAAAGACAGCGATATTATATATAGAGAGAGAGAGAATAATAACAACAAAAAAAGTCATATGAAATAACAAATGAAATAGATAATGATAGGGAGAAAGGAATAAAGAGAGAGAGAGAGAGAGAGAGAGAGAGAAAGATAAAGAAAGAGAGAGAGAGAGAGAGAGAGAGAGAGAGAGAGCGAGAGAGAGAGAGAGAGAGAGAAAAAGAGAGAGAGAGAAAGAGAGAGAGAGAGTGAGAGAGAGAGAGAGAGAGAGAGAGAGAGCGCGAGAGAGCCCTCGTCAGTTTGTTGCCAGTCTCGATGCCCCCTATGCTTACCACCGCGGCGCGGGTGCTGTTCCCTGCGGTGGTCGCGCAGACGCTGCGCTTCGTTCTTGGCCCCGTGCTGCCCGCGCCGCCCCCCCCGCGCGCCGCGCTCCTGACGGCGGTTCTTTTGTCGGGGCCCCCGCGCATTCGGGCCCTCGGCGCCGCCGCGCGCGGCCTGCGAAAGCAGCGCGCGCTTGGGGGCCCGTGCGCCGCCGCGCTGGCCGAGCAGCTCCACTTCGCGAGGCCCGCGTGCATCGCGGCCGCGGTCTGCGCCCTCTGCCTCCTCAGCCCGGCGCGGCGCGTCGCCCCCCCTTCCTGGACGGCGGCTCGCGGACAAGTCCCCCTGCTCACGAGGGCCGACCTCGCACCTGATCCCCCGCTGAGGCGCCAGCCAGAGGGGCCCAAGACGCAGCGTCACCGCGCGCAACGCGTTCTTCGAGGTGGGCGAGGGCGCGGGGGCGCGCGGTTCGCCCAGACGCCAACCCCGACACTACCGCGCGGAGGGCGACGAGCCGTTGCTGGAGATCCGCATGAGCGAACTGTGGACAGAGATCGCAACGTGGAGGTCGACGCTGGCGTCCCCGCCGAGAAAACACGCCGCGCCGCTGCCTTAGCCGAGGCACGGGGCTCTGCTGCGCCAGAACCGCCCCCCCCGCCGCTGCTGCCGCCGGCGCGGCGTCTTCGAGCGCCAGCGCCGCCCCCGCGCGCATGGCGGCCGATGCCCGGCCCGGGCAGCCCAGGGCCAGCAACGTGACGTTTGCCAGACTTGACATTCCGCTGTCACTTTGCGCAGATGTTCCCGAGCCGCGGCCCCCGCCGGCGCCCCGAATCCGTCGGGCACGCAGCCCGCCGCCCCCGCTGCCCGCCCGCCCGCCCCCGCCGCCCGCCGCCATGGCCGGCGGCCGGCCGGCTCGCGGCGCGGCCCTTGCCATCGCCTGGGCGCGAGAGGCCGCGCGGGCCTCCGCGGTGCCCGAACGCGCCGGAATTGCCCCGCCGCAGCCCCCCGATCCGAACGCAACCCCGCGCGTGCCCATCCGCAACGGGCATTACTGGTGGCCGCGGTGCCCGGGCCGAGGCTGTCGAACGCCCAGCAGCTTCGCGCGGCAACTCATGCGGCTACGCACGTCGGCCGTGCCGTGGGCGCCAACATGCGGGACACGGTCGTTGCCCTCCAGCGCAGCGTCTGCGCGGACTCCGCCTGCGGCGGCCTCCGCCCACATGGACAGCGCGCGCGCGTTCGCTGCCGGCAGCGACCGCCCTGCCGTTCCCCCGTCGCCGGCGACGTCGTCGCGGGCGCCGCGACTGCAGCGCGCCGCGCGCAAGGCCGCGACGACGCCGCAGCCGCCCCAGACGCTGCGCAACCCGCCGACGACGCCGTCGCCCTCGACGACGGCCCCGCGGCGGGCGCGCCCGCCCTGCCGATCGACTTCACCCGCCGCGTCCGCGGCCTGAGCCACGCGCGCGCCCGCGCGCCCCTCAGCCGCCGTTCCCGCCTCCGCGCCGGCAGCGATGGAACCGCTGCACCGACGGCGCCCCCGACTGGTCGCAGCTAGAAGAGGCGCGCTCCAAGCTCCTGCTTGGCCCATCCCCGAGGGCTCGCCCGCCCCTGAGGAGGTCACCCTGTGCCTGGGGCTCTGGGGGCCCGGAGACTTCGCTGCTCTGCTGGACCGCCAGGGGCAGCAGCGGGCCCTCGCCAACCGAACAACCGAACCAAGCGACGGCGACGCGGAGACACCGTCGACACCGAGGGCAAGGGCGCGCGAAAACCTCGCCGCCGAGGGGGCCTTCGGCCGCCCTCGCCCTCGCGAGCGACGCCGGATGGTGGCGCGCTGCTGTGAAATCGTTTCGTTTCTGCCGCCGTCTGGACTGCATGCCGCGCCGCGAGGAATTTCGTGACAGAGGCGCCGCTGTAGAGTTGGTCGCGCCCTGGAGGACCAGCGCGCAGGGGCCCAGGACAACCCTTGGTAGGGAGTCTTCAATTGCCCCACCCAGCTTGGTTCGTCCGTCACGACAAGCGCGCAGCAGCAACACAGCTGCGAGCACAATCCTGACTGCAGCAGCAGCGCAGGTGTGAGCCTTTGAGCTCTCCACTCCGCACCAGAGGAACGGTGGCGGATGCATCGTGGATCCTGTCAAGAATTTCGAAACACGCAGCCAGGGGGCGGAGGGCGCGAGGGCCAAGCGAGGGGGGGGGGCGGGGGGGGAAGAGGAAATGAGGAAGAGGAGGAGGGGGATGAGGGATGAGGACGAGGAGGAAGAGGAGGACGAGGAGGAGGAGGAGGAGGAGGAGGGCGAGGACGAGGTTGGCACGCGAATCTGGAGCCACGGTTGGGTAGACCTGACGCAGGATGCTCATGTGGGCGCCGTTTGGATTTCCAGAACTATCCAAAGTTATCCGGTCTATGGGAAACGTACACAGGGCCCGTAGTTGTGCATGTTATATATATATATGTATATGTGTATATATATATATATATATATATATCGAGACATCCATATTCTGGAACATGTTACAACGTTCTCGGACGTCCCAGAGCTTCCCCGAGAGCTTGGCGAACCAGGCTGCGCCTGAGAGAACGGGGCAAGGTGCAGGCTACCTGCCGCCCGCCAGCCATGCCGTGCCGCAGCCTTTTTGGCCCGAGCTGTTTCGCGCCGAGCCGTTCGTGCCCTGCGGGGGGCGGCGCCCTTCCGTCGACTTTGATGCAGCCAGGAAAGAGAGCAAACCATTATCTTGATCCGCCAATTGTGACCCCGCAACAAACAGGAACTGCCAGGAAAATGCCAGAGGATGAGAAAAACAGAAACCGGGTGAACAGTAATATGCGTGATCCGTTGGAACGGCAGGGTCCCAGGGATTCGCGCGACTCGTTGCTTCGCGCGCGGCAGCAATATTTTGCACGAAGTTGGCAGCGACAACAATTTCCTGAGGGAACCGTGACGGAGACGTCGTCGCAATCGCATGCCGACCAGGAGTATCATGGCAGGGCGCGCGCGAGGATCAGCAAGGGGGAGAATGGTTCAATATGTTTCAATATTTCGGCCCAGAAAAAACTGAAAGCAAACTCCAACATGGGATTCTTGAGACACGCCCAGGGCAAGACACAGTGGAAGTTTAAGAATGGCATGTGGTATATAAGCACTGGGCGTCCGAATTGAATGAACGTGAAAAGACGGCGGGAGCCCGCGGGCTGAGCGGCTCGAAGGAGCTCAACGGCGACGAAGAGAAGAACGACGCGCAGGAGAACATCCGAGCAGCATTCGCGTCAACGGGGTCGGCGTTGGTGTCGGGTGGGGCCCCCGCAGCCCCGATCAAGCAGGGGCCGGGCCGGGCTCGGCCGCGGCCGGCGAAAAGGAGCCAGATGGCGGGGCTTGGGCCGGGCATCCGGCGCACGAGAAGACCGCGAAGGCCTCGAGGGCCAGCCCGAACGCAGCGTTCGAGCATGCAGCGATGCAATCGTCGACGTCAATGACATGTTCGGACAGACCAAGGATGGGAAGCGCACGCAGCGTTTGAAGGAGGAACCGGGGAAGGCCGCCCCGAGGTTCAAAATTAACTACAAGAACATCGAGAAGCTGACCGCATCAGGAGACTCCGAGGCAGACGCTGTTCACCTACCTTCGGCGCCGGCCTTCGGTGGCGACCGCGAAAACTTCGACGAGTATTCATCCGAAGACGATGGGGAAATATTCGAAGGAGAAGAGGATTAAGGGCGGCGCGTGAAAGCACGTAGCTCGGCGCGCAGAGAAGCTGGCGCCATGCGCAGCGCGGCGACCTAGTCGGGCGCGGAAGAGCCCCTGGAACAGGCCGCGCGCACATGCGGAACCAGAGCAGGTTGCTCAGTAAGAGAAAGCCGTGTTAGGGCCCCTTGGTGCCCCAGGGTTCCTTCAGGCCCTCTCGGGTCCTCTTTGGCTTTCAGGCCCTGCTTGGGATCATTCGGCCTGGGCGCCCGTGGATCATTCGGCCCTTTTCTCATAGGTCTCCATAGGCGCCGCGGGGCCCTCTGAGGCCCTCTCAGGTTTTCAAGGTTCCTCGAGCTCTCTTGGGGCCTTGGGGGCCTTATAATCGCGCCTGGCATCGTCGAAAACTACATCGTAAAACGGAATGCAGCTTGGAGCCGTTCTGGGGCGATCTTGGGGCCGCCCAGTCCGGGGCCGTCTCGGGCCAGCCTTGGGCCGTCGACGTTTCGGGGTGATCGTTGCGCCATCCGGAATTCTCATCGTCATTGCCTCTGCTTCCGTCGCGAATAGCCCTAATACTCGGGTAGCAGTCGCCAGTGGCATCGCGAACGTCACGGCCGCACTCGTTGTCGATGCTGGCACCATCAACGCGATGATGATGACGATGGTGACGAACATAGCCGTCAACATCACGATGAACAGCAGCATTCCGACCATCATCATCATCATCATCATCATCATCACCATCGGCATCCTGCGTAGCCACCGTTGGGCCCCACCATGGCATTGCGATCTTCTCTGCACCGATAATTAATGTGCTCATTTTCTGTTGGGAGCTGCTCCATGTTGTCGTGCCTGGGCGTGGGATGCGGCGGAGTGCGTCTGCGTTGCCTCGCTCTGGCGCGAGCGCGGTCTCAATGGCGAGCGACGCGCGTGCCTCGACCTCGGCGGGAACGTCGCCGAGTTCTAGAGGTCGAGGCGGCGCGCGCCAAAGGCGCGCGGCGGCCTCGCCTGCATCTGCCACGCCCGCCGCCGGGCGACGGGGGGGGGGGGGCGGCGAGGCGCGCGGCCGCGGCGTGAGTTCAAGACATTTCAGATCCAGCCGCCGCGGCATGCAGCGAGTGCACGCGACGGGACTGGGCGAATGGTTATCCGCAAGTAACAAAGAGGTGGAGTACGCCCAGGTTGCTTTTGAACAAGGTGCGGGTGGAGCTGATACACTTGCAGGCGACCCCTGCAATGCTCGCAGGTTCACCGGCTCCGCGCCCGACGACCCAACGGGCGCTCCAGAGCTTGATGGGGTCGAGTTAGTGCGCAAGAATCAGGACAACTGTTGTGCATCCATTCGGCTGTCCATTGAAGTGAGTTCAGACCGTAGTTTTGCTGTTGCCCCGCCCGGTCTCTTTTAAGCCAGCGCGCGCGGCCCTCCAGGCGAGAAAACATATAACAGGCGGAAGATTCGGAATGCTCCTCCACGTCCCCATGGCGCTGCTCGCGGCGAGCGTACATGGCCACAGTGCGCCAACTACTACTAATGCGGGCAGCTTGCATTTGCTGTTTCCCGGATCGTTTCATGCGAGTGGTTCCACTTTTGATGAGCGATGTGCAGGTCAGGGTCGCAGTTGCACAGACCGGCGATGTTTCGGCTCGAAGTTTAGAAGCGTTGGCCAGCAGCATTGCGTGGAGCTTCAACGCTTTACCTGGTGGGACTATGCCCAGCGCGGACTGGCTTGGGTGATATCGGCCCGACGCATGGTTGCATTGACCCACGGGGTTGCGCGTGGCGAGCGCTGCGCTTCGAAGGGGATTTGGGAATTCACTCAGGTTTTCAGCGGCTTCCCTGGCCCAGCGCCCGTGCAAGACATGCGCTGGAAATGCAGAGCGCCACTGCGCAGTGGAGAACTATGTTGGACAACAGTATCAGAGCACGTTGGAGACGAACGGCCCGCGCGCGCGTGTCGCGCGTCCAGGAATTCAGAGATCGAGGTGAAGAGCCCCCCGCTATTTCTCGGATTCGGACCCTGCGGTTCCAGGGAGTTCTCGGCGCGATAGATCATGGCTTCGCGCCCAGTGTCGTCGGCAATGCGATATGCAAGGCGAAAAATGAGAATTTGAAAGGTTGGTACAATTCAAACATGCAGGACCGATGGGGGGACCGCATGCAAACGGATAAAACAAGTCAGGACGCTGGCCGCTGGCATTGTGCAGGGCCGCTGCGTGTAGGTGGTTGGCGAGCTATATCCAATTCAAACCATGGCGCGTGGAGAAATAAAACATGCGAGGTTTTGGTCGGCATGTACAAGAACATTCGCGATGTTGCTCGTTTCGTGCCCCCCTTAAAAATAGCAGGACGTGGGTTGTGCGTCGAGCGCCTTTTTGGCATAGTTTTCGAAGTTTGCGCCTGAGGCGTCCGAACATAACCAGCGTCTGGAGAAGCCCATTCCGCAGTTTCACATGTGCCAACACATCATGCAGGAATATGTTGCCTACTTCGGTCCGACACGCACGTGAGTATATGCAGATGAAGATGCGCAGTGGATTTTCAAAACGGTTGCTCGGAACGCATATTATTTTAACATTTCGTGCGTTGTATTGTTCAAGCGGGCAGCGTTGAAATTCGATTCGCACCAGGATCGGCAGAGCAAAACATAGAAAGGAAAAGAGCACATGTCCCCCAAATGCGCCCAATGTGGCCCGCATATTACCCAGGAGACCCCACGGCCTCCACTTAACAAGGGCGAGAGCAAACACCGGGAGGAGGAGGAGGAGGAGGCGGAAGAGGAGGAGCAGGAGGAGGGCGATGAGGAGGAGGACGAGGAGGAAGAGCGAAAGTGAACGAAAAGGAGGACACATACCACATGGTACCGGGGCAAACGACCGACATTCAGGCGCACGATACTTGTGTACTTGTTTATTTATTGTCTGAGAGTTCCATACACATCATACATTGCGGTTTATTGACCGCCGTATCCAGTTGAAACGACATTATAGTTACCGCAGTGTGTTGTTTTCTTTGTCCGCGCTAGAAACATGGCGCGTGCGATATGCTCTGCGCGGCTGCGTTCTCATGGTACGACCATCGCTGCAACGTGCTGCGGTGAATGACATTGTTATTGTCATGTGCGTCGTGGAGACATTCTGAACGCAGGTGGACGGCAAGCATGACGATAACGATGGCCGCACAGAATGAGAGCGCATGGCCTGCAAAACCAAAACGCAGCGCGATGACAATGACAACGACATCCACACCATCATGTTCCAGTGTCGGTGTTACCATGACAACGCAGCCGTGCTGCGCAGAGCACACGCGCCATGTTCTTAGTGCGGACAGAGAAACAACGCAAACCTGTAAATATAGCATCGCTTCAATAGGGTATGGTTATCGATGCCCGACGCGGTGTACGATTTCTTTGGAATTGTCATACAACAGGTAATCAGTGAGAAACGCTCGTGCGTTTGATTTCGGTCGCGCGCGCTCGAATTACGGCGCGTGCTCGCGGAAAAAAGGACCGCAAGAGGCTGCGGGCAGAGGTTTGCAATGATCTTTTGAGGCGCCCACGGATCTGCAATTGCGGACTCTCGCAGGTCCAAGATTTTTCGCCGCCTTCGGAGGAAAGGAGTGCGACGCCACCCCCACCACATGGGATGCAACTTCCAGCGAGAAGGTCCACGATGCCTGTTCGAGCTGAGATTGGGGATGTCTCGAGCGGAGAGGGCACCACACTGCCAGGAGGACCCCCCCTCGGGGTTCCTCGCGCTGGTGGTGTCCACAACCTGAATATGCCCATAGCCTCTGCTTCGGAGTCGTCTCCCGGGCTCTCGAGGAGCGGTGTATGTGGATGTCTGCCCGCCCACGGGGGCGGACCATATCCACGGGTCCCCGAGTTCTTCGAGCACATTCTGCGGCAGTGGATATGAACATAATTGCTGGCCTTCTGCCCACCCCGCCACCGCAGCTGGGTTTTCAGGTCAGAGGTAATGTTGGGCCCGGGCTTGAGGACTGAGGACTACAAGGGACCCGAAGACATTACAGGTCGTTCCTCGCGACACGGTGGTGGATTCTGGCGGCGCATGGTGGTGGTGGTTCTCCCTGTTCCTGCGTTTGTGCTCTGCGTTCACCGTGCTCCCCCCCTCCTCTGCTCGCACCCTTCTCGCCCAGAGGACCGCCACGCTCAGCTTGCCACAGACCTTGCGGACCGCGAGAAGCTCATCGAGCAGTATGAGCAGGAGAGCCGTGACCGCCTTGCCATTTGGGAAGGCTAGGAGGAATGAGAGGGAGGGGGGGGGATGAGACGGGCTTACAGCAGGAGGGAGGAGGAACGATGAGGAGGAGGATGGAGGAGGCGGAAGAGAGGAGGGAGGGGGAGGAGAGAGGCAGGAGGATGATCAGGAGGAGGGGTCAGGAAGGAGGCGGAGGCGGAGGAGGAGGAGGAGTCATGCAATAGGAGGGAAGAGGGGAGGAACAGGATGCGGAAGAGAAATGAGAGGAGGAGGAGGAGGAGGAATAGGAGGAGGAGGAGGAGGAGGAGGAGGAGGCGGAGGCAGAGGCGGAGGCGGAGGGGAGGTAAGGAAGCAAGGGTGAGAAGGGAGCAAGCGAGGCGGAGGAATGATGACGAGGGATGGGGAAGGAGGAGCAGTCCACAATTCGGGAGGAGTGCCCCCCCTTGCTCCTTTCTGCTCCATCCTCCTCCGCCTGCCCCGCCTCCTCCGCCTGCTCCGCCCGACCCTCCTGCACCTGCTGTTCTCCCTGCCCCTCCCCCATTCTCCCTTCTACGCCGCCTTCCTGTCCCCCAGGGGTCGAAACAAACAGTATTTTGGCGGTTTCGTGACCATTTTCGTTTCGATTTCGCTTTGCAGCAAGGGCGGATTGAAGACAAAACGAGGAAAAACGAACACGCAACGAACGCGACAAACACTGTTCGGGGCGTTCTCTGAATTGCCCCACGACTTGGTCCCCGCAGCCTTCCAAGACCCGCCCTTGCGAGGAGATCCGCAAGCGCCACCACCAGATCGAGAAGAAGCAGCTCTACGTTGACCGCCTCAACCGCGAGTACGACGAGAAGAGGACGCCTACTCACCATGGAGGAAGCGTGTCCTGAGGGAAACGGGTCTTGAGGCTTCTCGCCGTTTCTGGCTCTCCAGCGCCCTCGACGGGCCCAAGGACCGTCTGAAAACAACCCAGGATGATGAATTCGTCCTCCCTGGGAGAGGCCCTGGGAACCAACACCTATCTCCCTCAGGACCCGTTTCCTTTGTCCCATGAACGCCTGGTATGCGATTCGATGCGATTCGATTCGCCAGCTGGGGCCGCGATTGCGATTGGATTCGGTCCGATTCACCCGCATTGGTCGCGGCTCAGCGGAGCAAGGCGCGGCGATCCGATTTCGTCTCGATTCGGACCAATTGCTGACGATCCGATCCGTTCCGATTCCGGCCAGATCCTGTTTTGCGATTCGATCCAGCACAGACCTTTTTGGCGCCGGGCCATCGGAGGGCAAGCAGGCAGGGGGATGGGGAACCCGATGCGCATCACGTCGACGTCGCCGATACACATCACCGGCATCTCCGATGTATCGTCGATGCGGCGCGAATGTCCGACCCCATCTATTCGGACCCCATCTAGGAGGCCTCTCGTAGGGAGGAGGAGAGAAGCGAGTGGGGAGGACTGACAGGCAAGGGATTCTCGAGCTTTGACCCTTCTTTCATCGAAATGCTGCCGGGCCGATCTGACCCGTAGCGACAATAGCGCGGCCTGCCACCCGCAGCAAGACCGCGCCACGCAAGATCAGCACAACAAGACCCTTACGAAGTCCCAGGCTCGTCCCACGCGGCGCGAGAACTCCAGGAAAAAACAAAGAGACCCTCCTGCCCATCCCACCACCTCCCCATCCCTCCTCCTCCTCCCTCGGGGATTGCCAGATGTGACCATGGCCCGAGGCGACGCCAGCTTGCACCAGGAAGGCCCAGATATGGCCTCCGGAGCATCTCGCGAGATGGCCTCCGCATGCCCCAGGCTCAAACATCGATACGAAGAGCTTGGCCATGCGCACCCCTGGCAGCCTCCGATGGGCTCGGACATCGAAAGTCGGCCCCTGGGGCTCTCCTGGTGCGTCCCGACCAGAACCTCGGAGGGTTAACGCAGTCGTGGCCACGAGGGCGCCCCTGGAGGCGCAACAAGGTCGAGACGGTTTCTGCAGATACCTCGTCCTCGAGCCTTGATTCTGGCTGCCTCCGACTCCCCGAACCTCACCAATCCTTGAGCCCTGCAACTGCATGGGTGCTCGACACGGACTTCTTGGATTGCGCCGGGCCCCCCCCGGCGGCGCCTCTGACACCGCCCCCCGGCGCGCCAGGGAGGTGGGTCCAGTGCGGATCCCAGGAGTCCGCGAGGGGCTCAAACAGTTTCTGTTTATGTTGTTATTCTCTCGATCCTCGAGCCTCGATCCTGGCAGTATCGAGTGCCTCCTCTGCCATCGAGGGCCGCCAGCCGTCGGCCTGGCGGCATCCTGCGGGGTGGGTCCCATCCTCCCGGACGGGCTCGGAGGACCAAGCTCGAGATGGAGGCCGGCGAGGTGGCCCCGGGTGTGTGGAAGAACAACGCATGGCATGAGCACAATTTCTCCTAGGTCCGTGTGGACTTCTCGGATCGGCGCAGGGACCCCCTGGTGGCGCCTCTGGCGCCCCCCCTGGCGCGCTCCGCGCGCCAGGGGGGTCTCAGCGCCGACCCAAGAAATCGGTGCGGACCTCGGGAAGTTTTATGTTTATGTTTTTTGTTGGTTCCTCTCAGACCGCAGGGAGGAGGGGGGGAGGAGGGGGACAGGATCGGATAGAACCAGGACCTCAGGCAAGGGGACCCGGTTGGTGATTGGGACTCGAAGCCCCAAAAATGGACCGGGATCACGGATGACGGCAGTTCTGGTGAGTGGAATGGTGCGACGTCCCCCAGTACACATCATCAAACTAGGTCCCTTTAATAATTGAGCCCAGGTCACGCAAACGCCCGGCAGGGCAAGGAGGAGGGGATGGAGGGATGGAGGGAGGAGGGGAGGGAATGAGGGAGGGAGGGGGAGGACGGGGGGGGAGGGGCAAGCTAATTTGGTGCGCTCGCGTCATATCTGACATCCTACCCCTCCCTCCCGTCCCTTACCATGGCGTAGATCCCCTCTCTACTCGCACAGTCGGATGTCGAGCAGGGCAATGATCCCGAAAGGGTACGCGATGCGTTGTAGAGCACGGCATGGCATGGCGTAGAAGAGCACCGCAAAGCGTAGTAT
The DNA here is from genome assembly GCA_963575745.1 of Prorocentrum cordatum. Lineage (NCBI taxonomy): Eukaryota > Dinophyceae > Prorocentrales > Prorocentraceae > Prorocentrum > Prorocentrum cordatum. Next base: position 415,423 of record CAUYUJ010014149.1, read on the forward strand.
GTCACAGCATGGCGTGGCGTGGCGTAGTGAAGAATTGCATCACAAAGCTTCGCAACGCAAAGCATGGCACCACACAGCGGCCCCGAACATAACATTGCATAGCATGGCGTTGAAGATCAAAGCGTAGCATGGCATAGCACGACGTGGCACTTAAGCATTGCATATCACAGCTTCAGCTGAAGGCATGGCATCGCGCAGCGGAACGCAACCTAGCATTGCATTGCATGCCGTGGCATGGCACGCGAAATGACGCCAGCGCTGCAGCGGGAGCACGATTCGGAACGAGCGGAAGCGCGGAAATGAGGCCAGCGTTGCAGCGGGAGCACGATTCGGAACGAGCGGAAGCACCGAAATGAGGCCAGCGCTGTAGCGGGAGCACGATTCGGAACGAGCGGGGCCCGAAAATGAGGCCGGCGCCTCAGCGAGAGCAGCATTTTGAAACAAATGCAGGCGAAAACCCAACTCCGGGGAATCCTGTGTGTAAAAAACAATACGCGGGTGGGGGTGGGGGGGCGAACACTCCCAACCCGTCATCAGGGGAAGGAGGAGAGTAGTATTCATATTGAGTAATTGTGGAGGGCAGGAGGCAGGAGGGAGTTAAGAGGAGAGACGAGGAGGGCAAGCCAGGTGCGCTCGCGCCTCGTCTGACATCCTATCCCTTCCTCCCATCCCTTCCCATGGCGGTGATTTCGCCGACCTGCGACTCACACAGAAAAGCTGCTTCGTGTTACGCGCAATCGGAAAACAGAGGAGGTGCGTGCACAGGAGGAGGAGGAGGAGGAGGAGGAGGTGGCGGGTGAGCAGGAGGACGAGTGGGAGGAAAAGGATGAAGACGAACAGCAGCAGCAGGAGCTAAAGCGGAAGGATCGGGAGGGAAAGGGGGACTAGGGGAAGGCGGGGGAGGAGAGATGAGGGGTTCGACAATGATGAATTATTCGGATTCAGAAAGAAGAGCCCGCGTTGGGGCGAGACGAACAGTAGCATCAGGAATTGGAGTGGAAGGAACGAAAGGAACAGGATGACCAGAGAAATGCGGAGGAAGGGGAATGATGGGGGGAACAGTGAAGCAATATTCGGATCCAGAAAAGTGGCCCGCGCTGGGGCGAGAGCGCCATTCTGAGCGACGGAGCAACGCGCCGATCCGAACATGAGGCCCACGCTGCAGCGGGACCACCATTTGAAACACCGGAAACAAGTGGATTGTAAAACGCCATGAGGGAAGTCACGTTTTAAACCAGGGAGCCCCAAGAAATCACAAGACATTCCCAGGATGCTTCAAAATCATCTCTTAGAGGCCCGAGCGGGCCTCCAAAACGACACAGGAGGGCCCCAGACACGCCCAAAGAGGGGCCACAGAAGGGGAAGCGAACTGAAAATTCGAACTCTCCGCCCGAAGAGGCTCCCAGGAGGCCCCAAGGGGTCCTCAAGAGGCCCAAATAGCACCCAGAGAGGCCCCCAAGTGACCTCCAAGAAGCCCCAAGAGGCCCCCAGCAACATTCTGCTTCAACAAAAACTGCCCCCGAGAGCCTTGCGAAGAGATCCCACGACGCATAGGAGGAGTCTGGCCCACAAGCCAGGCATGGTGGCCGGATGGGACGAAGGCCACCAGATAGGACGACGAGAATGTGGAAAAGGACCAGGAGGGGGGGGGAGACGTCCCCGATCACCCCCCCTGGTCCCGCTTCGCCCCTAATTGCCCCTCCCCGCGCCCCTGATGTACAATCAAGAACGCGTTGAAGCAAGGAGCACTCAAGGTGCGGAAGGGGCGCTTTTCCTCCCAGGTCCATCCACGATTGCTCCCCCAGCGTTTCTCTTGCACCAAGCCGCCTCTGGGAGCCCAGACGCGGCGTTGTCCCTGGATCTGTGACAACGAATCCTTAGACAGCAACCAGCCATGTTGATAAATATGAGGTAGACAAAAAGTAAGAGAAAGTAGTTTTCCAATCCGGAAAATATAACATAATGGGTTTAGGTAAGAAGAAATAGTTTCAAAGTAGTGTCAAGTAGGAAGTCGTTTTCTCAATGTGGACATAACATCCCAATGTCAATTTGCGGGTGATGAGGACGCGCGCTGCGAATGTGTCGCATTGCGACCATCATTGCCGCGGTCATCCCGGGCGCGCTGCGCTGCGCCGCATTGCGTGAGGTTCGCTGGCGCGGGGCCGCGCTGCGCGAAACAAGCGCATAGTGTCGGGGGCCATAATACAGGGTCGCAGCGCCGGCGTCTTCTTGCAGTCGATACAGGGCGGCCCGCGGATTCCATAGCGCGCGGCGCTTTCTGCCGGTTGCAGCTTCTTGATCGGGGCCGAGCAAGTGGCGGGGCCCCGCCCGCCAGGCCAGCGCGCAGTACTGATATGGGTGAATATGGGCCCTTGCGCGGGGGCGGTTCGCCGATTTAGAAAGCAATTTCGGGGCGCCCCGCGGGCCCGCCAGGGCTGCCAGAGCCCTCCGGGGAGTGCCGCGATCCGCCCGCGGGCCCGCCGGCGGCCGGCCGGGCGGGTCTCCGGCGGGCCCGGGGCCCGCGAGAGGTGGCGCGGCCGGCCCAGATGCGCGCGCCGGCGCGGCCCGGGTTTGCATTTGCAAAACGCGCTGCCGCGGCCGAATTTGCGCGCGCCGGCGCGGCCGGGACCAGGCACGTTGAAACGCGCCGGGTCGGCCGGGCCCAGATTTGCAACGCGCGCCGGCGCGGCCGGCCCAGATTCGCGGAGCGCGCCGGCTCCCGCGCGCGGCGCTTCCGGGCGCCAGCGGGCTGCCGGAGGGCGGGTTAAAAAAACGATTTTGGAGTTACTTCACTTAGCTGTTCGGTCCCACTCAGCCACTTGCAAGTAGGTTGCAAGTGGAGATGCAACCCCACTTGGGCGATTGCAATCTAGCGTATCACCCGGCATACGATTTACAACGAATAATAAGTCCCTGCGCAGATTTATTCAAACACAATCGCTAACATCAATTATATGTGACTTGTACATTGCAAATTATGACCCAGAGATCAAGCGATTTAGGCTGCTTAATTGAATATAATTAGCAGTCGCTGAGCTCTACTTAACTTTCATGTAATTTCCAGTTGACATCCACTCAGGTTTCGTGGGTTTCCAGGCCACACGATTGCACACTCAAGCACACAAAGCATTCAAACAAACATTGCGCACCCACGCATATTTTCAGGGCGGTGGGATATGCGAAGACTGTGTTCAGTGATAGCGATGGTTGTTGCCGTCGTTGGTGGCGCGCGCTGCGACGTGATGCGCGCGCGTGTTCAACGTGCTCGCAAACCCCTGACTTTCTTCAAATGCGCTAACGTCTGTCTGCCAATGCTTCGAGTGCATGTTTATACTCATTGGGTAATCAAAAGCTATTACGAACTGAAACACATGAGTTATCTAGCTAGTTACACGAAGTCGCGCGCGGTGCATTGGGCGCGGCGCAAGTGATTGCATTTGGACTGGTCGCTAAAACGGCGCAAGCAATGCGACGGGGCCATGTGGTGCGAGCTGCGGCGCGTCTGAAGGGCCGCGCCCCCCCCTGCCCGCGCGCGCGCGCCCCTCCCCCCCGCGAAGCTTTTGGCTGCAGGTCACAATGGGAAGTAGGGGAAAGCGAAGATGTTTGCGACTGGCACGCTACAGGGGGGGGCAGGGGCAGGGTGAGCCCATGCCTGAGCATCATGCTCTCGATTGTGACTTGTCCTTATCCTCCAGTCTTTCCGCCCCCCCCCTCCCCTCCATTGCCCCCGTGAATCATTTACTTTGCGTCTTCGCGTTTTCGTTCGCCCCCCCGGACATCTCCGTCCGTCACCCCTGCCCTCCCCTATAAAGCCATCATGGCTTCAAGGCTCGCGCGCGGGCTCGCCCCCGCTCGCCGGGGACCGCGCCAGCGGCCCCCGCGGGCTCTCGGGCCCTCTCCGCGCCCGCCATGGACTTGCGCATAGAGTTCGAGGGGCGCGTCGACCTGGTAACTCTCTGGCCGTGCACGGCGCGGGCGGCGCCCAGGGCCGGCAGCAGCGATGCGACGCTCAGGTGGCCGCCATCGCGCAGCTCATCGGCCTGGCGACCGGCATCTCTGCCCGGGGCGCGACGGCTTGCGTCGCGAGAATCGGCTCGAGCCTGTTCAACGGGGCCCGCAGGTCGACTCTGATTGACGCGGCGACTGGCTTGACGAGCAACCCTGGCCAACGAGCTGGGCGCAATTGTGGCGCCACCAACCTTCGCAACTTCTCGCGCGTGGGAAGTTCTGGGGTCTCCGCAGGCGCCCTGCCCCGATATGTTGAGGGCCGTGGAAGATCAGCTCGAAAGGATGGGCTCGATGAATCCTACCGAGGTGCCCTTCGTCCACGTCGCCGCGCTGCTGTTCGTCCTCGGCAGAGCCGACCCGGGCATCGTCTTTGCGGATGCGGCCCTGATGGCTGTCAATGATCTCAAGGGGGCCCTCAGGACTCGCAGGCCCAGGTCGCCGAGGACCCCGAAACATATATATATCTATAATATATATATATATATATATATATATATGTATATATATAAAGGAGGAGGAGGGTGCCGAGGGGGCGGAGGGGGGGGGGGGGGGGCATAGCAATAGGCAAGGGGGTGAGGCTGAGAAGCAGCAGCACCATGAGGAGGAGGAAGAGGAGACATGAGGAGACGGAGGAGGACGATGGGGGGGGGGAGGCGGAGGATTCGGCAGGGCGGAGGAGGAACTGCAGGAGGAAGACGGGGAGGAGGAGGAGGAGGAGGAGGAGGAGAGGGGGCTGGACGAGGGGCGAGGGACGAGGGGGGGGGAAGGAGGAGGAGAATAAGGATGATAAAGTGCATGCATTTGCGTAGACCTCTGGGGGACGTCGCATCGCAGCGCGATCCAGAGGCCCCCGCCGACCCCCGTGGAGCTCCAGCAGCAACGCCCCGAGCTGTGCGCCCGCGTCTACCAGGGCGGCGAACCCGTCGCCTGCCGAGTGAGCGAGCAAGATTTCATTCATTCGTTTCCGCTTCTCCGACCCCCACGGCGATAATTAAGGGTGGAAGGGGAAACAGAACAAATCCGATGAGGTCAGAGAACGGGAGGGGGAGAACAGGATATGGATAGGGGCACGCCTTCAGCCCAAATCTTGGGCTAGCGGGTTCGCTCGAGGGTCTTGCTGCCAGCGCGGAAGGGCCGCGCGGGCGCCCGGGCGAGTTCGCGGCCCGGGCTTGCTGTAGGGCGGCGGGGTTGGATCAACGGCGTTGCCGCCGTCGCTATCTTTCCGAAAGTCCTGGTCAGCCATCGGCAGCTCGCGCTCGCCGGCCGCGGCTGGGCCGCGCTCGCGCGCGCCGGCCCCGGGCCCGCACCCGCTGCAGCAAGCCTCGGCAGCGCCAGGGTCCTTCCCCGCGGGAGCGCCGCCGCCGATGCCGGACTTCCTGCTTCGCCCGAGGCCCCCAGGGCGGCGCCGCCGCCGCCGACGCAGCCAGCGCTGCAGGCGCCCTCGACCGCAGTCGTGGCCTTGCCAACCCAGGCGGTCGACGCCCCGCAGGCGCCGCTCGCCGATGGGGGGGCGCACCCCCCACAGCCAGCAGAGGGGGCCAGAGGGCCCGACGCCGAGGCGGCTTCGGCGGCGCCATTTGCCGACGCGGAGCCGCCACCTGCCGCGGCAGCCGCTGCAGCCGCCGCGCCATCCGCAGGGGCATGGGGCACGTCTGGGCGCGGCTGCCCGATCAGCGCCCTCGACCACATGCGTTCCGAGCTCTTGCAGGTCATCGGGCGGAAGCGGAAGGCGTTCGCGACGCAGCGCTTTGCGGCCGCGCGGGGGCCTGCGACCGCTGCCGGCGCCGACGAGCAGAGCCCCTCCAAGGAGAAGGATGAGATGGGCGCGGACGCCAAGGACTCCGACGAGATGCCACTGGCGAGCGTCGAGACGAAGATCGCGAAGCCGCAGGCCGCCAGAGCCATGGCGACAACCTCGTCGACTCCCTGGAGTGTTTTCGCTGCCGAGTCGCTAGCGGTTCTGAAGAGGCCCTCGGCGGCGACGCCCAAGAAGACTGCGGTTGCTGCCAAGTCGCCAGCGGTTCTGAAGAGGCCTATTGGCGGCGACGCCTCTTACTACGCCAGTCTCCAAGAAGCTTTGCGAGAGCTCCGCCTCGGCAGCAGCTGGCGAGAGCAGTTCGGAGAAGGCCCAGGAGACCGACGGCGGCAAGAAGATCTTCAAGGAGCTGCAGCGGCCAGGCGCCCCGAAGACGCCGCGCGCCTGCGCCCAGGTGAACGGCTGGAACATCTGGGCCGACATCGACCAGCAGAAGTGGGGGGGCAGGGCCATCGCCTGGTCCAACCCATCGGAAAAGGGGTTCAGCTTCGGCCAGGGGGGCGCGACGCTGACCGTGCAGAACTGGGCCAGGTTGCTGATCTACGTCAGCAAGCCGCCACCGAAGGCAGCGCGAGGCAGCGGCTTTGCTGCTAGGGGGCGCTGATTGCAGCGCCCGGGGCTGAGAGGCGTTTCGCTTCTCCTTTTGCGATGACCCTCGTCGGCCCGGGGCCGCGAGGATATCTCGCGCGCGGGGGCGCGCGACATATCGACCGGGAGAGGCGGGGAAGGAGGGGCGGGGTGGGGGGAGAGGAGGGGGGAGACAAGGACGAGGAGGACTACGAACACAAGGGTTGGGGGGAAGAGCGACGCGAGGAGCCCCGTCGGGCGGCTCGCGGGCAGCCAGACTTTGCTTTCGTCGCGTCGGTTCGGGGCCGAGAGACCCACGAACGCTGCCCATTCAACGGTTTAAAAAATGCGCCTCCTCCTCCTCCTCCTCCTCCTCCCCCTCCCCCTCCCCCCCCCTCCTCCCCTTCCTCCTCCACCTCCTTCTCCTTCTCCTTCTCCTCTTCCTCCCCCTCCTCACCCCCCCCCCCCCTTCCTCCTCTACCTCCTCCTCCTCTTCCGCTGTCGGAGCTATCGCACGGGCCCCAATCGGAATTCGACCTGCCCTCGCCTCCCAGGGCCCCCCCCATGGAGCAGCTTTTGGGAACTTCTGGAAGAGCGAAGGGGAATGCGTCGAAGCGGAAGTGAAGATCGGGGAGCCGAGTCAAGGGGGGGGGCAGCAAGAAAGGGCAGGATGAGGACACGTCACGGGGCAGGGATGCATCGGCAGCGGCAGGATACGCAAGGATTCGGGGGATGGCGGCCTGAAGATGCACCAACATAGCGATCGCCACGATGCCATTGCAAGGGGTCGCGGTCGGCTCGGCGCCGCGCGTATTTTCATTTCACCCCCGTGGGGGGCCGACAGTCAACGGTGTCCGAAACTTCTTCTTCTTTTTTTTGGGGGGGGGCTCTCCCCCCCCCCCCCCCCCCTCCCCCGCCTCCTCCGCCTCTTCCCCCTCCCCCCCCCGTCGCGCGCATCATATCCTCCTTCGCCCTCCTCTCCTCCTCTCCTGTTCCTGCAGGGCTCGTGTGTGTCGGGCGGTCTTGTCTATTTGTCGCGCTGGGTTCAGACACGGCTGGCATTCTCGCAAGGTTTACGTTGTTTTGGAGGGGGGGAGGGGAGAATCGGAAAAATGGGCCAGCGCGATGGGGAGGAGCGATGACGAAGATCATTATTGGAAGGATGATGGCGAGGGGCGCCTCGGACGACTCGGGGCGAGGGGCGCCTCGGGCGACTGGCGCTCGGGCGCAGTTGTTTTTGGCATTTGGGCGCAGCGCTTCCCAGTTGCATTATATTCTGGCGAGGCTCGGAGCAGAAACCGCTGGCGGACGGCGCTGGATGAAGGGTCAACGAGGGGGGCGTTGGAGCAGAAAGGGTGGTGGGGGGGCAGAGACGGGGGCGGCGGGCAGGGTTGGGGGCGGGGGCCAGAGGGCTCGCGGGGGGGTCCATGGGAGGCTCCGCGAGGGCCCCCGTGGGCCCGCGGCGGGTCCGGACCCCCCCCCCGCCGCGGGTCGGGACCCCCCTTCGGCGTTGATTTTTTTACACGTCTGAGAGGACTGCCGAGGGGGATCCGAACCTACCGCGGCCCCCGTGGGCGCTCCCGCGGCAGTGGGTCCGGACTCCCCATCGGCAATGGTTTCGGACATGTCTGGAGGGCCTGCCGCGGGCTCGGCTGGGCACCCCGGGGCCTTCGACTCCGTTGCGACTGAGGGTCCAGAGCGCCGTTTGGGTCCCAGAGTCGTCGCGTCGTTCGGGGCGCGGGGCGCGGGCGGGGGAGTCAGCCGACGTTGCCCTCCAGATTACGCCGCACTGGGTGCGCGAGAATGAGCTGGTGGAGCCTGGGCGGGGCCAGCAGTGGGCCGTCCTGGAGCTGTTCTCAAGTCATGTAACAGTGCCATATTCGGATTTCGCGTTTTTTCTTTCGGTGGCATCCTGGCGACCCTCGGACGCCCAATGGGGATCAATGGACAGTCTTGGAAGCCTTGGGATTGCGTTGCAGCGGGCTCCGCATGCCCTCGCGCCGCCATTCGCGCGCCTCGGGTGCGACGCGGAGGCATGCGAACCATTTAGGGCGAAGGAGCTTTTGGAGATCGTAGTTTTGTTCTTAATCATCCTGTCCGTTGAAGCTTCGCTGAGAACATGGGGCGCTGAACGCCTCATCTCATGCCCCCCCCCCCCCTCTTCTCCACCGCCGCCTCCTCCTCCTCCAAACCGCTTCAGTCCGTCATCATGCATCCTCTTCTCTCCTGCGTGGTCGGTCTTCGCTTAGGAGCCCCCGCCAATGCAGTCTCCGCGCGCCTTTCGAACGATTCGCGGCCCCATAGGGCTTCGCCGAAGGCCCCTGTAGCACGGGCCGCTCTCCCCTGCCCGATGCCGAGTCAGCGCGCGCCCCGCGCGGTTCGCGGTTCCAGAGTGGGCGTCGCGCCGCACATATCCTTGTAGCAAGGGATGCGCGCCGCCGCCCAGACCGCGCCAGCGCGCCCCTCGCTCGGGTCGCGGCCCCGTAGGATAGCATTCCGAAGGCCTTTGCAGCGCGGGCCGCTTGCCAACGCCCTGACACTTCCAGCTCCCCCCTCGCAGAATTCGCGGCCCCATCGGGAGTTCCGCCGAAGGTCTTTGTAGCACGGGCCGCGCGCCGCCGCCCAGCCCACCCGAGTTTTTCCATTCGCGCGGCTCGCGGCCCCGAGGGGGGCCCCGCCGAAGCATCTGGGCGCGCGGGCCGCGCGCCGCCGCCCAAACCGATTCGGGTTCTGATTCGCGCCGTTCGTGGCGCAATAGGGAGTTCGGCCGCTGTTTTTTTTTCGTTTCTGTCCGCGGGCCGCGCGCCGCCGACCAGACGTGATCGACGCAATTCTTGCGCGCGCCATGGCCGCGTGGACGTTCGCGCCGAAAGCTCGCGCCGCGCGCGCCGCGCGTCGCCGCCGACAGCAGCGCGGCGCTCTCTCACGCGACCCGTGGCTCCACAGGATGCCGCGCCGAAGGCGTCTGTCGCACTGGCTTCTTGCCGCCGCCCAATCCAATCCAGCGCCCCCCTCGCGCAGTTCGGCGCCCCGCAGGGGGCTCGGCCGAAGTTGTCTGCCCCGGCGCAGGCCGCGCGCCGCCGGCCAGACTATTTCAGTTAATAGTTGGCTGCAGTTCGGGGCCCCATGCGGCACCCCGCCGAGGGCTTTTGTGGCGCGGGCCGCTTTGCGCTATATGGACTATGTCAGCGCGCCCTGACACGGTTCGCGGCCCCGCAGAGAACGTCGCCACGGGACTTTTGAAGCGCGGGCCGCCTGCCGCCGCCCGAACCATTGCTGTTTTCCTCCATGCGGTTCGCGGAGTCGCGAGGGGCCCCGCCGAAGGCTCTCGTAGCGCAGGCCGCGCGCCGCCGCCCGGATCATTTCAGCGCAGTCTTCGCGCGGCCCATGGTTTGCATGGGAGGGCGCGCCGAAGGAATTTGTGACGGGGTCCGCATGCGCACTTGATGTGCGGGCGTGTGTCGCGTGCGAATTGCGTTCTGATAAGCGGTTTGCCTCTTCGCAAGAATGGGCATAGGTGAATATGCGTGGGGCTCGTCGCTATGTTGCTCCATGAGCGCGTCGAGCTGCGCCCCTGGAACCAAGCGAGTTTGGCGCTTGGGCGGCCGGCAATGTCAGTCGTGCCCATTTTGCAACGCGCGCTCTCTTGAGCTTAGCATGATAACTGCCTCGGCCGCGCGCCCCGGTGCCGGGCAAGCCGCGCGCGGCGCTGGAACATCCTGCAAGACCTACCTCACCGCAAGTATTCGTGGGGACCGCTTATACTGGTACACACCTGCAAAACGCGCAACGCAACACATGTTTTTGTTGCATCGTTGCGCGACGACAGCATTACATTGTGGACCAACGAACAACATTCCATGACAGCACCACCGTAACACATGCTACAGTCATCCCTGACTACCCTCGGAGGACGCGGCGGGTTCGGCCCCGATTGCTCGGTAGTTCCTCTGAAAAAAGCAGGAGCCCACATGATGCCCAAACACCGCCAATTGAGTCATCTAGCGGGACAGGTACGCACCAAGGGGAAACCCGAGGAAGTTTACGACATAGCATGACGAAATCATGAAAAGTGTAATCGCTTCAATTGCGAGGGCGGTGCATTGGTCTCGCTTTCGGCTAATGATACCCATGAAGCATGGGAAAATGTTCGAAGGGCGCGGGGCCGAGGGAAGGGTTGCTGCATGCATGCGCGGCGCGCGTTTTTAAGGGCTTGCATTTTCAAATCTGCACGTTGCTCTTAGCAGGGGGAAGGGGCGGGGGGGGGGGGGGGCGACGCCCCCGACCGCTACGGCCGCGAGACAACGCTAAAAGGGGAAGCATCCCCCTCGAGACCAAGATGTATTCAAGGAGATGGCATGCAATGGGTTTCCGCTCCCCCTCCCTCATCGCTCGCCCTCCGTCATTGCGCCCCGGCCGCAGCGGCAGCTCCGCGGGTGCGATTCCCAAGTGGCCAGCAGGGAACGAGATGCAGTCAAGGCGACGCCGCGCAATGATTTTCGAGCGCCCCTCTTCCCCGCCCCTCGCACTCTGGCAGCATCCATGGCGTTCCAATCGCAACCGTTCACGAGGTTCGTGAAAAGCATTTAGATTTCGAGGCAATGAAATTCAACCAGGAACCGATGATCGTGCAATGAGTTTCGAGCAGCCCCACCCCGCACCACTCTCCGACCCATGGATATATATACTTATATATATATATATATATACATACAAATATATACATATATATAATATGTGCCCCAGTCGCAGCGGCGTCTCCGCTGGTGTGATTCCCGCGTGGCCAGCGTGGGCCAGCATGCAGTCAAGGCGATGCCTCGCATTGAGTTTCGAGCACTCCTCCTCCCCGCCGCTCGCACCCTGGAAGCACGCACTGCTCCCCATTCGCAACGATTCACGAGGTTCGCAAAATAAATTTAGATTTCGAGACATTTCAATTCAATCAGAAACAGGTGATCGCGCAATGAATGTACGATGATATCCTTCCCGCAGATTACCTCCTCCTCTTCCCAATCGCAAGTTTCCCCGCCCCTCCCGCGCCCTTTCCTTCCTCGCTGGATTCCCTCTAGACGGCGGGTCAAAAGACGGGGGGGGTGCTTCTCGCCGCCGCATTTTAAACCGCTGTCTATGGGCGAACCGCCCTCCTTCGCCACGGAACCAAGCGCGCGGGTTCTGAGTTGGGCGCGCCCGACTTTGCCAAGCAGGCCGTCTGCGACGTCTACAAAGAATTCGGCGTCAGTATTTTTACCCAGCGGCCGGGATTCAATAAGGCAGCCAACTGCGTTTCTGATCAGCTCGGCGGCGTAGAGCGAGACCCTTTTTTTTCAGAGTTCCCAGCTGCCTCGGCAACGTGCATCTCTGCATGCGTTTGGCCGCCGCCGTGCGCGCATGCGTTTGGCCGCCCCCTCTCGCCCTCGCCCCCTCGCTCTCCGGCGATCGGGGCAGCGAAGACCTACTCGCCAGCAGACGGAGCAACTAGTGCAGCTGAGGTTGCGGCACGGCTTGCTATGTTGGCATCTATGAGGAAAGCGCGGCGGATAGTTGGAAAAGAGTTTCAGTCGCGTCTGTTTGAGCGCCCGCCGCTGGATGCGCTGCCGGCAGCGCACGAACCCAATCGCACGCACGCCCGCGCGAGCGCATTCACGTCTGCCCCACTTGTTTCGCAAGGGCGCCGCATCTACACAGCG
>CAUYUJ010014149.1:430000-650000 GCA_963575745.1 Prorocentrum cordatum
AGCAGTAGTAGTAGTCGTAGTAGTAGTAGTAGTCGTGGTCGTAGTAGTAGTAGTAGTCGTAGTAGTCGTCGTAGTCGTCGTAGTATTAGTAGTAGTAGTAGTAGTAGCAGTAGTAGTAGTAGTAGCAGTAGTAGCAGTAGTAGTAGTAGTAGTAGTGGCAGTAGTTAGTAGTTAGTAGTTAGTAGTTAGTAGTTAGTAGTTAGTAGTCGTAGTAGTAGTAGTAGTAGTAGTAGTAGTAGTAGTAGTAGTAGTGGTAGTAGTAGTCGTAGTAGCCGTAGTAGCCGTCGTTGTCGTAGGAGTAGTAGTAGTAGTAGTGGTAGTAATGGCCGTCGTAGTAGTAGTCGCAGTCGTATTTGTAGTAGTAGTGGTAATAGTAGTAGTAGTAGAAGTAGTAGTATTAGTCGTTCTAGTTGTAGTAGTAGTAGTAGTCGTAGTAGTAGTTGTAGTAGTAGTCGTAGTAGTAGTAGTAGCAGTAATAGTAGTAGTAGTGCTCGTAGTAGTAGTAGTGGCATTTGTATTACTACTGCTACGATTGCTTCTACTGCAACTCCTAACAATAGGAGCGCTGCACTACCACTGTACTGCTGGCGTTGTTTGGTACAGGCAGTGAGCTGGCAGTTTTTTATGTTTGCGACTACTAGTAGTCTACTGCCACTTTGTCTACTAGTGCTATTTCTATTACTCCTATTTTTCTATTACTATTAGTCTTACTACTACTACTACTGTCACTTCTACTACTGCTACTACTACTTCTACGACTACTACTGCCATTGCTACAGCCAGCATTCTACACCTACGATAACTCATGCAAACTCTGGGCATTATTACTACTGCAGACTTTCGCCAGTACGACGTCACAGCACTTTTGATCTGCAGCGCGACCTCGATTAAACTTCAGGAATCGAGTGCCACTTCAGCGACGGAGCATTACAGTGACGCAGCATTGCGAATGTCGTACTTCAGGACGATTATTACACCCGGGCTTCGATTATTATTGTTAATACAGCAGTAGCGTAGCTCTATTAATGTGGCATTTTTTCAGCTGCGATGCTGCCAAAAAGCTTATGCCGCAGGATAATTGCGACAGTCCGCGCTACCTGGGAGCCACTGCAAATGAAAAGCACGAACGCGCGCTTTATGTGCATCTACCTATACATACACATGCATTTGAACACACATATGTATATATAGGGAGAGAAAGAGAGAGAGAGAGAGAGAGAGAGAGAGAGAGGGAGATAATGATAATGAGAGAGAGAGAGAGAGAGAGAGAGATAGAGAGAGAGAGAGAGAAAAGAGAGAGAGAGAGAGAGAACAAAAAAAAAAAAAACGGAAAACGAGAGACAGAGAACGAACAAAAGAGAGAAATAGAGAAAGGGAGAGAGAGAGAGAGAGAGAGAGAGTGAGAGAAAGAAAGAACGAAAGAGAGATAGCACAGGCAGCGTTCGAGTACTATTATATACAGGTCACAGGCAGTGCTCGGGTTCTGCTATGCCTACCCCAGTAGTAGATCGGTGCCAGTACAGAAGAGCTGCATGACGAACGCAGTGGTTGAGTACATCCTGCGCACTGGTACGGGTGCATAATTGCAGCACGATCGTGCGAATATTGAAATAAATATCAAATTTATCAATTACGGCCACTAATGCTACACTACTACTAATAGTACGATTGCAATGAGTACGACGACTATTACTAACTACTACGGTATTGCAGCACGATTGCTACAGTCAACCTTATAGTATTAGCGTTATTACAGTATTCGGGGTACCCGTGCGACCGCTGGAGTAACGCAGCGCTATTTCTCGCTGCAGCGCTTCAGGTATGACTGCCACGCTGCGGATCGCATTGCTTTTAAAGCTGTACCAGTACGGCTGCGCAGTACAAGGGTCTATCTAGAGCGCGGCAGCACCAAAATATTATTGTCCAGCATTTTCAGCCAGTTCTAGACCGCAACCTTTGCATTACTGTCACAGTGCAGCTGGCTGTATAGAGCCCAGTCGGTATTTTTTCGCTGCAGCGCTACAGTGCCACTCCTGCAGCCATTACTATTATACTACGCTCGCTCTGCTCGAGCATTATTGCTGGTACTACTACAGCCCAACCTCAGAACTACAGCAGTGCGAATACAGCCAACACTAACGTTCTACTAATACTGCAGCGTCCGGGTTATCTTTGACTACATCATTGCAGCAGCACTGCTACGTCAGCGCCATGGTGCGACCACATTTGCATTGCTGCAGCAGTTGGACCGCGCTAGACTCCGCGTGCACGGGTTGGGCATTGCAACCTCAGGAGGTCAAGCTGATTATTTCTACAGCCGCCATTCCAGTATTACTACCACTGCGCGCGAGTATTCGCACGACTGAAGCGCGACTGCAATGCTATTTCCACGCCTACAACCTTAGCGCGCCATTGCTGCAGTATTAGTGTTACATCGGTACATTAATAGGGTACGGCTACCGCGTCTGAGCGCTACATTATCAGTCGTGCACCATTACAGTCACTGTAAAATGTCGCGTGCCATTCCGCTGCTAAAGTACCGCGACTGCAGTGCTTTAGCGACAGTGCCCGAGTACTCAATTTCAGTACCACCGTTCCAGTACGAGAATACGACAGTAAGGTTTACAATATTGGGGTACTGCAGCATTAGAATATTATCATTGCAATGCTGCCTCATTATTATTTCAGATCGTTTTCAGGTACCAGTCCTGCGAACATTGCCCTAGAGCACTACTTCTACAGTGCCGCTACCACGGCAGTAGAGCATGGCTTTGATAGTACCACTACTACATCACTACAGTTTAGTGTACAACTACAACATTCGAGTCCTGCGCTGTTATATTTGTATTAGTCGTATCACGATCACTATCAGTAACATGTCATCGCTACTTTACTGGTTACTACCAAGACGACTGCTACTAAACTTACCACAGTTACCACTACTACTACTACTACTACTACTACTACTACTACTACTACTACTACTACTACTACTACTACGACTACCTCTACGACTACTATTATTACTACTACTATTACTACTACTATTCGTATTACTAATACTACAGCCAGTTCCCGACGATCAGCATTATTATAACGTTGGAGTACGATAGCGGCCTTAGCATTATACAGCATTGGTACCACACTATTACAGTGCTACTTCGATAGTGTTACCACAACCGTACCACCGTATCAAAGTTTTACAACAGCACCAGAGTAGTACAGGCCTCGAACACGACTATCATTACAGTACAATCTCGCATTGTTACACTCCGTTGCATTACGTGGCCTTGGTCGCGCTATTGGGATTGCCCTTTTGACGAGCAGCGGAATTCTAGTTTCCTTCGCCGCGAAAAAGATTATCCGAACATTGCGAGAACACTGCTGCCACCCTACAGTCGTATGATCATTGCTCTGGAGTAGGATTACAGCAACGCTACCACAGTGCTACAGTACCGGGGCACTGCTGCAGTCCACGGGCGAACGAAACAATGAGGGGAACACAAATGGGGGGCCTGGGTTAGGCGCAATAGTTCATGCAATACTTGGCGCTTGGATGCAATGGTTTGTGGCGTGGATGCAATAGTTCCGCGCTGGTGTTGCTTCGTATTGTTTCGTGCGCAATAGTTCAGGCGGTTTGCAATAGTTCGCGCCCCCTCGCAATAGTTCGCGAGCAATATTTCAGGCAAACAAACTATTGCACCTACTGCCGTCCCCCCTTTTGTGTTCCCCCCATTGCTCCAGCGTAAAAAGAGCTTTACGACCACGACTACTACTGCACTGCCACTGCTACTACTACTGCAGACCTACTGCAGCATGACAGTACCATTATACAGCCAGCCATGGGTTATTATTGTACCGACGCAATTGCAATTGCATAAATGTGTTTGAGTGTTAGGTTAGCCACAGCACCAGATCAGCATTCGTATATTCACGACTGTTACGACACTGCTAATAGCACGTGCTGGTATTAGGAATGGCCCCGGGGCCAGCGCTCGCGGTGGCCGACTGGTTGCATGGGGGGTGACAAGAATAATGATATAATGCGTTGTTATTGATTTTATCTTCGTTCCCCGGCACCACTAGTGGACTGGGAGTTCAGCCGTTCGAAGACTTCAGAGAGACTTCGGGCGCCCAGGTCCCAATCCCCAGGCCGAGAGCACGAGAGTGCGAGAGTGATAAGGAAAGAAAGAGAGAGAGAGAGAGAGAGAGAGAGAGAGAGATGAAAACAAAGAGAGGGAGAGAGAGGGAGAAAGTGAGAGAGAAGTCAGAGAGGGAGCGGAGCGCGACGCGGGCAGAGGGGCTGAAGGATAGAAAAGGGTGAGTTTCGCAGGGGTGCGATTCGACCCTGAAATCTGCCAGTCCCTTTTGTCGTTCCCCCTCACATGGAGAGAAACGAGATAGGGTCAGTGGTCAGCCACAACCGTTAAGGGAGGCATTTGGGAGAGGACTTTTTTTGCACGACGAAGCAGCTGAGACTGGCCGCCCCGTGGGCCCCTGGGCGGGGAGAGGGCGGGGTGGGGGGTCACAATGAGGAGCAGGGGTTCCCGGGGGGGTTTCCGAAAACGACGCCGAGGCGAATATTTAGATCCGAGGGAAGAGCTCTGGGATCCAGGACTTGTTTCCCTCAGGGCCCGCCTCCTTCATTCGGCGGCGAACGAAGGGGAACTTGACAAGGAGAAGGCCTTCCCAAAAGGCGGTGAGACTTCTCAGAAGCCCTCGCGCCTTGTGAGAAGTTTGTTTTCTCTTCGGGAGTCGGCTTAGAAAACTTCTCAGAAGTCCTGGGGATATCCGAGACTTCTGAGAAGGTACGCCCTTTGTCTTTTCCTCCTTTGGCTCGCCGCCTTTTCATGGTAAAGAGGGGGGGGGGGATATGGAGATGGTCAGTGGGAGGAGGGAAGAGGTCGGGGACGAGGACGAGGACGAGGACGAGGCGGGAGGAGTACGGATGTAGGAGGAGGAGGAGGATCAAGAGAACAGGGAGGAGGGGAGAGAGAAGAGAGAGAGAGAGAGAGAGAGAGTTGCTCTTGCCTCGTGCCATCATACAGGGTCGCGGGACGGCGGGAACGGCCATCATGGCGGCGTTGGTTCCATGCTTCGGAACTTGTTTCCCCGATATGATGATCTGGAGCCCACGCGCCAGATGCATGGAACCCTCATCCATGTTGGTGTGTGCCCGGGAGGGAGGGCTCAAAGGAGAAAAACGTATTGATGCCGCTGGTTGTCTTGGAGAGCCGTCGTCGTTGCTCGTCCTGGAGGCTTTGGCAGCCCGGTAGCAAAAGAGAGTGTCAATAATACGATGTCGTTGGGAGCTCGTCAGCATGTTACTCCTTTGTTTATGTCCAGAGACCCCCTGGGGATTCTTCGACTGTAACACGCTGACGGGCTCCCCACCATTGTGCTACCTCCTGGGAACGGCCATAGACGTGGGGACATGGGAATGGGGGAGGGGGAGGCGACAAGCTAGGTGCGTTCGCGTCATACCTGACGTCCGATCCCTCCCTCCCATCCCTTACGCCGCCCGGCGTAGATCTCTTTGCTATTCCAACGATCGGATGTCGCAGCATGGCATAGCATTACATGGCATAGCATGGTGTTGAAGACTAACGCGTAACATGACAGTACATAGCATGGCTTGGTGACGCCCCAAAGTGGGGGGGGGGCTTATGCGGCCCCAAAAATCAGCGAATCGACACCGAATGTGGAGTCACTTCCGATGGTTTCTTCGGGAGGCCATGTTTTAGATTTTGGGGCCTAGTTGAAAGGACCGAAAAACCATGCCGTGGCATGGCACTGGAAATAATGACGCCAACGCTGCAGCCGGAGAGCGATTCGGAACGAGCGGAAGCGCGGAAATGAGGCCAGCGTTGCAGCGGGAGCACGATTCGGAACCAGCGGTAGCCCGAAAATTGAGGCCAGCGCTCCAGCGAGAGCAGCATTTGGATCAAAAACCCAAGCGCGGAAATGAGGACGCGTAGCCTGACATAGCATGGCGTGGCGACGCCCCAAAGCGGGCGGGGTGCTTCTGCGGCCCAAAAAATCGACGAATCGACACCGAATGCGCAATCAATTCCGATGGTTTTTTCGGGGGGGGGGGCCTTTCTTAGATTTTCGGAAAGAGCAGCATGTTGAAAAACATCCATGCGAAACCCCGTTTCCCAGGAATCCTGTGTAAAAAAACCTGTACGCGGAGGGAGGCCGGCCATTTCCCGGACGCCACCAGGGGAGAGAGGAGAGTAGTATTCAGGTTGTTTAGTTGTAGATGCGAGGGGGCCCATGGGAGGAGACGATGCCGATGCCGCCGCTGCTCGTCCTGGAGGGTCCCTCGTCGCCACGGCTGGAGTCTTTTCGGAATGTCAGAGCGCTCCCCAGAAGAGTCCCAGGAACGGCGTCACCAGTGCGATTTCGGATGAGGTCAGGACGAGGATAAATCCGTTCCAGAGTGTTCCGGAGCGCTCTTACAGCGTTCCCGAACGCTCTGAGAAGGCCGCGGCGCCCGAGACATCTTCCAAAGCCGCCGGATCTCAGAGATTCTCGATTTACCCTCACCCGATTTTACCCTCGTTCTGAATTCGTCTTATCCTTCTGCTCCCCCAAAGGGGCGGGAGAGAGGAGTCGCTCCCCTGTCCCTGCCTCCCCGCCGCCCGTCCTGCGCGTGACCCCCACAGCGGCGAGGCGGACGTGGCGGGGCCCCAGGAGGCGAAGCTCAAGCACATGAAGAAGGCCCTGTGTCGGGGAAGCGTAAGACGCGAGTACGCAGGAACTGGGGCTTGCCGCGAATTCTTGACGAGCGCGTCCTGGATTTTGACGGTCTAATTTTCGTGGGATGTTAGTCGCGGGAACTCGCGTCAAATTTCATGGTGGCCCCGTCTGGATCCCCGACTGTGGGCATGGTCGCCCGCCGATGGCGAGGAGCTTATACTTCCAATTATAGTTCTTTGAAGGCGAGGTTCCTGACCTGTTACAGCGGACAATTGTCGTTGAAGATCGGGGCATGTGGTTCCAGCCAGACTTTGGTTGCAATCCCCTTCAGGAAACATGACAAACTCTTTCGGCCTGGTTGAGAGGGCTGCAGCGGTTGCAAAAACTTCCACGATTTTGATTAAGCAAGACGCCTCGCAACACAGGAGATACATTGATGTGCGGCGTGATGAGGAAGAGGAGGAGGAGGAAGAGGAGAAGGAGGAAGCAAAGGAAGAGGGAGTTTTTTCCCTGGCTCGCCCCACCAGGGATGCCCGCATGGCACCATGGGGGATCAGCAGCATGGAGTCATAGCCGACTGCCCCCGAAAATACGTAAAGCGTGCCCCCCCCCCTTTCCCCCTTTCTAGTTTTTTAATCCCGTGGCGACGGGATTCAATTGTGGAGAGGGCGCGGAGGCCGAACTTGACAATCCCTGGGGGAATTTGCGAATCGAAGTTGTTATCATTTCGTGCTGACTAGCAGCAGCATCAAAAATGCTGAGCATGGCAACGGTGGTCTCACCATTTCAGTTTCCGCAATCACGAGCGTGTGGCAGGGACATGGGGTTCTCACCCTTTCATTTGTCCCACGTCACGAACGTGCGGCACGGCCATGGTATTCTCACTGTTTCAGTCGTTCCCGAGCCGGGAACGTGTGGCAGGGCCATGAGGACCGATTGGACTTTGAAAATACGTGCGTTTTTTGAGCAGGAGCATCCGAACTACTTTCTTCGCGCATCCTTCACACGTTTCGTGGCCCTTCCTCCTCCTCCTCCTCCTCCTCCTCCTCCTCCTCCTCCTCCTCCTCCTCCTCCTCCTCCTCCTCTCTCCTCCTCCTCCTCCTCCCCCTCCTCCTCCTCCTCCGTCCTCGTCCTCCTCCTCCCCCCCCCCCCCTCCCCCAGCAGACAGTGCCCAGGCCCGAGGTTCCCCGAGCCCCCGAGACTCCAAGCTTTCAAGCCCCTTCGAGGCGCCGAGCTGCACCTCCCCCAGGGGCAACGACAATGGGGGATAAGGCATAGTTAATGGGATGCATCGCTCCAATCGCCACCTGATCACAGAGAATGGTTCGAGAACCCGAATTTGCACAGGAACAAGCGGATTCACGATCGGGCGCCAATCGGCGATGTATCGCCGATTCCAGGTCGATGTTCCCCCCCCCAATGTCTATCCCCCCTGCGTCGTTGCCCTTGAGTGCGTCGCGAGCCTCAGCCATGTCCCAGGCCGCCGAGCGCGCCTGGGCGGCGACCCAGCAGGTCACGGCCCTGCAGGGAATCGCGACCCAGAGCGCGAGCCCGAGCTCGAACGAGATCCTCGAGCCCATGGCCAAGCAGAACAGGAGGGTCCTCGACAAGCTGTTCCTTATCGCGGACAAGATCGCGATCGCCGAGATGCGCCAATGCCAATCGAGCGCGCAAGGCACTGGCGCAGCAAGAATGACGGCCTGCTTTTCCTAGGCGGACAACGCCCGGTGGTCGGCGGGCGCCCGGCAAGCCGCCCTCGAGATGGTCCGCGCGGGCGATTCTCTCAAGAGCATCGAGCGCGGACACATCTTCAACGAGAAGGACAAGAGGCGCGTCGAACTTGCGGTGGCGCTGTTCTACAAGACCTACTGCGAGGAAGACGCCCGCCTCTGCGACATCTTCGAGAATCGCGGGGAGCCGCCCGAGGACCTCTTCTGGTTCACGCCGAGCTTCAAGTCGAAGATGCTCGAGCTTGCCAAGGAGCGGGCATCGGCGAGCTCGGCGCCGAGAGCGCCCAGCGCCTCAGCTTCGGCTCCAGCGCCGAGCGCGTCGGCAAGGCCCTCCCCGACATCCCCTCCGAGCTCCTCAACCTCCACGACCTCGTGCTGCCGACCAACGGGGGCCTCTGGCCCGTCGAGAAGATGGGCGAGGAGCTATCCTCTTGCGCGCCAGCCTATCAGCTCTTCGAGATGGCCCCCCGCAAAGCCAAGCAGTTCGTCAAGTGGCGCCGCGCCAGCGGGTCGGCGCAGGGCGCTGACCGCGCGCGAGCCACCGCGCACGCGGTCGTCAAATGGCGCGGGGGCCTCGAGCGCACCGCCGACATGGCCTGCGAGTTCCTGGGGCGGAACTGCCGGGACAAGCGCTCCAAGCAAGACTACGCGAGCGCCGAGAGGCAGCTCAGCTCCGAGACAATGGCTCTCGACCAGCACCTCATGATGAATTTCGAAGAGCTCGCCAAGATCCACGCCGACTACGACACGATGGCCAACCGGCGCGAGCCCGAGGAGAGCCAGGCCGACGCAAAGGCCGAGCCGGGGGCCGACAAGTCGACGCCGAAGGACGCCTGAAAGCCGAGCGGCGGCGAGCGGCGAGCGCTCCGCACACGAGCGCCCCGAGCCAAGCGCCCCCGCGCGATTCGCTGCGAGGGCGCCGCGCGAGCGTCTCGAGGCGCGCGCTCGAGCCCCATCGGCCTCCAAGCTCCAAGCGAGCGCTCGAGCGCGCGCGAGTGGCGTTCCAAGCAGCGGGGCACTACCCCCCCACCTTTCGCCGAGTGATCTTCTATCAATCATCGAGCAATCGGGCAGCCTCGATCCCCCAGCCTCGGATCGAAGATCCGTGATCTTGAGTCCGAGCATCTTCGAGCACTCCTGGGTCCGATCCGAGGGTTCCCAAGCTCCGGCTCGCAGATCTCGGGCTTGCGATCCGAGGGTCGAGGACCGAGCGTCGGCGATCGTCGATCGTCACCGTCGCCGCCCTCGGGCCCAGACTGCCATCAAGGAGGCTCGATCCTCGGAGCGAGGATCCGAGATCTTGCTTCCGAGCAGCTTTGAGCGTCTTGGGTCTTAGATCCGAGGATCGCCGCGCTTGTGCTCGAAGATCTCGGGTTCGATATCCGAGGATCCGGGATCGAGCCTCGGCGATCGTCGATCTCCCTCGTCGCCATCCTCGGGCCCGGGCCGCCATCGAGGAGGCTCGATTCTCGGATCGAGGATCCGAGATCTAGGTTCCAAGTGACTTCGAGCGCCGCGGATCCTAGACCCGAGGGTCGCCGCGCTGGGATTCGAAGATCTCGGGTTCGATGTCCGGGGATCGAGGATCCTGCCTCGGCGATCGTCGATCTCCCTCGTCGCCGTCCTCGGGCCCAGACTGCCATCAAGCAGGCGCGATCCTTCATTCTCGGATCGAGGGTCCGAGATTATGTTCTTGGGCATCTGCGAGCACCTCGGATCCTAGATCCAAGGATCGCCAGGCTTGGGCTCGAGGATCCTGGGCCCTCGATCCGAGGATCGAGGGTCGATCCTCGGCGCCTCGCGGTCACGCGCGCGCGCAGACGCAAGCGCGCACAAACGCACTAAACCACACGCGCGCACGCACGCACTCGCACACACGCACGCACTCACACTCTCACGCGCACACACACACACCACCACCAACAACAACAACAACCAAATCACCAACAACAGCAGCCACGACAGCAACATCAACCAGCAACACAGCAGCAACAGCATGCCACAACAGCAACAAGACAAAACAACAACAGCACACACAAGTGCTGCCACCACTGCACAGGCCGAGCCCACCGCATTGCCGATGCATCGCCGAGGCTCGCCGATGCATCGCCGAGGCGGCGCGAGCTATGTGGTGCAATGGGCGCATGCTCGGCGGTGCAAGCGCTGTCCGGGTCAAGCCCGCTGAGGACGCAACGTTTTTTGTGGCCCATTCAGGACCGAGCATTTCAAACCCCTTCTCCGCTCCGGCAACGAGGGTGGCCGAGTCGGGCAGCGACGATCGCCGGCCTCTCGCTGAGCGGTCGGACGGCGAGAGCGTCGTCTCGCCGATGTTCTTCGTCGAGCTAAGGCGGGGCGACGAGCGGGCGCCAGAGGGCGCGCCGACCGAGAACTTCGAGGAGGTGAAGACCGAGGACGGCGTCGAGCAGCACGAGGAGACGCAACCAACCGCGCTGGGGGAGGACGCCAGCAAGCCCGAGGAGAAGAGCCTCGACGACGGTAAGTTCGAGAGCAAGGAGGTCAAGCTCGAGGTCAGGCTGGAGGACAAGAAGGTCAAGCTGGTGGTCAAGCTGGAGGACAAGGGGGTCAAACTGGAGGACAAGAAGGACTCCTGCACACTCGAGGACTCGAGGACAAGAAGCCCAGAACAACAGCAGCTCGAGGACAACACGCACTTCGAGAAATAGATCTCGGACAAGAAGTTCAAGCCGGATTCCTGCAAGGTCGACCCCGAGAAGATGCGCGGCCGTTTTGGCGAGCCCTCAACGACAAGGCAGCGCGATGCCTTGCACTCGGCGCCGAGCTCTCCATCGACTCCTGCCTCGGCTCCAAGTCCCATCTCATCCTCGAGGCGCCTCGCGAGCCGCTGGGAGGTCTGAGCGGGGCGCTTTCGGGCAGAGCGAGGGCGAGGTGCTTGGGGCCCCCGGCGAGGTGGCCGCCAGCCTCGAGGACGCCAGAGAAACATAACCGACGACAGCAGTAACAAAATCACATGCAAGCAGCACAACACACGCAAGCAGCAGCAACCACAGCACATTCAACGGCAAAAGTAATTAGCAAAACAAAAGCACCATTAATAATAGTAAAAGTAATAGTAAGTATAACAGCAGCACCAGCAATCCGCGCGACATGAAGCCACGACAGCAACGAGACAAGCGACGACAACCAGCGAACCACAAGAAGCTACCAACGACCAGCTAACAACATAATGCTGACTACAAGAAGGCAACAACCCCCAGCGAACAAGGACAGGCCAACGACAGCCACGGGCCTGCAACATCCCGCAGCCACGTTGGCGCGAGGATTTGCGTTTCGAGCCGTCGCAGCTGCGTGGCGAGACTGCGGCGGCCGCGCCGACAAAGCAGACGCGCCTGTCGAGGCTCCGGGGCCCGGCGAGCTCGCCGTCCGAGGTACCGAGCTCTCGCGAGAAGCTGAGTACTTTCCCCTACGAGAGCAACGAGTCCGCTGCGAGCTTCTTCAAAGAACTCGAGGCCAAGAGGCTCGAGGCTGAGAAAGCAGACAAGGATCTCTACTTGTCTTTTTCCTCCCCCTCCTCCTTCTACCCCCCCTTTTTCCCCCCCGCCGCCCCCCCCCCCCGGGCCCCGGACTGCTTTGCCCCGCTTGTTTGCAGTATCTATATATATATAGAATATCTTTTTATATATATATTATATATATATATATATACACATATATATATATATATATATATATATATATCGGAGGGGGGGGGGGCCTGGGGCCCGAATGCAGCTGCCTCGACCCTCCACGTGAGTGCCGGGGCTTATTCCTATGTTTTTTTTTTTTTTGAGGCCGCGGCCTCTGACCCCCCGCGGGGGGGCGGGGCGGCTGGGGGGGTCCAAAATTGCCCAGGAGGGCCTCCGGAGGCCCCCGCCAGACGGCCCACGCGGACCCCGAGTCGCCGAAAGACCGCTCCAGGACGCCCAAGATATGCCCAAGACGGCCCGGGAGGCCCCCCCAAGCACTCCACGACGCTTCAAGACGCCTCTCGAGAGCGCGTCAGGAGGCCGAAATCGTTAATTTTACGAAGGTTGTCGGACGGTGTTGGCCTTCCAGCCTTTTCAGCTGTCCGACGTTCCAAGACGGCTCAATGGGCCCTCAAGAGCGCCCCAAGACGACCCAAGAGGGCCCCAAGACGGCCCCAGAGTCGCCCAAGACAGCCCAACAGAGCCCGAGACGACGCCAAGATGCGCCCAAGAGGGTGGCCGCGATTCCGACATTCGACCCCCCCGCTTGAAGAGTGCCCCAGGAGGCCCCCAGGAGCCCCCAAGAGGCGGCCCAAACGAAGCCTAAAGGGGCCACAAACCCCCAAGGAGGCCCCGCAACGGTCCCAAAACGGCGACCGAGAAGCTTCGAAACTGCCTTCACGACGTCCCCGACAGGCCAACCACGAGATCCAAAGCAACACCCACGAGGCCTCTGACCCGCCACCCAGGGCACGGCGGCGGGAACAGCGACAGCACTTGTGCACAGCATGTTCCGGCGGGAGCTTCCCGGAACACGCGGCGGGAGGAGGGGGGGGGGGGGGGGGGGGGGGGGGGGGGAGTTGGAGTGGGAGGGGGGGGGGGGGGGGGGGGGGGGGCGAGGAGGAGGAAGAGGCCTCTAAGACAGATCCAAGATAGCCGAAGAGGATTCCAAGAGGGCCCTGGGCGGCCCACCGGGCCCCCGAGGCGGTGCCTGAGGCGCCCAAGACGGCCCGAGAGGGCCCCGAGACGGCCCCAAGAGAGGCCCAAGAAGGGAACGCGAACCGAGAATCCGAGCTTTCTATCCCGAGAGGTTCTCGGGAAGTCCCAAGAGGCCCCCAATCGGATCCAAGAGGCCCCCGAGAAGGAGGCACAAGTCATTGGTTTACGATTGGGCATTGACGGGTTTAAATTGGTTCGGCATTTTGGCATCCCGATGCTCCAAGACGGCCCAAGAGGCTTCCAATGCCGCTCCAATTTTGAGGAAGAGGCCTCCAAGAGGGCCCCAAGACGTCGCCCAGCAGAGGGCCACCGCGAGCGCGGTCGTCGGCGGCGCCGCCGCGCTCTGCTCAAGCTCCGGGGCGAGGAGAAAGCGCGTGTCCGAGAGAGCGAGATCCACGCCGCAGGCGCCGAGACCCGCATCCAGAACCTCCGCCGCGAGCACCGCGAGACGCAGGCCGAGGGGGGCGAGGCAGCCTTCGAGGCCGAGAAGGCCAGTCACCTGGCAGTGCACCCCGACTAGAAGGGGCAAGTGGACCATGCTTACTCGAGAGCAGGGGGCCAGCGCAGGATCCGCCCCATCAGCATCTCCGCTGTCGAGGGCCGGTTCGACCCGAGCAGGAGGCCCAAGTCCGCCAAGAAGCGGAGCGTGCTTCTCGCGCCCTGCGCGAGGCGCTGCCGAGCGAGCGAAATGAGCCTGGGGGAGGGCACTTGGCGGCGCGACGCCGCCTACGAGCGGGGCGACGGCGGGGCGGCGCGCTTCCGAGCAGGCGAGCCCCCAGGAGCATTGCTCAAGGGCCGGCGCAGCGCTCTGCTCGAGTGCCCCGAGGAGGAACGCGTGAGGCCTTCGAGGCCATCGACGCGCGGGGGCAGCCCAGGGCCTGGGCGGGCGAGCTCGTCGCCTCCTGGGCCATCGACTTCATCGAAGCGTGGCTCGGCCAAGGCGAAGCTCACAGGCAGGCCGTCGAAAGCGAAGACGAGCTCCGCAAGCGAAGGCCAGGGAGAAAACGGGCCTCGAGGCTTGCGAGGGCCCCCCATGGCACGGCAAGGTGGCGCGCGTCGCCTAGGAGGTGGTCCGCGCGGGCAGGCGCGGCAGAGCGCAGGACATCTGGCGAGCCCCGGGCACCGAGGGCGCGCGCCGCTTGCGCGCCCTCGAGGCGGGGGCCGCGGCGATCTCCCAGATCGAAGGCAGCGGGGCTCGGGGGCTCACAGGCGCCCGCTAGCTTCCGCCCGCCTCCGACTCGAGGCGGCGGAAGCCAACGGAAACGGCGGCGGCGACGGCGGAAGCGGCGGACAGTTGGCGGAAGCAGGCGGAGCTAACGAAGCGGGAGCAGGCGGAAGATAACGAGTACCTCTGAATCCCGAGCGCTGCAGGTCAGGTCACGATCGAGCAAGGCTACAAGTTCCCCGAGCCGCACGGGCCCGACTGGCGCCAGAGCAGATTGGCTCGCCGCACCGAGCTCGCCAAGGATTGCGCGATCATGAGCTGCGAGCAGATCGTCAAGGGCGACGCCCTCGAGCATGGCGCAGCGCGCGCGCTGCTGGGCGAGATCGAAGAGCGCGCGGGCGCCCCCGAGACCGCCCTGGCGGCCGAGCCCGCGGCGGCCATCGCCCGGGCTCGAGGGGGCCAGGGCGAGGGCGAACCCGCCGCCCAACAGCCCGAGGAGCAGAGGCGCTGGGCCGAGAGAGTCCAGGCGGCCGAGCGCGCCGTGATCTGCGCGCAATCCGAGGCGGCCAGCGGTTGCCACAGCTGCCCCCGCCCCAAGGCGCCCCCAGTTGCTCGCTCCGTTTTGGGGCGAATTCCCGGGGGCGCCCCGGGCAGGGCGCGCTCGCGGCAGCGCCCGCCGAGGTCTCGAGGGCGGGGGGGCGTCGCGGCGGAGCGCCGCGACGCCCTCGAGCAGCCGCCCGAGACCGCCAAGCAGGCCTAAAGTGCCACGCGCGAACGCACGCCCACGCCCCGCGATTTCTGAGTAGGGTTCACTTTGCTCGGGGGCTGCCGAACGAAGTGAACCCCGCCCTCCTCCTCAGAAGTCGCTGGTCGGGGTCGCGCGCGGCCTCCCAAGACCGCCGCGAAGGTCCTCCGCAAGCTCGGCGCCATTGGCCCTGGCGAGACCTGCCCTGCTAGGAGCAGCGAGATATTCCAGGCCGACGCCTGGCCCCGCGGCCCGTGGACGAGTCGCTGGATCGAGCGCGCCCTGCGCGAGATCCGAGGCGAGGGCCGCCGAGCGCCCGCGAGCACCAGCGCGATGCGCGCCCGAGGCAACGAGTGGATCAACAAGCTCAAAGAGGCCAGCGACAACGACTTGGCCAAGGCCAAGGCCAAGAGCAAGGCCAAGTCCACGCCCTTCAAGGGCCCCGCGGCGGTCGAGCCGAAGCGCGCTACTTTCGAAGAGGCAAGCGCTGCCGCCCAGGCCTGCGCCAAGTGCCCCTCGCGCAAGGACGGCCCCAAAAGGTGCCGAGCCTGCGGTGGCGAGTGGTGGAGGTCGGGCGCAAGAGAGGTCACTTGGCCAGAAGCGCCAAGGACTCTCTTGCGCCGGCAACTTGTAGCCGCGCGCCTCGATGTCTCTCGAGTCAGTCTCGTGACAAGATCTACGCGACCGCCCGGGGTCTTCGTCGCCATCGTTACCGTCAGCATCATCACCATCATCATCATCATCATCGTCATCATCATCGTCACCATCATCATCATCATCGTCATCATCATGACGTCGCCTTTCCCGGGGAAATCTTTGATTTTCGCCGCCAGACCCTCGACTTTCATTATTTCCTGGGGATTCTCATCTGGGGCGCAGGGATACATGCAGTTCAGGGGTTCTCGCCGTGGGGGAACTGAGGGAAACTGGACGTGCCTGTTTCATTGGCGGCGGCGGTGCTTCTTCGCTCCCCCAGCGGAGGTTGGGCGGCGGAACGACGAGGCCTGTTCCTTGTCCAGCTCCTGCCATCGTTCCCTCACCCTCTTCCGCCTGCCCGTGCTCCTGTCCTGCTGCTGCCCATTGTAGGCGAGGGGGGCAGGAGTAGGCGGAATAGAGGAGGCACGGCGATCATGGTGCTGATGGCGATGACGGCGATGATGATGGTAATGTTGAGGTTGCTGATGATGATGCAGATGGTGGTGATGATAATGGTGACGATGGTGTTGATGACGATGGTGATCGTCCCGGTGGCGATGATACGGGTGATGGCGATGACGGTGATGACTGTGATTGTGGTCGATATGGTGATGGTGTTCGTGATGGCGATGGTGATGGTGATGGTGGTGGTGGTGGGTGTGGTGATGATGAATATGAGGGTGAGGATGCTGATGATGATGCTGATGGTGATGATGGTGCTGGTCATGAGGGTGCTGGTGATGATGCTGATGCTGCTGATGATGATGGGTTTCATGATGTTGCTGGTGATTTCGGCGTTGGTGATTATTGTGAAAATGGCGTTGATGCTGCTGAAGATGATGATGACGATGGTGATGCGGATTTCGATGGTGACGCTGGTGTTGATGATGTTGGCGATGTTGTTGGTGATGGTGGTGATTGTGGTGATGCTGACGATGCTGATCATGCCGATGATGACGTTGATGTTGATGACGGTGGTTATGATGATGGTGCTGATGGTCGTGGTGGTTTTGATGATAATGATGATGTTGATTCTTATGATGTTGCTGATGATGCTGATGTTGATCATGCCGATGCTGATAATGATGCTGATGATGACGATGATGATGAGGAAGAGGAGGAGGAGGAGGAGGAAGGGCAACAACAGCAACACTTGGAGGAGGAGGAGGAGGAGGAGGAGGAGGAAGAAATGGAGGAGGAGGAGGAGGAGGAGGAGGAAAAGGAGGAGGAAACGGCGGACGAGGAAGAGGGAAAGGTTCTGCAACCTGGACGGTGGAGGAGAGCTCAGGAGGGACTGGCGAACAGGCAGTGGCACTCGTGGAGAGAACAACCACACATAAGAGTGACCCTTTGTCGGAGTGACCTTTGGCTGCGAGCCCACCGGGGCCCCCCGATCGCTGAACGCGATGAGACAGGAGCGGATCGCGCTCGCTCCCCCTTCGCCCCCCGAGGCCGCGCACCAAAGGAGTCTCCTGCGCGCAGCAAAGGGGAGGAGAAGAGAGGAGGGGGGAGGACCGTGCGAGGAGGGAGGGAAGGATCGGCACGATCGAAATGGGTACAGAAACAAGGTGTTCGAGGACCGACCGCAGACCCTCAACATTTCGAACGTCGCCGCGGACCGTGTCCACTGTTGACGAAGAAGTCGCCCGCCCGCCAGCAGCGGCCGCCGCTGTCGGTTGTTAGCCAACATTTGGTTTTGGGCATCGTACCCATTTTTTCTGTATCCATTTCGCGCGCCCGAGGAGGAGACAGGGAGGGCGTGATGAGGAGGCAGGATGAGGCACTTCTCCCCCTCTCCCCCTCCCTCTGGCGCTCTGCGCCTGGCGAGGCGATCGGAGACCTCACCAAGGAGTGCGCGGACATGCAGAAGGATGTCTTTCCCGCCTCGGGGCGGAGGAGAGGGAGGGACTGAGGAGGATGATCAGGAGGGATGTGCCATCTGGAGTGGCAGGGGGAAAACATGGAGGAGGAGCAGGAGGAGGAGGAGGAGGAGGAGGAGGAGGAGGAGGACGACGAGGAGGAGGGGATCGTTGCGCTTGGTCTGGGGGGGGGGGCGCACTGCCGATCCGAAAAGAAGAGGAGGAAGAGGAGGAAGAGGAGGAGGAGGAGGGGGAGGAGGCGAGGGGGAGGAGGCGAGGAGGAAGAGTAGGAAGAGGAGGAGGAGGAAGAGGAGGAGGAGGAGGTGCAGGAAGAGGAGAGGAGGTGGGATCGGTTGGGGGGTGGTTTTGCCCTGCCAGATAGTGGGGTCACCATCCCCATGACATGGTAGACAACAGCTTTTTGTTGTGTGTGTGTGTGTGTGCGTGTGCGTGTGCGTGTGGCTGTGTGGCTGTGTGGCTGTGTGGCTGTGTGGCTGTGTGGCTGTGTGTGTGTGCGGTCGTTTGATTAAGATAGTGTTATGTGCCGATCCCTTAGTACTGCCGTTTCTTCCGAGTACAGGTGGTCATGGAAACTGTCTTTGGAGATGGTCTTTGTTGGAACGGAGCGTCCAGAAGGAGGGCGACTCGAGTTTCCAGTAGATGGGAGCTTAGCTTACGCCGTCGTTGATGCTATGGTTGCTTTGGGTGGGGCTTTGAAACCTGTGCACCCTGATCGAGCGCTTTCTCCACCACCGGCTTTCCAAAGGAGAGCTTTGCTATTGTAAGTACAAAGATCCAGTTAGCCTCAAGCTTCAAGACACGTCCGAAGGCGTCGGCGGTTGTTCTTACACCAGTTGTGCATTGGTCCGCCACTATTCTGGGAGGTGATTTGGTGGGAACGCACGCAGTTGGCACCTGTGCCGCTGGGTGCCTTTGTGGCGTCCCAGGAAAACAGGCGGGTTGGCAGCCCGATCGTCTCCACAGCTCGACGGGGCTGTGGGAGAGACTCTTGCCCTGTGGTTGGCCAGCCACAGTAGGTGCGGGCCCGCCGTACCACCCCTGAGAGGCCCGATGGGGTTACTCGAAGGGGTCCCCCGACGTGGGGGGCGCGGGAACTTAAGTCCTTGGGCAGCGGGGCCTCCGCTGCTTGAGGCCGGCGGCCAAGTGGGGGTTGGTGCCGGTGGCCGTGTCTCGGGGTGGCATCTCGAGGCACCTCGCAACGGCGGCGCGGATAACGCCGGGGGCGGTCCGTGCCGCCGTTCGTGTTGCGAGGTCCGATTGCATGTGAATTCATGCAGGCACCTTGGGCACCTCCCTTCGGGTTGTGTCGCCCAGGTGTTCTGTCCGGGCACAAAAAAAAAAGAACGCACGCACTTACGAAGAGTTTTCGGATGCAGCGGAAGCCGGAGGAGGGCATCATGCAGTTCAACAGCCGCACGCTTCTCAAGCTTAAGGGGCGGCACTAATGTTGCCATTTCAAACTGGTACATGTTCTGATATTGGAGGGTGTACGCCAACCTTTTGCGAGAGCAGGGCCACGGAGAGTGGGCAGCAGCAGCGGTCCGGGAGCTTGACGCAGCATGGCGGGGAACTCTACGGAACACCAGCTCGAGCAAGCAGAAGCCCCTGACCTTTTGCACGCTCGCCGGGGGGATCGCGCCAGCGCCCGCGATATGATGGCCAAAATCTTGGGGTATCACTGGAGGTCGGAGATGCAAAGCCATATTCGTGAGCATGACCGTGCCCAAGGCTGCCGGAAATTTGTGGCAAAAGCATGCGAAGTGTTGAAGTTGCCGGAGCCGCCTTGTTTCTATTCAGCGGGACGGAGCAGAGAGGTTGCCGAGCCACTGTTGAGCCCAACCGCATTAGACGCTTTGGAAGAGTTTCCCATGTCATCCGCCTTGGGCCGGGATGCGTTTTTCTACTATCACCCGTCGCACAAGGTGCAATTGGAGCTCGTGGTTGACAGTTTGTCGGTGGCGGGACTCGCGAATTCTACGCAATGCGTGACGAATCGTATGCGCGAGCAGACCGTCCACAGCGTGCGGGCGAACTTGTTTCATATGTACCAGGGGCATTTTCAACATAAAAGCGGACATCTGGATCCCGTTGATTTGAGGCCGATGGAATGGAACACAGGCGCAGATCTCTTGGTCAAGCGCTCGATGAATACAAAATCATCATATGGCAATTTGACTGAGTAGGTTGTCCAGGAAAAGTTGGGAGTAGTCGTGGCAATGCAGTGTTTCTCCGACGGAGGGTATTCACCAGGAGTCGGGGGAGGCTACGTCGTAAAAATGGTGGGAAATTCAAACCCAAGCGGTTCTTCAAATCGCGCAGTGTGGGTTGTTGTGCGGTTTCGTGGGCGACGCCAAGTCATCTTTTCAAATGGAAATAGAAGGCATCAGAACAGCCACGGCGTTTGTGCTCAGAGATTTTGAGCACACGTAGTCAGTGGAGTCAGAGCACCGCGACCAGGGTAGCTTCCCTTGAAAAGAGGAGGAGGTAGAAGAGGAGGAGAAGGAGGAGGAGGAGGAGAGGAGGGGCAGGAGGACAAGCTAGGTGACCGCTCGCGTCATATCTGACTTTCGACCCCTCCATCCTATCCCCTACCATGGCGTAGATCTTTTCTTTATTCGCAGGATCGGATGTCGTAGTATGACGTAGCATTACATGGCATAGCCTGGTGTTGGAGGTCAACGCGTAGCATGACATAACACGGCGTGGCGACGCCCCAAAGAGGGAGGCTTCTGCGGCCCAACACATCAACGAATCGGCACCGAATGTGCAATCACGTCCGATGGTTTTCTCGGGGGGCATTTCTAGATTTTGGAGCCTATGTGGAAGGACCGGAACCATGCCGTGGCATGGCGCTTGACGCCAGCGCCGCAGCGGGAACACGATTCAGAACGAGCGGAAACGCGGAAATGAGGCCATCGCTGCAGCGGGAACACGATCCGGAACGAGCGGTGGCCCGAACATGAAACCAGCGCTTCAGCGAGAGTAGCATTTCGAAAACAAACCCAAACGACATCTGGTTTCCAGGGGATCTCGTGCACAAAAAGCCAAAACGCGAAGGGGGGGCGGCCGTCTTCCGGACGTCATCGGGGGAGAGAAGAGAGCAGTATTCACATTGTGCAATTGTGGAGGAGGGGCATGAGGGGCACCCTCTGGGCGGGCGAGGCCGGGGAGGTTTGGGCACCGCAGTGCAGACGGACGAGGGGGGGCGACGGGGGATGCGGGGCCCGACCTCGGGGGGGGGGCGGGGCGCACGGAGGGCGGAGGAGGGGGGCGAAGAGCACAGGGGCAGGGGATGTTTCAGACAAGCGGAACGAAGGGGACATAAGATCGGACCGAGGTATAAGATCGAGGTCGGTTCAGGGCGGAAGCTTTGATCTTCTCAGAGTTTTCTGGGCGTTCTTGAAGGGTGTTCTTGAACGGATGGCTGGCGGAGGGT
Source organism: Prorocentrum cordatum (assembly GCA_963575745.1). Classification (NCBI taxonomy): domain Eukaryota; class Dinophyceae; order Prorocentrales; family Prorocentraceae; genus Prorocentrum; species Prorocentrum cordatum. The sequence goes on from CAUYUJ010014149.1 coordinate 451,058, forward strand.
CTTTGTTCCTGAAGGATGGTCGTATGTTTTTGTTTCAGATCCGACCATCGGGGAGCAGGGGGAGAGGGGTCAGGGGAAGGATTTCTCGGATGCGCGCGTGTGTGTGTGTGTGCGTGTGTGAGAGAGGGAGAGAGAGAGAGAGAGAGAATGTGTGTGTGTGTGTCTGTGTGTGTCCGTGTGTGTCTGTGTGTGTCTGTGTGTGTCTGTGTGTGTGTGTGTGTGTGTTTGTGTGTTTGTGTGCGTGTGTGTCCGTAGGCCCTCTGGCTCAAGCCGTGAGGGGGGCCCCCCCTTTCTCGAGGAGGCGTCCGACGCACCGCCTGGGCCGCGCGCCGGCCCCCCGCGCGCGCCCCGGCGGCGCCTCTCGCCTCGCGTCGCCCTCGGCTGCCTTTCGACGCGACCGATCGCTTCCGAATAGCGGACGGGACCTCGTTGATCAGGCCCACTGCCGAAACCCCCCATTGCGCTCCGCCCCGAGGTCAGCGAGCGGGAGCTGGTGGGACAACGCGCGCCTGAACCCCAGCCCGCGGCCGCGCCAAGAGACGAGCGGGGGCTGGAGAGGAGGGGGGAGGTTGCGAGGTCTGAATTTTTGGAGGCAGGTGGCCCCGCGCCCTCCGCCGCTGGGGAGTCGGGGGAACTTCAGGACGTGCAAGCCGGCACTGGGGCCGCCGCAGGCCCTGAGCGTTTACAGCCGACTAGACATACCTCAACGACTGACACCCTGATCCCCGCCCCCCCCCCCGCCGCCGCCAGGCCCAGGCAGCCCGGGGACTGGGGGGGGCACGGCGGCGGGCCCGCCCGCGGGGGCGGGGGCTGACCGCCCGCCGAGCGCCCCGCCCGCTCCCTATATTCCCCCCCCTACCCGCGCACAATTTGGAGATGCGACCGTTAGTCGCCCTGATCCCGCGCGTGTCCCTGGACAGGCAGACCTTCGGCGTTTCGACGCCTCGACTCCTCTCCCCCCTATCTCACAGGCAATCGCGACCGCTCGTCGCCCTGATCCCGCTCCCGACGAGCAGGCCTCTCCGTTCCTTTCCCTGGTCACTTTGGCTATGCGACCGTTAGTCGCCCTGAACCCGCCGAAGGCCCCGTCCGCCCTCGTTCCACCTCTCCTCTTTCTCTCCCCAGGTGGAAGTGGCATCCGACCAACCTGTGCCCTGAACCCCTCGCGCAGGAACGCCAACGACGTGGTCCTCCCCGTGGTCCTCGGGGCGGGCGCCACCGAGGTCCCCAGCTACTCGGAGACCGCTGCTGGGCGGGACCTGGACGCCGCAGCAGGTGGCGAAGTACCGATCGGAGGGCTGCGAGGCCACAATAGACCGCGGACGAAAGTGGGCAGCGGCCATGTCTCCCCAGGGCGACCGACCACGCGGACCGACCAGGCGGCTTTCCCCCCTTCCCGCCACGACAAGGAGGGCGCAGGATTGCGGATCAGCACCGATCGCCCAGCCCTCCCTGCCAAACACGGCACCACCTCTGGGCCCGCTATCCCCCCCCCCAGCGCGTCTAACGATTCGCCCCCCCCCCCCCCCTAGACGGCGCACGCATCCCGGTAGAAGCTACGGACATCGAAGCGGACGGCCCGGGCTACCAAGCTGGACTCGCCGCGCCATCGAACGGTCCAACGGCCGGAAGGCAGGGCGAGACACTGGCGCCCCGAGGGGACGTGCCCGGCGCGGTCATGGGCGCTGCCGCACCCGCGGCATCGCTCACCGCGGGTGCAACGCACTCCGCGGATCGGCCCCGCCGCTGCCCCATCACGGCGGATGCAGTTTGAGTCAACGAGCGACTCTGCACCCCCGCCAGTAGCAGATCCTGCCGCAGACGGTGTCGCGTGGACCTGCGCCATATGCAGGTCCCAAAGTCCCGCTTTGCAGCTTGCCTGCCGAAATCCGCGACCGCTCGCGGATCTTCCCGAAATCCCCGGAAGACCGCGCCCAGGAACGCACCCCGACCCCGGAGCGCATTGGAGAATGCGGGGCAACGACGTGCTATGGCCGTGCCAGGGGCGCCCTGCGCTCGCGCCCATCACCGAAATGCACTGCGCCCACTGCGACCGCGGACGGCCGATGGGGCTTCGAGCAGCGGGGCCCCCTCGAAGACGAGGGCGACCTGCTATGGACCCCCCGATCCCCTCACCAGAGTCCAGCCCTCACTGACATGATGAACTGGTTTGCGGGGGGACACCGTCGAGACCCGCCGCGACGCGGCGACCCGCGCGCGGGCTCCGAGGCAAACCAGACAGACGGCACCCCCGCCAGCGCAGAAGTCGGCACGCCCTCGAGCGCACTGGGCGCAGCCGACGCCACCGGGCCCCTTCTGGCCCCTGAGCGGCCGCAACCGCGGGGCGCGGCGAGGCGGGATAGAGCCGCGCGCCTACGAGATCCTCGCGATACGGCTCGCGCACCTCAACCAGGTTGCCCAGCGCGCTCGCCCTGAACCGCTCGGCCGACCCCCCGCGACACGGGCGGGACAAAGCATCGCCAACGCCCAGTCGCAAACCATGGAGGAGGTTGCGATGCAACTCAACATGGGACTACAGCTACAACGCGCGGGACAAGGACTCGACCTATTCCCCCAGACCGGACTAGAAGTAGGGCCCCCGACCGCACGCAGGTCAGAATTGCGCTCGCATGGGGGGGCAGGCGCGGCGGGATGTCCTTCCCGTCCACGCGCAACATGTCAACTTGGGCACGACTCACAGCAGCGGGCGCCTTCCCGGACCGCGCGGTGGACGCCATTGGCGCGTCGCCTGCAGGCTTCCCCAGGGCTTGCCCAGACGTCATAGGACAGCGACTGCGGGGCTCGGGGGACGCGCCCTCTTGCTGCCCGGCAGCGACGGGGCTGAAGACGTGCGTCTCCCCGCGACAAGACCAGTCACGGCTACGTGGCCAAGAAGGGGGCGCCCCCTCGTGCGACGCGGCCCTTTCAGCCCTGGCGCATGCTGCGCAGGCCTACGCACCGCTATGCTCGCCAGGGGAGGGGCAACTTGTTTCCTGCGCTCCATCCTGGCTCGTGGGGGAGCTTCTCCTAGCCTGGAAATGGGCGGTCGACTCGGTGGACTCCCCACGGGCAAACCCCGCGGCGAGCGACAACCGGCGCGGTGCCGCGGCGGCACTCTCCGCGCTACGCGGGTCGAACCTGCGGTGCGCCACGGACCTTGCATACGTTGCCCGAGCGCAGGCACTGGGGATCCGCGAGGCAGCAGAGTGGTTACCACGAGCCATCACCGCCACGCGCGAGACCATCCCACACGCCCTAGGCGGCCAAACACAAGCCGATGACCGCAGCGAGCTAGGAGGCATGACCAGGCTAGTGCACTTCGGGCCAGCGAGATCCTTTTTTTTCTTTGACAACATATCCCCCCCACGCCCGTGTAAGCCTTGCTCTCGCGTAGATTCCTCACTACGACGTTCGAAGAAGTCTCAAGCGACAGCCCCATGCTGAAAGCAAACAACCCTCCATGCGCGCAGCGGCTACATATGTTCAAATGTCTGGCCTCAACATGCACACTGCGTCTCAATGCAGAGCCTCATCTTGAGAAGAAGTCGTCATTCATCTTTGCAGCCAACCTGTTGAGACGAGCGTGCGCAACGCGAAGGCGAGAGCTCCATTTTGAACAATTACTCCGACGGTGAGACCCCGCACGAGAATCAATATAACGTTCCCCTCGCTGCTTCCTCTTAACTTTCGCGGATGCCTTCCTCCCGCCCTCAGTTGTGCCTCCTCCTCGCCGTTTTGTTCGACCCCCGTCTCCTCATCATCCTCGTCCTATCCTTGTCGTCCTCCTCCTCCTCCTCCTCCTCCTCCCCTCCTCCTCCTCCTCCTCCCCCTCACCCCCCTCCTCCACCTCCTCCTCCTCCTCCTCCTCTCCTCCTCCTCCTCCTCCTCCTCCTCCTCCTCCTCCTCTCCCTTCTCCTTCTCCTCCTCGTCCTCCTTTTTCTCCTCTTCGCCATCCTCTTCTTTCTCCATCTCTTATCCTTCTCCCGTGCCACCCGTGCCTCATGGCCAGGGCAGGTCCATCCTCGTCGTCGCCCTCGCCGCCGCGCCCGGCAGGGGCGCGTTCGCCGACTCCTGGATCGCGTGGCCGGCGGGACAACCCTTCGGGCCAGGCCTTTGGGACAACCCTGCCAGCCGCTGGGGCGCGGGATCCAGCCGTTGGGACAACCCCGCGGGTTTCGTCTTAGTCGCGGCCGCACTCAGGTCGGGGGGCAGCACGAAGCCCAGATCGGCCGCGAGCTGCTCCGCCTCATCCCTGGACTTCGCCGCTCTCATGTCGAGCTCCTCGAGCGCCTTCCGCAGGGACGCCGGCGGCCCTCCCTCAAGGATGTCTCCAAGGGGCGGCGGTTCGATCAGCATGTTCCGCCCGCGCGTGGCGCAGGCGAGCACGACGTTGAGGTGCGGTCACCACTGGTCGTCCGACATGCCCGTGCGGTCAGCGTTTTCGTCCCCGGCGCAGACGATGGTGACGCCCTTGCGGAACGTCTCGCCCTGCGATAGCGTGAAGGTGAGTGAGGTAGGACGCGTGAGTCAGAGGTCACCTGATGGGTCGGGCGAATCGCCTTCTGAAGAGCGCATGCGGAGGGGGCTCCCGCCTGAGATTTCCTCACAGTTCACAGACGAGGCTCCCCGCGTGATTCTTCCTCCATACGCAGGCTTCGGGAGCCCCAAAGTGATGACGGTTACAGTGTTGAGGATGACCCGCTCGGATTAAAAGCGTGTGTTGTGGGCCCCGTTGGGAGGGTGCTCCCGCCTGGGACTTCCTCAAACGTATGATTTGCTGGCCCCATGAGGACGGGGATCCCGCCTGAGACTTCCTCGCAGTTCGCTCAGAGGCGAAGCTGATACTTGCCCCATATTCAAGCTTCAGGAACCCAGACAGTGACGACTGTTACACGGATGAGGATGACCCGCTCGGATTACCAACGGGAATCGCGGGCCCCATGAGAAGGGGGCTGCCGCCTGAGACTTCCTCAAAACCGTCCGGTGCGGGCCCCATGAGGAGGGGGCTCCCGTTTGAGACCTCCTCGCAGTTCGCTCAAAGACAAGGCTGATATTTCCCCCGTACTCAAGCTTCAGGAACCCAGAAAGTGACGACAGTTATACGGATGAATACGAGTCGCTCCGATTACCAACGTGATGTGCGGGCCCATAGGGAAACGGACAGTGGGAGGGAAGTGAGGTTCCTGCGCGGAGGGTGTCCAGAGAAAACAAGAACCTAATTTGAATGTGGGGGAACAGGGAACCGTCCTTCACCCTGATCATCGCTGCAAGACGAGAAGAGGAGGAAACTAGAAGCCTATGTGGGGCCTTTTGGGGGTTTCCTAGGGGCTTGGGAACACCAGGGGTTTGCTGGGGACCTCTGTGGGCCTGCTGGCGGTTTCGGGTGCCATCTTTGTCGATGGAACGGCATATTCGTTCGTGTTCCCGCTCTGGGCCCCGCTTGGGTCGCCTGTGGGGCCTTTTGGGCCATCTTGAGGTCCTCTTGAGAGCCTGGAGTCCTGTTGGACTGGGCGATCTTGGAGTCCTGTTGGACTGTTCCTTAGCGCTGGAAGCCCGACAAGGCGAGCACCCTATAATCATGTAGTTTTACCTCTTGGGGCGCTTTTCGGGGTCCCCGTGGGGCCATCTTAGAAGTAGGCCTCATGGGCCGTGTTGGGGCCACCTTGGGCCGCCCTGGATCGCTCATGGGCCGTCCTGTGGCCTTCTTGGGCCGTGGTGGCGGCGCCTCGGGGCTCACTTCGCCCGTCGAGGGCCTTCCGGCCCCGGTAAGAGCCACGCAGGAAGCCCCGAGAGGTCTTCGGGAAATCATCGCTCAGAGCTCGGGGCTGTGGGCCCCTCCGGGAGCATCTGCAGTTCTTCGCACGGGGAACTCGAAGGGGCCGGAAGACACTCCAATTCGTGCTTCGAGGTTCGCTGGTGGGTAAGGGAATGGGACGGAGGAGGAGCTGGCGAGGCGAGGGGGGAGGAGAGGGTGGAGGAAATGGCAGAGGGAGGGAGGGAGGGAGGCAGACGCCGGGGGAGGGGCTTCCCTCAGGACTGGATTCAGAAGCAGACCCAGCTGCTCGCCATCTCCACCGAGACGGATCGCCTGAAGGCGCCTCGGGGAGTGGTCGGCCAGTCAGCATGAAGAGCCCCTCGGGGGGGTGCGATCGTCCAGAGACGTCGTCCAAAACGGCGTCGTCGTCGACGTCGTCGTCACGACTGGCTCGAAAAACTGGCCAGCATGGTCCCGGAGAGGGGTGAAGGGACCGACTTCGAGCGAATAGGACGACGGGAGGCAGGGCAGCGCCCTGCATCGTTGCGGGGGTGTTCTTCGGCACGGCTGTTCAATCTTGCGAAGAGGAGGACCATGTAGGACGAGCATAAATCGGACCAGATCATTCTGGAGCGCTGTGGACCCGGCGGTCTTCTAACATTCCAGACGTACCCCAACCCGATGTTGTTCTCGTCTTGCGTTCGTGTTCGAGGGCGGGCGGGAGAATGAGGCGGAGGAGAAGGCGGAGGGAGAGGCAGACCTGATCCCGATCTTTCTGCTGCGCAGCAATCACCACGGGCGTGCCGCGCTGTTCCCGCGGCTGCCTGAAGCACCCGACCCGCGCGCCCGAACCGAGACCCGCCGAACGCTGCGGGCCCGCCCGCGGCAGTCGACGCCGGGGGCGGCAGCGACAGCCGGCGGCCTGCTCCTGCTGCCGCGCCGCCAGCGCGGCAGCCTCGCCTTGTCTGAAGCCGAAGCCGCCGCCGCGCAGGCGCGGTCGCCGCCCGCCCCGAGCCATTCCTCGGGAGCCCGAGTATACCGGATCTTGGAGGGTCCTGCAAAACCAGGGCTGCATCGACATGGGTTAGCGCGCAGCATGCTGCAAGATCCTGGAGGATCTCGCAGGATCCTGCAGAGCCTGGCTGACCTGGGCTTGCATTGACCCCGACCAGTAGATCCCCGAATTCCGCCGCCGTCGCTCGGGGCGAGGTGCGGTGGTTGCTCGGCCCTGGCCGAGGCATTGCTGTGTGGGGCGGCATTTTGTGTGCGCCGCGCCGCTCTCTCTTGTTCCGTTTGCGCACAGCACGGTGAAGCCCCCTGAGGAGTCCAGGACCCGCTAGGACAAGCGTCTGCGGATGGAGAACACATGGCGCAATGGTAAGGGATGGGTGGGAGGGGTGGGATGCCAGGTGTGGCGCGAGTGCGCCTGGCTTGCCTTCCCCCCCTCCCCCCTCCTCTTGCACGCCTCTGCGCTGGATCAACAGGTCCACAAGGTCCTCTGCGCAACCGCCCGTTGCTGCCGCTGCCGCCGTCTGGCCCGCGACCGCAGGGAAGTCACTGGCGGGGGCGAGACAATCGCGGGGGGAGGCGCCACGGAAGGCCAGACGATCAGCGATCGCACTCCGCCTTGGAGCCGGCTCGGGGTCTGAGGTGGCGCGGCATTGGTTTTGGCGAGCAGGAAGAGGAGGAGGTTCGAGGTGTTGAGTTCGAGAAGTTGTTGTTTGCCTTCCTCGGCGCCTCCAGGGGCCGTTTTCGGGCCCCGGAACCGTCACCAGATGGATTCTGGGAGAGGTGCGGGGACCAATTTTGAGCGGATTTGACCTCATCCCCCCCTCCTGACTGAGTTTTGTCAGGAGCTAGCCAGCTCGGACCTCCTAGCCGCCTCCAATTTCCCCCCCCTTTTTTCCTCTTGCTCCAATGACGAGCGACCGTACCCCTCGTCGCACAGCCTGAAGTTCTAGCAGCTCGGCGGCAGATCCCACCTGCCCACGAGCCATGCCAGAGCCATGCTGGATGTTCTGGAGCCCCAGACATCCTCGAAAGGCATGTTCGGGAGGTTGGGGCTCGCGCTCGCCCGCGACCCTGATGCCGCACGCCACTATGTAGGACGGTGTGAGTGCTGAGGAGCCGGTCTTGCCGTCCGACCAGTGCGAGGGATTTGGTCTCCGTTCGGTGTTTTCACCTCGCCCCTGCCCTAGAGAGGAGGTCGTTGTCGGGCAGGGCCAAGACCAGGATAACTCGTTCCAGGCCGTTCTTGAAGGATGCCGGAGCGTTCTAAAGCGCTTGGCAACGGCTTCGGCCCCCGGAACAACTTCCAGATCCGCCAGAGTTCAGAGATCTTCGATTTGTCCCGATCCGATTGTGTCCCAGTCTTGGCCTCGTGTTAGGCTCGGGCTTTCCGGGACCCCCGATGCGGCCGTGCTCTGTAGGCAATCTCCACGGCTGATCGGACGTCCAAATGACATGCTGGACGAGGTGCGCGTCGCAGGTTACTGTCAAAGTTGACAAGCTTGCTAATCCACATCAGTTCCCCTCGGACAAGTGCGATTCAATCTACACAGATGGGGTCAGAGTAGGTATGGTCGGCGGATCGCACCGTATCGCCGAAGCATTGGCGATGTGGCGGAGCTCGATTTTTTTCATTGACGTCCCCGATGCACCGCCGACGTCGCCAATGCATCGCCGATGCATCGGTGATGCATCGGCGATGCGGCGCGATCCGCCGACCCCATCTACTCCGACCCCATCTGGGAGTCCTTTAAGTCCAGGGCAGCCCCAGCCGTCCATGACGGGACGCATGATCGGCTGTTCCGAGTTGTTGTTTGTTTGGCAGGAGGGGTGGTGGTGTTCTTTGCTAGGCTGCAGGTTAGGTAATCGTCTTCCTTGTGGGACGCTTTCGAGTAGTATATTGCTCTTCTAGGAAGCAGGGTAGATAATCGGCTTGCCTGCGGGACGCTGTCGCGCTGGAAGTCGTGTAGGAGAAGGCAGGAGTGAGGGAGGAGATGATGCTGATGATGATGATGACGACGATGATGTTGATGATGATGATGCTGATAATGATGATGATGATGATGATGATGATGATGATGATGATGATGATGATGATGATGATGATGATGATGATGATGATGATGATGATGATGCTGCTGACAAGGATGATGAGGAAAATGATGCTGATGATGATGATGCTGATGCTGATGCTGATGCTGATGCTGATGGTGCTGATGGTGAGGATGACTATGGCGATGCTGATGATGACGATGATGCTGACGCTGATGCTGATGCTGATGCTGATGCTGTTGCTGATGCTGATGCTGATGCTGATGCTGATGCTGATGCTGCTGATGATGATGATGTTGATGATGAGGAGGAGGAGGAGGAGGAGGAGGGGGAGGAGAGGAGGAGGAGGAGAGGAGGAGGAGGAGGAGGAGGATCATATAAAGACGGATGAAGAGGAGGAGCAGGAGAGGGGATGTAGGAGAAGGAGGGTGAGGAATTTGAGGAACAGCAATATATGACGAGGAAGGAGAGGGACAGGCAGCAGAGAGGGTGGGGGGAGGTGGGATGAGCGGGCGGGGGCGAGGGCCCAGGAGCGCATGCTTGCGGTTTGATGTCTGTAGGAGGAGGTGGAGGAGGAGGAGGAGGAGGAGAGGGAGGGGGAGGAGGAGGAAGAGGAGGAGGAGGAGGAGGAGGAGTCGGTGGGAGGAGGATGAGGCGGAGGTGGAGGAGGAGGTACAGCAGGAAAGGCAAGTCTTCCCATCCGCCGACTCCCGCCCCCCCCTTCGCAGACTGGCCTGAACGATCAGAGGAACCGCAAGATGGTCCTCGACCAGAAGAGGATCAGGATAGAGAGCTCGGCCCTCGGACTGACTTGTCCCCGCGTCCCCCTGCCTCCTCCCGCCTCTCCTGCCCCTCGAGGTCTCCATCCAGGGATCTCCAGAGGTCCCGGCGGATCCCCTCAGGACCCCGAAGGGCCGCTGGAGGCCTCTCGGGTCCGCCAGGCGTTCCAGAAGGGCTGCGAGCACTCTCCTCGATCCTCCTCGGTTCTCGATCTGACTCCTCATCCTCCAGCCTGTCTCTCTAAGAGATACGTTGGAGATTGATTGAACCTCCACCCTGCCAGGTCGACTAGCAAATTGCCTACATTTAACTTCTCGAGCGGGTGTTGCGGCCGCGCTGGGGTTGGACCGCCTTGGCGTTTTCACTAAAGAGTGCCTTGCTAAAGAGCATGCTCTCCTTCGCAATCCCCGCGCCGACTTGCATGGTCTGATCGGGCCCCATTCTTTCTCCTCTCGCGCCCTTGTGGGCATATGGTTTGAAGAGATCTTAGGAAGGAGCCCATCGGTGTCATGGTGTGGACATTTGAAAGCGAGTTTGCACAGCATGAAGACGAAACAATCCCGCTTCCCATCGGTGTGACAGTGTGATCTGTTAGGGCCCAGGCGAGAACACCATTTTGAAAACAGCCCGCCCTCCAACCGTGTAATTATTGGAAATGTCCAGCCTTCTATCGCAAACGGTGAGAAGGTCTCAGCCCGTGCCGTCCGTGAGACAATGTTTGGTGGTGCGACACGCTCGAGTTTTACGAGGAAGAAGTTGGATGAAGAGGAAGATGCGGAGGACGGAGGATGAGGGGGAAGAGCAGGAGGAGAAGGATGATGAGGAGGGCGGGCGGAGGAGGAGTAGGAGCACGAGGTCAAGGAATATGGAGGATGGAGGGAGGGTGGTTGCGTGGGAGAGGGAGAAGGAGGATAAGGATGGGGAGAGGGGGGAGGAGGAGGATGAGGAGGAGGAGGAGGAGGAGGAGGAGGAAGAGGACGAGGACGAGGACGAGGACGAGGAGGATAACGAGGAGTGGGAGTAAGCGGAGGGACGACGGAGGAGGAGGAGGAGGAGTCCGGCAGGCAGGCAGGCAGGCCGGCAGGCAGGAAAGGAGGAGTGGAAGGAAGGAGGAGGATGTGAAGGGAGGGCGAGGGAGGTTTGCGAGGATTTGCATGTGGTGTTCCCCTCCTCTCTTCTTCCTTCGTTTCCTTCTCCCGCTCCCAATGAGCACTAAACTGGCGTTCAGATGGCGTCGAAATGCTCATGTACTGCAGTAAGCCACGCCTTCTCCGACCAGATTGCGTGTTCGCAAAATTGCTGGAAGAGCCTCCAGAAGTGCAGGAAGGGCCCATCCCTTTCGCACCCGGCCCTCTCTCCTCACTTGCCCTCCCTTGGACCGAATGTCTTTCAGCTGCGCTTCCACTTCGGGGGCAACTCGGAACGAATCCATTGCCGTGGCCCGAATTGATTCCCTGACCCTGAGACGGTTCTGAACGTCCATGCCAGTGGCATCTTCTTCGCCTTGCTGTTTGCATTCCGATTCCGCATCCGCCCTCACCATCGTTATCCCTCTCCTGGCATCTGTGCCCCCTTATCCCTCCGTCGTCCTCCCCCTAATTCTAAATGTTTATGTCCTTCCTACTCCTCTTTCTCCTCCTCCTCATCCTCCTCATTCTGTTCCGCCTTTCTCGTCTCAAGCATATTGGCTCGAGAGTCCCATTTTGGTGATCCTCGAGGCCAGGCCCTCTCTTCCACGTAGCGCTTGGGGGGCACCGAGGCCACAGCCCATTCCTAGGGGGCCGTCTTTCTCGGTGGCGAAGAGGGCATCATGAGTTCCAGGCAATGGAGCACCTGCAAAGGGTGCGGTCGACACGAATACAATGACGTGCTTGAGGCAGCTGATCGCTGGTGCGCCAAATGCATTAGGAGAGTCAAGTTGTATGTCGGGAAGTCTGACAGTCAGCAGCAGGGCAAGAAGTTTGGTGGTGGCGCAGGCGCTCCAGCAATCAAGGCCGACCAGATTTCCGTGCTAGAAGAGGCTGTTAAGGTGGCAGGAGACCCGCTACTCAAGCGCACTCTCGAGTCGCAGATCAAGGTGCTCAAGGACGCGGCCAAAGGTCTAGCCCCTGAGGACGCTCTGACAAAAGGCCAGCGGGGCTGTGCGTGACGCGGCTCTGAAGCACCATCAAGCCATCGCAGCACTCACCCGATGTCGGGAGAATTTGATCGAGGCCGAGGAGCGCGAGCAGCAGGCAGCCTACAGTCTTGCAGCAGCGGAGGACACCAAGCGCCTGGCCACCGAGGCGCTGGGCAAGAAGATGAGGGTCATACCCACGGACCCTCCCTCGACCGACGAGAAAAAGGACGTTCTGTTTTACATCCAGTGGGATGAGAGGTTCTTCGATGACACCGACGGTCTCGAGGCGGAGGAGTCAGAGAAGGTTGCTCTTCGTCAGCTCAAGGCAGATTTAATTTCGGCTCGTAATCAATTGCAGACCAATAGTATTCAAGTAGTTCAGTGGTTGGACAGGGCCAAGGAGCTCCAGCGGCAGATCACCAACCGCCTGGCCAAGAAGCGTCGGGGTGCGGATGGCGACGCGGCCGAGCAGCCAGCGGCCCCAGCGGCAGCCGAGGCGCCCGCCGCGACGCCAGCCACGGAGGCTTCAGGCGGCGGCCAGGCGGGCGCCTCAGCCGCGGGTGCAGCGGCGGCGCAGGCCGACGGCGGCAGCGGCAGCGACGAGCGCATCAGGGCCGCGGCAGCGCGGCTCAGCGCCGCCAAGCAGGCAGCTGCGCGGGCGGCGGCGGGCGCGGCCGAGGCGGCGCAGCCAGGAGCGGGCTCAGGCCCACGTCAGTGACGTCCGCGGGGTGGAGGTGGACCTTTTGAGACCAGTCCATCTCCTTCGACAAGTTCAGGTCCCTCGTCAGGGCTCAGTCGTATGAGTGCGTCTCAGCCAGGGGATCCCCATGACAGTGGTGTGCTGCAGCCTGTCACAGTTGAGGGAGTTTCAGGGTCCAAGATGGAGTCGGACGCATTCTTGCTCTTCGGCAACGTTACCGCCATGGGTCGGCAAGCATGGGACTTCATCACAGGACCAGCGTGTGCACCGTTTCACTAGTTCTTTCTAGTTGAGGCTCGCATCGAGTCAGCGAGCGACTTGTTGCACTGGAAGGGCCAGGCTTCTAAGGCGCATTTGAACATGATCGACAATCCAGCTGGGCCCACGGGCAACGAGCAGTCCGCGGCCACACGGGGCAGAGCCAACGAAGGAGGTGAGTGGATTCTGTGCCGGCAGCATCTACAGCTCCAGCTGCTCAGCGAGTCCGACGTGGTCATGGGGGACTTGCATGCCCCAGGCACAACGTGCAACGACGGTTTCGCGGCGGGCATCACCCACATGCACGGCTACTCGGTCGTGGCCATCAGTTTCTACAGGTTCAGCTCGGAGGGCCTCACTGGCAAGAATCTCGTCAGGTTCGCCAAGTTGGGGGCCCTCGTCACGCAGCTACGTTTGCCGTGGTTCGTGGTGGGCGACTTCAACTTAGACCCGAGTGTTTTGGTCGACCTCGGGTTCGCGGAGAAGGTTGGGGCCGTCACCTTCACGCCTGGGGTGGAACATGCATGTATTTCAGGCAAGGGGGGTATGCTAGATTACGTCATGGCTAGTCACTCCTGCGCGCCCTACATCGCGCAGGTGTCGGCGGTGTTGGCGGCTCGGTGGAGACCGCGTTGCGGGGTGCAGGTTCGTCTTCGTAGCTCAGGTTGCCAACTCCTCTTCAGAGAGCTTGTCGTCGCCGCTCGTCTTCCTCGGGCTCCGCGGCCGCAAACCTAACCTGTTCCAGGGCCCAAATCCAGCAGGGCCAAGGTCCAGCGGGCCGTGGCGAGACAGGCATCGCGCATCAAGCAGCAGGAGGCAGTCGAGGAGATGTTCGGGGACCTCGCCACTTCGACTCGCGAGCCGAGCCAGGGAAGTGCCGTGGGCGTGGGCCACGAGCGCCCTGGGGAGGCACCTGTCGCAATTGTCTCTGCCTCTGCCCCTGACTCTGGCGCCGGTTTTGACGTCGACAGCGATTCTGAGTGCAGCGTTCCTGATGGGTATCTTCGAGCTCTCCTCTTCGGATGACCCCGCTCAGCCTCAAGGGGCCGGGGCCGATGCGGGCGCCGAGTTTGTCGGCACTTTCGCAGGTCCATCGGCCAGTGCTGGGGGCCCGAGCGCTGCAGATACAAATTCGTCGGGATCGTCTGGGGGCCCAGCTTCAACCCCCGACCCCTCGGCAGCTAGTAGGTCGATATCCTCCCCTCCATCTTTCCAGGTGCCCCCTGACCTGTGGGGCTCGTGTCGGGCCGAGGTCGGGCACTCGCAGTCGTCTCAACAGTCGGACGCGTGGCCCATCATAGCGAACTCGGCCGCAGATGCAGTGGGGGGTCCGCACGTGCGACGTCTCGGGGCTACGCGCTCGTCTTGCGTTCAGACCTTGGAGCAGGCCATTGTCCAGCATCATCACGTTTCGTTGCCTGGGGCCGTCTCTCGGAGTCAGGGGCCGTCTTTTGCTGTTTCAGAAGTCAAGGCATCCGCTAGAGTGAGAGAGCAACCTCTTCATGATCAAGTTGCTTCGTGGTGGGGGCGCCTCGCCACAGTTCTAGGTCGGCTGCATCTTCGCCGTGTCCGAGGCAACGGACCCATTCAGCAGCAGCAGTTATGTATCGCTTGTGCTGCTCTTGCCAGTGATCAGCCTGAAGCAGTGCACGTTCCTTTGGCCAGTCTTGAGAATGGGGGCGTTTCGTCTTGGAGCCAGTGGCAGGTCAGGCTCCTTGGGGTTAGTAGTCTGTCTGTGGAGGAGCTCAATCTGGTGGCTATTACGGCTAAGAGGGTTACTGGTAGGGCTAGAAGGCGTGCTTTGGGATGCTCTCTGAGGGAATATCGTGAGTGGATTACTTCTGCGGAGGCCCCTGGGGTCCTTCGCAAGGCGCTCAAGAAGGCCCCCCCCCCCCCCCCCCCCCCATTCCCGACGAGCTAGTGGTCAACAATCAGGTGCTATTTCATCATCTACATATTGTGGACGAGAAGGCCAAGAAGTGGCAAGCCTTGTGGCGGCCGCAGCCTCTTGACCTCGATCGTGCGCGGGACATTTTTGCCAGCGTTCGAGAAGCCGCGCGAGTTGAGCAACTCGAGCCGCTTGAGCCTGAGCGAGTTCGGCGAGCCCTGCATTCTGCGAAACCAAACGCTGGACTCGGGGTGGACCAATTGTCCCCCTCGACATGGAGCGATTGCCGCCGGCAGGGCTCGCTGAACTCACGGCTCTTTCTAATGCGTGCGCGGACTGCTTGTCCTGGCCGCGGCAAACGCTCTTGGTGGTAGGGGGGCTGTTAGGGAAGAAAACGGGGGGCGACAGGGTGATTGGGCTCATGTCTATGTTCTCTAGGACCTGGTCCCTTGCCCGTGAGGACAATGCGCGCTCGTGGTCACAGGGCAACGAGCCAGCCTGGGACGCCGCCGTCGCAGGGAACTCCGCACTGCGCGAAGCTTTTTTACGTTCTCTTCGAAATGAATCGACGTTTCGTCTAGGCACGGCTTTCGGCGAGGGCCTTATCGACATCAAGGGCTTCAATGATGAGATGCAGTGGGGCCCTCTGGCGTGTTCTGCGTTGCGCATGGGGTTCCCTCCTGTTGTGCTGTTCTTGGAGCCCCAGATGTGTTTGGCGCCCCGCGCTGTAGGTCAGTTGGGATCCTATTCGGAGGCTTTCCAGGCGTCTCAGAGTATTATCCAGGGGCTTCGGAGTGGAACTCGTTTTGGGCGATGCCTCGTCTACTTTATCTTGCAGAAGTTGACGAGGGCGACGCCAGATATGTCATTTCGCATATGGATCGACGATCTCACCCAGCATTATGCAGGTTCTAGGAAGGCGGTATGTGCCAACTTGCACCGTGGGATTCCTGCAACGTGCCAAGAGTTGGAAGGACACGGTCTTCCAGTTTCAGAGAAGAGCATCATCCTATGCTCCAACGTTGCCGACAGCAAGGCTACAGTTGCTCGACTTCGTCGTCGGGGATTTAAGTTGCAGCATGGCCAGCAAGCATTTCTTTTAGGAGTGGATCTCGGCGCTGGTCGCATCGCCAGAGCCACCAGAACCAGGCGCAGCCAGAAGGCCAAAGTCATGAACGTTCGCATTCGACGATTCGCTCGAGCTTCTCGTAAATATGCTCGGACTGGCATGCTCGAACGCGCTGGCGCTCAGGCGGCATGTGCGCACGGGCATCAGGTTTATGGAGTTGTTGGAGAGTTTCAGTTGCAGTGTCGGCGACGTCTTGGGCATGCGTTATATGTTGGATCCCGCGGGGGGTGTCTTACTGCGGTTTTGGATCTCAGGGCCGACGGCCACGATCCAGGGTATACATTGCCACGGGGATGTTTGCAGTTATGGCTTCGCACTTGGATGCAGGAGCCTGCTATCCGCCCAGCGCTTCGTGCAGCTTGGCCTCGTGTTGTTTTACGATTTCGGCAGCTTGCCCCCCGGCAGGTAGCCCAAGCAGTGCGAGGCCCCATTTCGGCAGTAGTGGTATATATTCTCGAGTATGGTTGGGGCCCGATCTCTCCGAGCGAGTGGCATGCGCCCCCCGATGGTGAAGGACCAGGTGCAATTTGGACGTTTCCCGATGAGGTTGTATCGAGTTCTGAAGATATTCGCGGCCTTATCCAGGGGTTTGGGGATTCGGTTCGCGCTCGGCAGTGGGTCACAGCAAGTCGGCATCTTCGTTGCGAGGGGCTGCAGCACGGTGCCGACAACTTGTCGTACAGGCGCGTTCTGAAGGCTCTCGGCGACGTGCCCAAGCTTGGGGCCAAGCTCGCAGAGACGCTCTTTGCGACCGCCGTCGGAGGCACTTGGCCGAAGCCCAGGGCCAAGGACGAAACCAAGGCCGACGTTAGCGAGATCTGCCAGCGTTGCGGCGAGGAGCCAGAGACTCCGCTGCATCGTGGATGGACGTGTCCATGTAACGCAGGCAGTTCAGTATTTAGGTAGTCGGACCATCTGGTCCCGAGAGCGATTTCTGGTCAGGACTCTGAGTCCTGCTTCTGGTTCCGTGGGGTCATTCCTGCCCCCTGGGCCAAAATTCCGTCTTCCTCCGCAGGCGGACCTTGGAGAGTTTATCATGCGAGTTGCGATTTTCACGGCAGCGGTGGTCTGGGGCAGGGGTCCGTCGAGGACCCCATTGTCGTCTTCGGGGGCGCGAGCGGTGGCGAAGATAGCCGTGACTCTCGGCTTCGGCGCGTCGGCGTCGCCGCTTGCACCTTGTCGAGTTTCAGTCAGCCCGAGGACCGTGCCGCTGTTTTCGGTCCGCTGCCAGGTCTTGTGCAAACTGTTCCGCGTGGGGAGCTTTGGGGGCTCCTAGTGGCCATCAAGTTCTCCGACGGGGCCCTGGTGTACATCACCGACAGCAGCGGGGTTATCGACGGGTGGCTCAATAAGTTGCATGTGGCCCCGTCAGGGGCCAACCAAGCGGTCTGGAAGCTCATCGGCCACGCTCTCGAGGGTCGTGATATTTCATTGGTCACCGTCATGCAAGTGCCCTCTCACCTCGAGGCCTCGCTTGTTGTTGCGTCTTCTCGGCCTGAGTGGATGTTCGTGGGACATCAAGCAGCAGTCGAGTTTGCCCGCGTGGCAGCAGCTGAAGCTCGTGTCAGTATCGTGGTCCGCGCTAAAATTGCCCAGGTGGAGAGCGACGCAGCACTCGTCCGCAGGCGTCTCCTCCGCTCAACGCTGGAGGCCATCTCGGGTGCTCCTCCGAGGCCTCGCGCATCGAGTTCAAGGCAGGAGCGGCCCCTTCCCCCTCCATCTCCGTGCACGGTCTCGGTGTTTGAGACAGTCCACAGCCTGGACGAGTCGTCGAGGCGATGTATTCGATGCTTTTGCAGTTCCTCTGCCGACGCCGCCGCGTCGTGGCGAAGGGGCCCTTGCTTCCCTCCTGTGTCTGTTGATTCAGTTCTGTATAGGCTGCCCGGGGGTCGACAGGTGCATATCGGGGGGGGGATGGGTCCACGAATCCCACGAAATGGTTTATCATGTGTCTCTGAAGTGTTGAATGTGTAAGAAGTGCGGGTCGTTTGCTAGTCAGCAGCCGAGGCCAACCCTGGCCAAAGCGCGCGATGAAGTGTTGACCGACGCCCGCAATATGTACATTCAGAGGTTTTCCGATCGGTTCTGGCCCAAGGATCAGGGTAAGTCCTCGAACCGAGCGAAGTCCTCGTAGTTCGGATTTGGCTTGTTGTCGTTCTGTCACTCTTCGCACCGCGATGGGGCTGATTCCGATTCCGACGCCGCCTTTCTCGTCCTGGATGAGGAGGAGCAGCGTCATCGGCAGGGGGGAGCAGGAGGAGGACGACGAGGACACAGGTCTGAGGAACAAGCAGGACGATAAGTGCGGCCACGGCGCCTTCGGATCTGGGAGGAGCAGTTGCCGGGGAAGGAAGACAACAAGGACACGGGAAGTAAGAGACCGTGGAGGAGGAGAGCGTGCATGAGGAGGAGGACGAGGAGGAAGACGACGACAAGAGAGCCGAAAGGGCGGGGGGGGAAATGGAGAAGCGAGCGGTGAGGCGTGCACGGGGAGATGGTGGAGGTGGAGGCCAGGAGGAGGAGGGGGAGGGGGGGGAGGAGGAGGAGGAGGAGGAGGAAGAGATGGAACGAGGCTGAAGCGCAGCGGGCGACGACCACAAGGGATTATCCTGCTGAAGTTTCGTGCCTTGTCGGCCGCCGTCGGCCGTTCTGCAGTGGCACCTGCGGTGCCCTCTTGTGATGCGCGCCTGGTTGAGGAGGTATTTCTCGGTGGGCCTGCCCGTTTACTCCCTCTCTTTCCCCCCTCTTCTAACCCTGCGCCCTGGGGGCTAGACCATGGTCGCAGCCGAGTGGTTGGCTTCGATCGCCCTTCGACGCAGAGGGCCTCCGCGCACCTCGCGCGAATGCCATTCCCAGTTTGCTCTGCCCGTCGCGGTGCTGGCGCCGTCTCTTGGATCCCCCCCCCCCCCCCCCCCCGCCCCCGCAGGAGTTGTAATGCTTGCGAGGGGTACTTTGCTGGGCCCCGGGCGCCCCCCCAAGGGACGGGGGCCGCAGTCGGAGGAACAGCCCAGCGAAAGCAACTACTTACGGCAAGGGCAATGGCAAGAAGGGGGCGGCCGATGTCGCGGTGGCGGGGCCCCTGGTTCGTCTGCTCGCTTTTCTGCTTGTTGCCAGCCCCCCCCCCCCCCCACAAAGACTCGCACCTTCGAGGAGCGTATTGGGGCCCCCTTTGGATGATAAGGTGCGGCCCCAGTTTGGAGACGTCGGCGATGACGCTCCCGATGCGAATGTCGATTCTGAGAAAGACGGTCCGTTGCCCGTTGTTGAAACAGTTGTTGGTTCCTCCCCCTGCCGACTTGTCAGCAACTTGAGGTACTTTCCCCCAGCAGCAGTCGCCGAAGCCGGCCCAGCGCATCCTTCAGATTGCACAGGTTCTCGGTCAGTTTGGTGAATTGGTCGCAGCAGGTCTTAGTTTTCTTGCGCTCTATCGTCTTACCCTTCGTTCGCCTCGCTCGTCCCTGCGTTTTGTTCAGGGGCCGCCCGCGGCACTAGCAGCTGCACCAGCGGCGACCCCAGCAGAAGGAGGAGGACGTAGCCCAGGATCCATGGAGGTCGACGCTCGTGGTCTGCACTCTCGCGTCGGTGCTCCGCATGCTCGCAGTGCCGGGAGTGCTCCTCACAAGAGATCGGCCCTTGCGTCAGAACAACCAGGTGGCGGATTTTGGGCGGACTCGTTTCCCATTGTCACGTCCAGGGTACTTGCATTTGCTAAGGCAGCGGCCGATGACGACTTGGACGATGGCACTACTTACCCTCGGGGCGCTCATCCTTGCCATCCTGGGTTTTAGTAGTAGTGGGTTGGGGGAGTCGCGCGTTCGTCAAGCGCGGCGTCCTTGGTTTTCTGATTGTTCAAACTAGATGGACAACTACTGAGAATTATTTGGCTGCCCTGAGTTTTGAATGTGGTGCAGCTGGCCTCCGAAACTTTGAAGCTGCCTTGCGCGGTGCTCGCCGTCTTGGATTGCGCGCCCAATTCCATGCGCCCGTCCTCGCGCATGAGGGCGGAGCAAGCTCTGGGGCGGCGCTGGGTTTTCAGTGTCCCACTTGTTTCTCGGACATCCCTTCTGGCCAGCCGGTTACCCCTCCCCCTCTCGAGCGTTGCATAGTGGCGCTGTTGCGCGGCCTGGTGGACATGGGCGCCCCCTGAATTAGCATGGGCTTACGCGCGGGGTGAGGGCTGCTGACAGGAATGCCAAGCTGTCAATGCTGACGGTCGCGATTATTCGCGCCATCGCCCCCCTACTTGATCTCGGCTGACTGGAACCTCTCCAGATGAATGGGAGGCCAAGGGCTGCGTGGAGCAATTGGCGGCGTCGTCGTCGCCCCCGATTGCCGCGCTTGCGAGAGCGCTTGCGCCGTGTCCTTCAGACGTCGGCTTCCTGTCAGGTGTCGCGCCCGCCCTGATTCCCAGGTGTCAGCTCGTCGCCCGGAACATTGAAGACCCCGCGGGTAAGGGGCCGGTCGCAATCTTTCGGATGCCTCAAGCAATCCCCGCTCGACGCCCCAAAGGTTGCTCTCCACGGCCGCCGTCTTGGGGTTGGTTTCCTGGGAATGCTGACCCCGCCGGCCCTCGCTTTAAGCTCGATCGTCATGCTCCTCAGTGGCTGCAGGCCTGCGCCTCTGAACTGGCGGGTTTGCATCGGCTGCCTGGGGCGCCCGCGAGTGACGAGCGGAGCGAGCAGCCATCTGCCGCGAAAGTTTCAGTCGCGCCGCTTTTCCCCGGTGTAGTTGCGCCTCGTTTAAAGGGCGCGCTCTGGGGGGTTCTTGCCGACCCCGTGGGCGGTTTGCCTTATCTGGCCGATAGACGATAGACATTTCCATGGGGGGCGGGGTGCGTTCGCGGCCGCCGCCGGCAGAAAGAAATGGCATCCCCCCTTTCTGCGCCAGGGCAAGCCTCCGCCGGATCGGCCCCAGCGGCGGCCACGCGCCCGTCGGGCTCTTCGGCGGCCAAGTCAGTCCAGGAGTGGGGGGCTCACCGGCGCGCCGACTCGCCGGGGGCAGCTTGACTTGGAATGCGTTCGGCGCGGTTCAGAACGCTTCGGCTTCAGGCCCGCCTCGCGGCGCCCCTGCCTACCACTTGAATGCTGGGGGGCAGCTTTGGCGCGGGGCCCTTCCCAACCACCGCGCATCCCTGCCCGTGCCGTCTATGTGTAGGCATCGTCAGATGTGCCGTGAGTGTCGCGCTTGCCATTCTGTCGAATTGGATCTGGCGCGCCCTGCCCAACGCGCGTGGCTCTCGGTCGTGGCGCCGGTTTCACTGTTCAAGCTTTGGGGGGTCATGCTTCGGTTCAAGTGTTCCCCATTGATGTTGTCCTGGTGCGCGATCAACTTGTCGCCCGCGCCTGATGCGCCCCGACGCGCGGTGGCACTATTCAGCGCGTGCGCGCGCGTGCACTCGGCACTTTCGGCGCGCGCATGGCATCGCGCGGGCCGTGCGCCACGCGCGCTTGCGCATGTGGCGCGCTGCCATTATTTCGAGCAGCGCGCGCGGCGCATGAGCGCCCTTGCAGAATGTTAGCATTCGCTCTGCTGTTAGGGATTGAGAAGGCCTTCGAGCAGGCTCGACCTCGTCTCTTAGTTCAGAGGTGTGCTCAGTACCAGTTCAACTCTGCCCTTCCACGAGTCTTTCTGAGCTTGCACCGATCTCCATGTGTCCTCTCTGTGCGCCGAATTGTCGGAGAATTGGTTGCAGCTGTTTGTTGCATTACCGTTGCCGGGGTCTCCGTTTGCCAACTTGTTTACGCGCGCCACGTTGATGCCAGAGCTGGATTAGGCGGCGCGGGCCTATCCGACCACGCGCCTGGGGCTCGTGGCTGATAGCGCTCAGGTCTTGTGCATGGGCGCAGTGGCTGAGGCGATGGGGTTGGGTCCAAAGACACCCCCGCCCCCTCGTGCGCGAGTTGGCTCATTCTGCCCGCCTGTCCCCGGCTCAGCAGAAGTTGATGCCGCTGGCGTCGGAATCCAATGTAGCTGCTGAGCCTTTCGTTTGGGGGCTGCGATTCGTTTTTTTTTCCCGCGCGGAAATCTCGACATCGGCTTCCAGGTGCGTCGGCGTCGACGCGCTCGAGAGGCGCTAGGCGATTGCATCAAGAACGCCATCTCCACGCGCGTCGCCTGGCCAGGCTTCGACGCGCAGGTGCTCAGGTTCGGGCGTAGACGTTGTGGGTCTGAGCCCTTCTCAGATAAAGCAGATGCGAAACGTCGGCCATGTTGGTCTTGGCACATGTAAGCGCCGATCCGTCACCGTGGACTCAGCCCCGCCAGGAGTCGCAGACCCCTCTCTCGACGCCCATGCTGAAGCGCTTCGTCTCTGGGCGGCGTCCAGGTTGATGTCCTTGCTTCCTTGGGGCATTCTCGATCGCGTCTAAAAATATGCCATTGCATCGGTTTCGGAGCAGACACCATGGACTTAGCCTCAGGGCCCCGGGCAGTTCCAGCGGCGACTCTGCTCAGGATTGGTCGGCCGCTCAACCCCCGACGGTCTAGAATACATCCCCTGGGGAGATCGCGGCCTTAGCGGGTCGCCCCGCGCTTGTCTGGGCTTGGCGGGCCTCGACTCGTCGCCCAAGCGGGAGGTAAGTGTTTCAAGCGCCAGTGCCTTTTTGCGTGGTCAAATTCCAGTCCGCCCCGTCTTCCACGCCCTGTTTGAGCGCGGCGGGCTGTCTGCTTTCCGGCGGCGGTTTGGAGCGACCCCCGCCCTTCGTCGCCGCCATGAACAGCATCGTGAATTGTGGCACGCAGCTTTGGCCCCTGGCCCGCGAAGCCCAAGTTGCGTTGCTCCACCTCTCCCCCAGCCCGCATGGGAAGTTGCTCGGAGTGGGCTTTTCTTCTCGTCGCCAGCGCATGGTGATGACTCGGGAATCCGCGGCCCTTTCCCCCCTCGGACTTCTGGTTGGCTGGGGCGTTTGTTCCTTTGCTGGGCCGAGGGTTAGCCCCTTTTGCATATGGGGCTTTCCTTCATCTGGCCCAGGATGTCCCAGGCGCGGAGCCGCATGCGGCTATTGCCACTTGGCGCATGCTGTCCCTGGTCCAATGTATGCGTGTGTCACTGATACGCAATACTTGATCGATCAAGCTGCGAAGCCACCACCCACGGGGGGGCACGCCACTGCGCTCAGTGGAGGGGCTCACCGCGTCGCATCTGACATTGGCTATAACTGATACGCCTGACCACAGCTCGCTCCCATAATCAGTTCACCGCTGTCACCCATTATGTCGGGGACCAGGAGGCTGACCGCTTGGTCAATCTGGTCTAAGGGCAGCCTTCTGCTTTTCGTGATACACACATTGTCATGTATATTTGCCACTGCGTTGTTTGGACTTGCAAGCGTGTGCCTACAGAACTGGCATGCTGACGCCGGACCTCCTTCCGTGCCTTCCTTAGTGCCTCCGTTTCTCTTTTTTCAGGCGCTCTCGACGGGGCTTTGCGTGGGCATTTTTGGGGCCCCAGCACAGGCAGGTTCGGATGTGTTAGTTGTTCGTCCAGTTTTTCTCTAGACAGCAGCGCCCACCGAGTCATTGCACACGGCCCACCAGTGGCGGACGCGCTGTTTCGGCGGTTGTGAGATATTATGGTTTGCGACCGCTGTGGTCGTTACAGTCAGAACAATGTAGCGGGCTTGCAGTTTTATCAGACACTGGATGGATTCGGCTTGTGTTCGGGATTTGGTTTTCTGCTACGTATGGGGCCAACGGGACCAGGCGGACAGCGACGACGACGACGACGACGACGACGAGGACGAGGACGATAGGGAGGAGGAAGAATACGGCGACGAGGGGGCGGAGGGCAATCACCCCCATCCGTCCTATCGGCCCAAACCAAGAGCAAGGGCTGAAGAAAGGGACGCATCGGAGTCACATTGGAACCACATTGACGCAATCTTGGGGTCGTCAACTTGGATTTGAAAGGGGTCATTTTGGGGCAATATTGAAGTCGTTTTGGGCTCATGGGGTCGTCCCGGGGCCATCGAACATCGGAGTCACGCGGTAGATTTAGTTCAATCGGAAGACAGTGGGTTCGCCTCGGTGTTCTCTTGGGGCCGCAGGGTCGCTTTGGGGTCATATCGGGGCCATCGTTTAGCAGGGGTGGGCATCTTGGGGCGACAAGGGTAATCTAATGGTCCTTTCAAAACCCTGTTGGGTCCATCTTGGAATCATCTTTCCGTTGCTGCCTTTTTCTCGTTGTTGTTGCTACAGCTTTTGCTGTTACTGCTGGCGTTGATGCTGGTGGTGCTGCCTGGGCTGCCCGTGGTGCTGGTGATAGTGCTGTGTGAAAGTTCGGGCCCTCTTGGAGCCATCTTGGGGCCCTCGCGGGGGCCTCCTGGGGCTATTGGAGCCCTGCGGGAGCCTTCTGACGGCCCGTGAGAGGCTTCCGACAGGGCCAAGAATTCAACACACATCCAACACAACCCGCCTCCTTATTGGAGAGCGTCTTGCGTTAAATTTGTGTTGAACCATTGGGTCCTCTTGGAGCCATCTTGGGGCCCTCTTGGGACCCTCGCCCTTTTGGAGCCCTTTGAGGGCCCTCGGAGGCCCCCAAGAGGGCCAATAATTCAATGCACATGTAAAACAAACCGCCTCTTTCTTGGAGAGCGTATTGTGTTAAGTTTGTGTTAAATTCAATATCTTTTTGTTAAGCAAAAAAACAGATGAAAGGCCAACAAGAGATTCAACAAGGCCCCAAGAGCAGGCTTTTTTAGCTTCCTCGCGGGGGCGTCACCATGTATCCGCTTTTTGTACAACTGCTTCCTCTTGCGGAGCTCGGCTTGAGGTTCGGGGGGCCTTCAGGAGTGTTCTAGTCTGAGGTATCCAAAGACTTTGCGTGAGCTTCGAGTGCGATTGCGTTGCTTCAGGACGGCTCCGAGACTGCCCCAGAGCGATCCAATGCGCTCACAATGGCTTCAAAACGGCCAAAGAGACCCTGCAGTCGCCCCCGGGGGGCTCCAAGAGGACCCCCCAGGGGCCTCAAGAGGCCCACACCACAGTTGTTCAATCGTTTTTGAAGGATTTTCGCGTTCTCGCTTTTTCGGGGTGCCAACGTTTCAAAAAGGCCCAAGAGGCCACCAGGATCGGTTCAAGACGGCCCAAGAGGCCCCCGCAGAGGACCCCAAGACGACCGACGAGGGCACCAAGACGATCCATGAGGCCCACAATGCGGCCCAAGAGGCCCCCCCGGACGACCCCAAGAGGGGACCCAGGGGGCCACCGGAACTCTTGTGAAGCGGCGTGGGGGCATACGGAGAGCTTTCGCAAGTAGACGCGGCGCCGGGGTCACCATGTATCCGAACATTGCACGAATCCCTTTCTGGGGGCCTCTTGGGGGCCTGCTGGGGGTTTTTTGGGGCCTGATAGGGGCCCATTGGGCGCCTCTTGAGATATGTTGATAGAAGGCCCCGAGAAGACTACAAGAGGGTCCCGAAAAGTCTCGGGGCCACGCGGATATGCTGCAAAACCATCTCCGGGTGACCAGGCGACTTCTCGGGGCCCTCTGAGGGCTCTCTTAGGGGTCTCCAGGAGGGCCTGGGAGTGCTCAAGGAGGCCCCAAGAGGGCCCCGAGGAAACTCCAAGAGGGTTCCGAACAGTCTCGGGGCCACCCGGAGATGCTGCAGCACCATTTCCGGGTGACCCGGAGACCTCTCGGGGCCCTCTTAGAGCTTTCACGGGGGGGCTCCTATACAGCAAGGGGGAGGGCGGAAGAGGGGGCGGGCGGCTTCTTCGGGCCTGATGGGGGCCTCTCGGGCGCCTCTTGAGGTCTGTTGGGGTTTCTTTGGGACCTCTCAGGGCCTCTTGGGGGTCCTGTTGAATCCTTGAAGCGTCTTCCCGGGGTTGTCTTGAGATCCATTCGGGGACCGACATACGAGATTGTTGTTGTTGTTGTTGTTGTTGTTGTTGTTGTTGTTGTTGTTGTTGTAGTGACTTGTGTTGTAGTTGTTGTTGTTGTTGTTGAACATTATTTATTCTAAAGAATAATTATTGTTGGGCCCCCTGGTGCGCGCCCCCCCTGCGCCGCCTAGGCCGCAGCTACATTTTCATCATTTTCGTGAGGAAGCCTCAGGTAAAACGATGTGATCCAGATCCGGTTGTTTTGTTGTAATCCGTTTTCCCTTGCAAAAAACACTATAAAATGACATTTCTTGTTCTAATATAATCAAATTTCAAGAATCCCTTGCAAAAAATAAGGTAAAGTGGACATTCGCGCGCGCAAGACGAAATCCTTCCAAAAGCTTAGTGTTCGGAGCGATTTTAACATAAAAACATAAAAAAACAATGGTTTTTCAACAAAAAAATGTCAAAATCTCATCCCGCGCGCTCTTGCGGATTCGTAGGAAACTGGCGCCCCACGGACGCACGGGCGATGTGTCCGCGAGGAGGCGTATCGGCACCATGCTGGGACACTTGGCCCCTGATGTATGGGCGCCAGGAGCGCAGCTTGCAGTATTGCGCCCGATGCGTGCCATTAGGGACAGGCGCATGCCAGAAGACGATGAGCACACAGACTCGTCTCTTTAGTATGCTTCCAGAGCACGTATGCGTCCGCCTCGCCTTGTCCTGCTGCTCCTCCTCCTCCTCCTCCGGCGGGGCACCCATGGGGACAACCATCGGGACCACCATCGGAACAACCATCGCGGCAACCATGGGGACAACCATCGGGACAACGATCGGGACAACCACAACCATCAGGACAACCATCGGGACAACCATCGGGACATCCATCGGGACAACGATCGGGACCACCATCGGGGCAACCATCGGGAGAACCATCGGAACAACAATCGGGACAATCATCGGGACACTCATCGCGACAATTATCGGGACAACCACAACCATCAGGACCTCCAACCAGAGAGAGGTAGTCACGTGTATTTCGTCGACGAGTGAGCCAGTATTGCACATTGAGGCCGGAACGAGAACCACAGAACAAGAATGAGCATATATCGTCTCACAACAACGGAAACAAGTCCTGTGGTATGCTGGCGCCACGCACGTGATACCAGTCAAAATAAGGGTCTTGGCTTGTGTGGTACAGAAACGTTAAAACGTCGGAAAACGGTACACGTGCCCATTGTTGGAACAGGGGTATAAGTCGTATACTAAGCTAGTTTCCACAAGATGTTACCACAAGAAGTCATTGTAACCATGCGCCAGTGTAGTAGCCAAGGTCGTCCGCAGGCCACGAAGTGAAGTGTCCGAACGTCATAGGGCGGGAAGCTGGGTGTGGGTGGTGGCGAAGAGTCGTTTGGAAACTTGGTAGAGCTTGAACCGGCCCCCCCACAAAGTGGGGGTATTGCCCGCCTCCTATGAAAACCCTGGCACTGGTGAGAACGGAGTGTCCCCAGTCTTAAATGATTGTTGTTGTTGTTGTTGTTGAACTCTCATTCTTGAAGAATAATTATTGTTGATCCCCCCCACCGGTGCACATTGATTTTTTTCGATTGAAGTGCCACCCCCGGGGCTCGCACTTTGTTTTTTCTCAAGGAAAGTCTTCCTGCTCAAACTGTGCCCCTGCCCCCCGGGCTACAACAACAACGGCTCCCGCCTGAGACTTCCTCGATTTTTACTCAGGACCCCCGCTCCCGCCTGAGACTTCCGCGCAATTTACTCAGGAAAGGCGCTCCCGTCTGAGACTTCCTCGCAATGTAATCAAGACCCCCGCTCCCGCCTGAGACTTCCGTGCAATTTACGTGGGAACGGCGCTCCCGCCTGAGACTTCTTCGAATTTTACTCAGGACCCCCGCTCCTGCTTGACATTTCCGCGCAATTGACTCAGGAACGGCGCTCCCGCCTGAGACTTCCTCGCAATTTAGTGAGGACCCCCGCTCCCGCCTGAGACTTCCGTGCAATTTGCTCAGGAACGGCGCTCCCGCTTGAGACTTCCTCGCAACTTAGTCAGGGCCCCCGCTTCCGCTTGAGATTTCCTCACAATGTACTCAGGACTGCGCTCTCGCGTGCGACGTCCTCGCAAATTATTTTGGAATTGCGTTTCGGCGCTCAGGAACCACGCGCGCGCCAAGGACGCCTTCACAACGTGGTATCTTCCCTCTTCCTTCGTCCTTCCCCCTCCCCTTCCTCCCACTCTTCCTCGTTCTTCCCCTCCTCCTCTTGCAGGGCCCGCGCCAATTCCAATGGCGGGCAGAGAGATGTACGCCCCCGAAGGATTGTCCGCCCGTTCCAGTTTGCCCGTAC
The DNA here is from genome assembly GCA_963575745.1 of Prorocentrum cordatum. Lineage (NCBI taxonomy): Eukaryota > Dinophyceae > Prorocentrales > Prorocentraceae > Prorocentrum > Prorocentrum cordatum. The sequence goes on from CAUYUJ010014149.1 coordinate 478,930, forward strand.
GTCTAAGCCCGCCGGCCCCAGCAAAGAGAAATAATCCTGCCGAAAGGGGTGTGATCGAAGACGAAGAGGGCGGGCATCGAGGGTGTAGGGTATACGTGTTGAATGACTCGCGGGCAAGTAAGAGCGTACAGCCTTAAAATGGTTGTTGTTGTTGATGTTGTCGTTGTTGTTGTTGCTGGTGTTGCAGTTGCTGTGCTCGTTTTATTATTTATAGCAATAGTAGTAGTAGTCGTCGTCGTCGTCGTCGTAGTAGTAGTCGTCGTCGTCGTCGTCGTCGTCGTCGTCTGCGTCTTCGTCGTCATCGTGGTATTCGTTGTTGTTGGTTTTGTTGTTATTGCTGCTTTTGTTGCTGTTGTATGTGTTGTTGTGGTTGTTGTTGTTGCTGTCGCTGTTGTTGATGATGATGTTGTTGTTGTGTTGTTGTTTTTTTGTTGCTGGTTGTTGGTTGTTGTTGCTGCTGTTGCCGCTGTTGCCGCTGTTGTCGTTGTTGTCGTTTGTTGTTAAGGATGGACTCGCACGGCATTGCGCCAGACCGAGCGTACCACGTAAATTGCGCACTTCATATTTTTCCACCACGTAGATTGCATCACGTCGATTGCGACTCATACATGCCGCAACATGCATTGCACCGTTTAGGTTGCACCACGTCGACTGCGCCCAACCAGTTGTGTACCTCACAGATTGCTAAACAAATCGTCGCATGTTTGGTGGGCGACGATGGCCTGATCCCTGATTTCTGATCCCTGGAATGGAACGCGATCCCTGTCGGAACGGGTGTTTCCAATACAAATATTCACAGGTTCGGGCGGCGAACATTACCTGATCTCTGGTATCTGAACCCTGGAAAGGAACGCGATACCTGTCGGAACAGGCGGTTCCAGTAGAAGCCATCGCATGTTTGGACGGCGCAAAGTGCCTGATCCCTAGTAGATGATCCCCGGAATGGAAAGCGATCCCTGTCGGAACGCGCGTGCCCTTTGCTATCTACGCGAACCATGGTTTTTTGTCGGACGGAAAGGGAGGGGCATGACCCCCCCCGCCCCTTCTGAGGCATCGCGTTTCATTCCGGGGATCAGATACCAGGGATCAGGCTGTTCTGGCCGCCCAGACATGTGATGATTTGTATTGGAACCACCCGTTCCGACAGGGATCGCGTTCCATTCCGGGGATCAGAAACCAGGGATCAGGTTGGTCTCGCCGCCCAAACATGCGACGATTTGAGTTGGAACCGCTTGTTTCGACGTGCATCGCGTTCAATTCCGGGGATGAGTAACCAGGGATCAGGCAATTCTCGGCCTCCAAACATGCGATGGTGCAACCTTAATGGCGCAATGCATATTGTGGTATATATGTGATGCAGTCTACGTGGTGCAACCTATGTGGTACACATGATGTGATGGTGCGCAATTTACGTGGTACGCTCGGTCTGGTACAGTATATGTTGTGCAATTAATATCACTTGCCGAACTTGAAGTTGTCAACTCTACTGCTCGCGCAATCATCCCACCCACCCACCCGCAACTTGGTGTGCAAAACCCATCGCTCCGGGGTCGTCTTGGAGCCCTCGGGGGCGTCTCAAGAGCGCCCCAAGAAGGCCGGAGAAGCAAGACGGCCGACGACGACGACGACGGCGACGACGGCGGCGACGACGACGACGCCGACGTCGACGACGACGAAGACGACGACGCCGACGCCGACGCCGACGACGAAGACGACGACGACGTCGCCAACGAAGACGGCGACGAGGGAGGAGGGAGGACGACGACGGCGACAACGACGACAACGACGACAACGACGACAACGAGGGAGGAGGGAGGACGGCGACGACGCGAACGACGAAGAAGGAGGAAGGACGGCGACGCCGACGACGACAACGACGAGGGAGGAGGGAAGACGACGACGAGACGACGATGACAACGACGACGACGACGGCGACGATATAGGAGGGACGACGACGAGACGCCGACGACGGACGACGACGACGACGACGACGAGGGAGGAGGAGGAAGGACGACCACGGCGACAACGACGACGGAAACGACCACGACGCCAAAGATGACGACGACGACGAACACGAGGAAAGACACAGGACGACGTAGGCGACGACGACGACGACGCGGGAGGAGGGAAGACGGCGACGACGACGACGACGACGACGACGACGACGACGACGCCGCAAGAGCGCGCGCGCACGCTTTTGTTGAAAATCCGTGTTGCGAAACCTTGTGTTTTTGTAGGTTTTTTGGACGCGCGATTTTGAAATCTTCCCGAAACCGATGGGTTTTGAAGGATTTCGGCGTACGCGCGCGACGACGCGAGCGTCTGCACTGCGTCCCATTTTTTGCAGGGTTCTCGCGACGGCACGCGTGCATGGGCGTTCGACATGCGCGCGCGCGACAGATTTCGACATGCGCGCGCGCGACGCCCGTTTGGTAGCATGTTGTGAAAATCTTGAAAAACCAATGGTTTCCTTAAGATTTCGCAAGAGCTCGGGCGTAAACTTTTTTAGCACACCAGTGTTGCGAAACCCTGTGTTTTTGTATGTTTTTGTTTGGAACTCGATTGCGAAATCTTTCCGGCACCGAGAGTTTTTTGAAGGATTTCGGCATGCGCGCGCGACGACGCGCGCGTGTGCTTTTCGTCCCGTTTTTTGTAATGGATTCGTGACAAGTGCTATGTTAGGACAAACAAGGTCACCGCATAGTGTTGTTTACAAGAGAACCTTACGGGGGGGGATACCGGCTGGCTTGGGACATTGTGATTTCATATTTTGGATGGACATGTGGTCTGAATCATTTGTGATTTACATACCCGAAAGGGGGGGCGATACCGCCGGGGGGGCGGGGTAGAGTCTATTCTCTTGTTAGAAAGGAGGATTCACTTTGACTGTCTTGAAGCTGTCCTCTCCACTGCTCGTTGGAACATCCCACCCTCCCACCCGCAACTTGTTCGCAATACCTCTTAAGACCGTGACGGTAGGTACCATATCGCACTTGGCACCGACGACGACAGCGACAACAACGACGACGCCGACGACGACAACGACGACGATTCCGACGACTTCGACGACGACAACGACGACATCGACGACGACGACGACGCCGACGAAGACGACGACGACGACGAAGCCGACGACGACGATGACGACGACGACGACGCCGATGACGACGACGACGACGCCGACGACGACGAAGACGACGACGACGAAGACGACGACGACGACGACGACATCGCCAACGAACGCGACGACGACGAGTGAGGGAGGACGACGACGCCGACGCCGACGACAACGACGAGGGTGGAGGGAGGACGGCGACGACGCGAACATCGAAGAACGAGGGAGGACGGCGACGCCGACGACGACAATGACGAGGGAGGAGTGTCAACGACGACGACGACGACGAAGCTGACGGCGACGAAATAGTAGGGACGACGGCGAGACGCCGACGACGGACGACGACGACGAGGGAGGAGGAAGGACGACCACGGCGACAACGACGACGGAAGCGACGACGACGCCAAAGAGGACGACGACGACGACGAGGAAAGACAGAGGACGACGACGGGGACGACGACGACGACGAGGGAGGAGGGAGGGCGGCGACGACGACGACGACGACGCAAGAGCGCGCTCGCACGCTTTTGTTGAATATCCGTGTTGCGAAACTGTTTTTGTATGTTTGTTGGGCACACGCTGCTGACATTTTCCGAAACCGAAGGTTTTTGAAGGATTTCGGTATGCGCGCGCGACGACGCGCGCGTCTGCACTTTTTCTTGCAGAGGATTCGCGCGACGGCACGTGCGCCAGGGCGCTCGAAAGATTTCGACATGCGCGCGCGTGAAGCCCGTTTGGTAGCATGTTTGTTTTGAAGATTTTAAAAAGCCCATGGTTTCTTTAAGATTTCGCAAGAGCGCGCGCACGCTTTTGTTGAACATCCGTGTTGCGAAACCATGTGCTTTTGTATGTGTTTTGGGAACTCGATTTTCACATCCTTCCGATACCGAGGTTTTTTAAGGATTTTGGCATGCTCGCGTGTGCACTTCGTTTCATCGTTTGCCAGGGATTTTTGGAAACTTGTGATTTTTGATTAACGAGAGTGTGCGAATCGTGTTTCTGTTGCAGAGGATGGCGGGGGGGAGTGATACCGGCCTGGCTGAGATAGCATAAATTCATAGTTTGGATGGACGATGGGGCAGCATCATATGCAAATTGCAATGCCAAAAGGGGAACCGTTAGCTCCGGGGGGCGGGGGGTAGAGTCTATTTTTCTTTCTAGACAGGAAAACATTTTTGTGTTTGATGGCGTGCGCACCTACGTGTAAAATAACGGCGTTTTGCACGACAGCGAAAGGCAACAATCAGCAACAACAACAATAATTTTCAGACTGTTCGCTCTTACCTGCTCGCGCGTACCTCACCACGTATATTCCAAACCTCCGACACCCGCCCTCTTCGTCTTCGATCGAATCCCCTCTGGGGTGTACACCTTCCTGACATGCCACGCGTATTGGGCGCAGCCCTTAACAAAACAAGAGGAGTGAGACAGGAAATATTTTTATATATATATAGAGAGAGAGAGAGAGAGAGAGAGAGAGAGAGAGAGAGAGAGAGAGAGAGAGAGAGACAGAGAGAGAGAGAGAAAACGACAGAAAGAGAAAGGAAGAGAGAGAGAGAGAGAGAGAACAACAACCAAAAAAACGAAGAGGAAAGGAGTGGGGGAAGGGAGGGAGGCAAGGGACAAGAGGGAGGGAGCCGAACTGCGGACGAGAGTGGGGGGCTTAAGAGAGGAGCCTGAAAACAAGCGGCAGACCCGGACGGTTGGGTTGGGCAACGGTCCCCAACGGGCGGGTCGGGCGGGCGGGGCTTGCGGACCCGCAAGCGGACCCTAACGGGCGGGTCGGGCGCGCGGGACGTGAAAGCAACCGGCGAGTTTCCAAGCGAACCGCCGGGCCTGCCGTCACAGGCAAGTCAGGCGGGCGGCCCAAACGGGCGAGTCCAGCGGGCGGATCAAAGCGTGAGCGTTGAATCAGTTGTGGGGAAGTCTCAGGCGAGAGCGTGCGGGTACATTTTCATTACTTGGCACGTGTAGTTGGCGCGGCGCAGCCCCTAAAACAGAGAAAGAAGGGAGACCGTATATATGGGCCACAAAGGGCAGCGAGGGGCCACTGAGGGCAGCATCGGGGCAACGATGGGCAGCGACTGGGCCACAAGGGGAGGGGCCAAGAGCAATGAGGCACAAAGGGCGCGAGCGAGCATGGGGCACGAAGGGCATGACCCTGACGGGCGGGCCGCGCGAGCGGATCGATCGTGATTTCTGCACGATTCGCCAGGAAGTTTCCAGCGAGAAAAAGATTCCAAGTAAATTTGAGGAAGACCCCAGCGAACTCGCGACCCCTGAATGGCAAGAGCGTGGGACCTGAGGAGATTGCGATGAAGTCTCAAGCGGGAGCGCGATTCTGGAGTAAATTGCGAGGGCGTCTCAAGCGGGAGCGGGGGACCAGAGTACATTTCGAGGAAGTATCCAGCGGGAACCGTTGTTGTTGTTGTTGTTGATACAGGCGGGGCAGGCCCCCCCGAGGGGGAGATGAGAGGGGGGGCGAACAACACAACACAACACAACGCAACCCTATGGGGTTTTGCGTGTGTGTGTGTGTGTGTGTGTGTGTGTACGTGTGTACGTGTGTGCGTGTGTGCGTGTGTGCGTGTGTGCGTGTGCGCGTGTGCGCGTGTGCGCGTGTGTGCTAAGGATTATTGAGGATTCCTGAAGGATTTCCGCAGGATCCTCCCTAGGGATTCTTAAAGATTCCCTCACAGATTCCCGAAGGATTCCCGAGGGATTCTTACGGATTCCCTCGGGATTATCAAGGGTTCCCGGAGGATTCTTTGGGGATTCTTCAGGATGCCCTAGGGATTCTTGAGGATTCCCGAAGGATTCCCGAGGGATTCGTAAGGATTCGCTCAGGATTTCCGAAGGAGTTTCTAGGAATTCTCAAAGGGTCCCCCAAGGATTCCCCAAGGTCTCCCTAAGGATTCTTAAGGATTCCTACGGATTCCGAAGGATTCCGTAGGGATTCTTAAGGATCCCCTAGAGACTCTTAAGGATTCCTTAAGGATCCCTTAAGGATTCCTATGTATTCTTAAGGCTTCCCTGAGGATTCCCTCGGGAACCCTTATGGATTCGTGAGGGTTCCCTCAGGATTCCCTGGGGATTCTGACAGATCCCTTAGGGATTCTTATGGAGTCCCTAGGGATTCCTCAAGGATTCTCACGGAGTCCCGGAGGATTCCTTAGGGTTTCTTGAGGATTCCTTGAGGGTCCCCTAGGGATTCTTAAGGTTTTCCTGAGGGCCTGGATCCCCGAAGATTCCTTAAGGATTCCAGAGGGATTCCTTAGGGATGCGTAAGGATTCCTTCCAGAATTCCTATAGGATTGTTTTGGGTTCCAAAAGGATGCCCTAGCGACTCTTAAGGATTCCCGAAGGATTCTTACGGATCGCCGAGGGATTCCTAAGCATTCCTGATGGATTCTCAAGGATCCCCTAGACATTCAATATGGATCCGTAATGATTGCGTAGGGGTTCTTAAAAAAATCCTCTGAGTTCTTAAGGATGACATAGGGATTCTTACGGATTCCATTGGGGTTTCTAAGGATTCCTTAAGGATTATTAAAAGGTTCCTTGTGGATTCCCTAAGGATCCCCTCGGGTTTCTTACGGATTCCATGAGTATTCCTTACAGATTCCCGGCGGAGGCCCCGAGGGATTCTCAAGGATTCTTTAGGGATGCCCGACTGATGCCCTATGTAGTATCAAGGATTTCCTGAATATGCCCTAAGGATGCCCGAGGGATTCTTAAGGATGTCCTAAGGATTCCCTTCGGATTCTTAAGGATTGCCTGAGGACCCCCTAGGGATCCTTCAGAGGGGGTCCTGAGGATTCTCTCAGGGTTCTCTAGGGCTTCTTCAGGATTCCCTAGTGGGGCGAACAACACAACACAACGCAACCATATGGGGGTTCGCGCGCGTGTGTGTGTGTGTGCGTTTGTGTGTGTGTGTGTGTGTTCGTGTGTGTGTGTGTGTGTGCGAGTGTGCGTGGTGGAGGGGGCGGGGGTCGGGGGGGGGTGAGGGGGAGTGCCGGCCTTCTCCACCGTCGTGGAACCGGCGGATCCACTCCCGCACCCCGGGGGGGCCATGCTGGCCTTAACCTTGTTGTTGTAAAGCGGGGGCCAGGGGCGCAGTTTTTCCTTGATCAACAAACGGGGTGCGAGCGCCGGGAAGGGACACCTCAATTGAAAAATCAATGTGCACAGGAGGGGGGATCAACAAACGGGGTGCGAAGCGCAAACCAAGGCGCTGTGCCGGCGCTGGCTGGACGGGGAGCGGGCTTCCCTGTGGGTCGAGGCTGTCGAGGCTCGCGCTGCCAAACACGCCTCGCAAGCCTCCCAGCGAGCGGAGAGGTGCGTGCTGCTCGCCGCAGACGCAGTGCTCCAAGAGCTGCCCTGACCAGCGAGCCGCCCGTGGAGGTCACCCCCGACGTCGTCGAACAGATGGGCCGGAAGCACCCGCGCAGCCGCCAAGCTGTGGATCCCGCCAGCCTTCCGGCTGTCCACGCGGCTGCTGCCCTGCAGGTGGACGGGGGCGCGGTCCCCCGGGGCTCGGCCGCCGGGCCAACGGGCCTCCGACCCCAACACCTCAAAGACGCATGGCTCAACGCGGCCCACAGGGACGAGGTCGCCGACCAGCTCCGGAACCTCGTCAACCTCTGCGCCAGGGGGCAGGCCCCGCCGGCCGTGTCCGAGTACTTCGCGGGCGCCTCTCTCGTGGCCCTGCCGAAGAAGGGCGGAGGCCTGCGCCCTGTTGCCGTCGGGGAGGTGCTCCGGCGCCTCGTCGGCAAGTGCCTCTGCCACGAGGTTGCCGACGCCGCGCGCGACCGACTGGCTCCCCTCCAGATCGGCGTCGCGGTCCCTGGCGGCACCGAGGCGGCGGTGCACGTCGCGCGCCAGCGGTGGACCCGCCACCTCGGGGACCGGGGAAAGGTGTTTGTGAAGCTGGGCTTGTCCCACGCCTTCAACACCCTGGACAGGCAGGCTCTGCTCCGCGCGGTCCACGAAGAGTTTCCCGGGCTGGCACCCTGGGCCAACTGGTGCTACTCCCGCCCGTCAACTCTCTTCCTGGGCAAGCAGACAGTCCGCTCCGAGTGCGGGGTGCAGCAGGGCGACCCCCTGGGGCCCCTACTGTTTTCCCTAGCACTACAGCGCGCCGCCGAGGCCGCCTTTCGCGCGCCGCGCCACGGCGCCGACGGCGCCCTCGACCTGAGTTTCTTCTACTTGGACGACGGCTGCCTCGCGGGCGACGCGCCAGCCGTCGCGCGCCTCCTCCACTTGCTCGTGGCCAGCCTTGCCGCGGTGGGCCTCCAGCTGAGCACTGGCCCGGGCAAGTGCGAGGTGGCCCCCGCTGGCGGAGGCGCCTCCGACGTGTCTCTGGACGGCTTCCCGCCGGGCTTCCGCCTCCGCACCGATCGCAGCTTCGAGCTGCTCGGCGCGCCAGTGGGGGGCGCGGACTTCTGCGCGGAGCACGCCAAGCAGCGGGTCGCGAGCGCCACCGACTTGCTGGAAGCTCTGGGGGAGCTCGAAAACGCGCAGGTCGCGCTGCACCTCCTGCGCCAGTGCGCCTCCTTCTGCAAGCTGGGCTACTCCGCGCGAGTGGTGCCGCCCACCGCGCACGCCGCCTCTCTGCTGGCCATGGGCGACGCTGTCCGGGCCTGCCTTGAGCAACTGAGCGGCCGCTCGCCCTCCGACGCTTCTTGGCAGCAGGCTCAGCTAAAGCTCAGGAAGGGGGGGCTTGGCCTGCGCTCTGCCGCGAAGCACGCCGCCGCCGCCTACATCGCTTCCAGAGCGAAGAGCACCGACCTCTGTCGGCAGCTCTACCCCGGCTACTCCAACAACCCCGACCGCGACGGAGGTAGCCTGGCGGCCGCGGTGCAGGCCCACAACGCAGTCGTGCGGGACGCCGACCGGGTGGTGTTCGACCACGCGCAGCACGGCAACCAGAAGGCCCTCTCCGACGCGGTGGACAGCGCCTCGCTCGACGGACTTCTGGCGGGCCCCACCCTGGCCGGCAAGGCGCACCTCTTTCTGGTGCAAGCCCCAGGCGCGGCCGCGTGGCTCCAGGCGCCGCCCTGCGAGGCCACCGGCGCCGCCTTCCCGCGCGGCCCCATGCAGGTTGGCCTGCAGAGGCGGCTGCGAGTCCAGCTCCTGCAGGAGGAGTGCTTCTGCCCAGCCTGTGGCGAGGTGATGGGCGTTTTCTGCGACCGCGCCCTGGTCTGCGCCTGCCGCGGCGACCGGACCAAACGCCACAGCGCCCTGCGCAACCAGGCCTTCTTCGACGCCCTGGCCGCCGGCCACGCCGGGGCGGAGTTGGAGCGCCCGGGGCTGCCACCCGCGCGCCCCGCCGGGGATGCCCCCCCCGGGGGCGAGCAGGGCGGGCCCCAGGTAGACGACAACGGCCGCCGCCCTGCCGACGTCTACCTGCCGCGGTGGCGCAGCGGCACGGCTGCCGCCTGGGACTTTGCCGCAGCGCCAGGGTTGCGCGCCGATCTCCCCGCCGCGTCGGCCGCTTCGTCAAGCGCAGCGACGGATCGATGCGAGGAGTTCAAAAGGCAGCACCAGGACACCGCGCGGCTCTGCGCGGCACAGGGCTTTACTTTCCCCCCCATGGCGGTGGAAGCCTACGGCGGCGGGCGGGGCCGCGAGGCACGCGGGGCCTTCGGGGTCCTGGCCAAGCGGGTGGCTGACGCCACGGGGGAAGACGCCGCGCTGGTTGCGGACCAACATGCCCGGCGACTTTCCGTCTCCCTGCACGGGGAGAACGCGCGGGCGGTGCTGCGGCGCCTTCAGACCCTGTCTGGATGGGGCGGGGGTGGCAGCGGCCCGCCTGGCCGCGGCCACGGCGGCCTCCGCGGCAGACGCCGTGCGAGGTGCCCCCTGCGCTGCCTGGCGCCCCCCGCCCCCCCCCCCCCGCCCTTGCTGGGCAGCGCGGCCGCCCCCCGCGCCCTTTCGCCGACGTCGCGCCGGCGACCCCTCCCACGCGCCGCCCGGCCCTTCCCCGGCGGGGCGGTGGATGGACCCCGCAGAGGGCACCCCCCCACCAAGCCGCATCGCGCTGGGTTCGGGCGGCCACCCCGCCCAGGTCGCCGCCGTAGGGTCCGTAGCCTCGTCGCGGGCGGCTCTTCTCTCCCGGCCCCTGGCCCGGCCTGTCTGCTTGCGGCCGCTGCTTTCTCTCCTCCTTGTCCTCCTCCCCCTCCTCCCCCTCCCTTCGCTTCTGCTCGTTGCTTCCCTCCCTTTCCTTTCCCCCTGCTCCCTGCCTGCTGTCTCCGCCTGGCCCGTCTTCTGCCTGCCCGCCCGCCCCGCCGGCCTTGGCCTCCCGCCTGGGCGTTCGCCGTCGATCGTCTGCCTGCTTCTCCCCTCCTCGCCCCCTTCCGCCGGACAGCGCAGCCTGCCCGGAACCAGCGTGGCGGCATATAGGGGCCTGACAAGCTGTGTACCCTGCACAGCTGTGCGTGCAGGTGGCGGCGCTGGACGGGCGGCCGCCGGCCAGACGGGCAGCGACCTTCTGCAGTAGCGAGAGTTCAACAACCATCATTTTAAGACTGTTCGTTGATATTTGCTCGAGTGTCCGTAAACGCTTATTTCTCAAACCCTCGGTACCCGCCCTGTTCGTCTTCGATCGTGCCCATTTTGGGGGATATGTTTTTCTTCCATGCAGACCGGGCCCCGACAAGCGGCGGGTCGCCCGCGGACCGTCGGTCTGGCCAGCGGCAGCGCTGATTGGCGGCAGCCCGGCCCCAAGAGGGACATTCAGGGGACCGACCACGACGACGACGACGACGACGACGACGACGACGACGGCGGCGGCGACGGCGGCGACGGCGACGACGACGAGGGGAAGCGAGAGCGCGAGAGGGAACGACAGCAGGGCCACGAAGGGCAAAAAGTAGGCCACGAAGGGCGACAGCGGGGACACGAAGGGAATGCGTATGGGGCCGCGAAGAGCGCGAACGAGCGGGAGCCACGAAGGGCAGATAACGCGGGGCCACAGAAGGCAATGACGGGGCCACTGAGGGTAGCAACTGGGCCACGTCGGACGGTGAGGGGGCCGCAAAGGGCGACAGCGGGGCCACGAAAACCATGCACATGGGGCCACGACGGGCGCGAACGAGCGGGGGCCACGAAAGGCATGCGTATATTAGACCGCGGAGGGAAGGGACGGGGCCGCTTATGGCGGCAACGGGGCCACGAAGGGCAGCGAGGGGGCCGCAAAGGGTTGCAGTGGGCCCACGAAGGGCATGCATATGGGGCCACGGCGAGAGCGAACGAGCGGGGGCCACGAAGGGCAGCGAGGGAGCCACGAAGGGCTGCAATGGGTCCACGAAGGGCAGCGAGGTGGCCACGAAGGGCTGCAACGGGTCCACTAAGGGCAGCGAAGGGGCACGGGGGGTTGCAACAGGTCCACGAAGGTCAGCGAGGGAACCACGAAGGGCTGCAACGGGGTTTCGAAGGGCAGCGAATGGGTCACGAAGGGTTGCAACAGGTCCACGAAGTCAGCGAGGGAACCACGAAGGGCTGCAACGGTGCCGCGAAGGGCAGCGAGGGGGCCACGAAGGGCTGCAACGGGGCCACGAAAGGGCAACGAGGGGGCCACGAAGGGCTGCAACGGTGCCGCGAAGGGCAGCGAGGGGGCCACGAACAGCTGCAACGAGGCCACCAAGGACAACGAGGTGGCCACGAAGGGCTGCAACGGGTCCACGAGGGGCAGCGAGGGGGCCACGAAAGGCTGCAACAGGGCCACGAAGGGCAGCGAGATCCCGATTCGTAAGTAATCGGTGAGGGAGTCCCAAGCGTGAGCGCGATTCCTAGGTGCCTGAGCGTCGGGAGCGCGTCGCTTGAATAAATTGCGGGGGTTCCAACGCAAAGGCGTGATTCTTGAGCAAATTGCAAGCGAGTCTCCAACGAGGGCGCGACTCCAAGGCGCCCAGAGAACGATTCTTAAATTAATTGAAAGGAAATCCAAGGCGAGAGGAAAGCGCGACTCTTGAATCCAATTCGAGGAAGTCTCAGGCGGGAGCGGAGGTCCTGGCTAAATCGTGAGAAAGTCTCAGGCGGGAGCCGTTGTGGTTGTAATCCGGGGGCCAACAATACAGTTCAAAAACGAAAACGATCCGTGATACAAAACAGGGTGCGAGCGCTGGGACGGGCAATTCATTTGAAACATACAGTGTGCACCGGAAGGGAAATCAACCGTCATTTGGTGTCCAGTAGTGGGAGTTCAGCGGCAGTAACAACACCAACAACACCAAACAACATCACAAGTATACAACAACAGCAACAACAACCTCATCAACAACAACAACGACAACAACAGCAACAACAACCACAACTACAACAAACGACAACAACGACGACAACAGCAGCAACAACTACAGCTACAACTACAACTACAACCACGCATACAACAACTACACCAACACCAGCAGCAACAACAACAGCAGCAACAACAACATCGCTTCCCGGCCCCCGAGAGTACCAAGACAACCCCGAGAAGCTTCCAAGACGCCTCAAGCTTTTCACTGGACCCCCAGTAGCCTTTGAGAGGCCCCAAAGAAACCCCAACTGACTTCAAAAGGCGCCCGAGAGGCCCCCGTCAGGCCACCAGAAGCAGCTCCTCCCTCCGCGTCCGCTCTCCAGGAGATCCCCCCCACCCTCCCGCCCTCCCCACCACCGTCTTGGAGCCCCCAAGAAAGCCCCGAGAGGTCTCCGGGTCACCTGGGGATGGTGCTGCAGCATCTCCGGGTGGGGATTTTTTGGGAGCTTTCTCAGGGCCCGCTTGGGGCTCGCTGAGCGCTCCCAAGTCGTCCTGGAGTCCCCCAAGAGAGCTCCAAGAAGGCCCCGAGAGATCTCTGGGCCACCCGGAAATGGTGCTGCAGCATCTCCGGCTGACCCGGACATTTTTCGGGACATTCTTGGAGTCTTCGCGGGGCCCTCTTGGGGCTCCAGCAGGCTCCCAAGAGGCCCTCAAAGGGCCCCTCCGTAGCCATTTTGGCTCAAGGTGTCAGCGTCACCTAGGTTTTGGTTGTTTGTGCCACTTTCGTAGCGCTACGTGCAGACGGCTTTGTCAACGAGTTGTGGCAGCCATGGCGAAATGCGGCTGTCTGTGCATCTCTGCTCTCCTTACAGCTGCCCTTGCTGTGTTTGTGGGTATGCTGCACGCTGGCCGGCTGCGATTTATGGCGCCGTACATGGTATTACTAGGGCCCGTGAGCATCGGCATGACCCCTGCTGTCTGGGGCGATAAACCTTGGCATTACGAGTATACCAGCCTGCCACGGCTTGACGGCAAGATTGCAATCGTGACTGGAGCGAATTCTGGCGTGGGTTTCTGGACCGCTATGCACCTTGCGCGACAAGGAGCCCATGTGTATGTAGGTTGCCGGTCGAGCTCAAAGTGTGACAAAGTTGTTGAGCTCATCAAGGCGAACAGCTCTGCGGCTAAGGTAGAGCCAGCTATCATGGATGTCTCCGTCATGGCGTCAGTTAGGAAGTTTGCTGCAGCCTTCCGGGAAAAACACGATCTTCTGGACATACTTGTCGCGAACGCTGGCATCGCACATTCTGGCCCGCAGGCTCGAACAATTGAAGGCATCGAGCCAATATTTGCCACCAACCATGTTGGCCATCAGCTTCTCTATACGCTGCTGGAAGACCTGATCCAGTCCGCCGCGGATAAGAAAGGAGATGCACGCGTTGTTGCTGTATCTTCTGGGGCTCACTTCGAAGCGAAGCAGGGCTGCGCCATTACAGAGGCAGATCTGCACGCCCTGTACGACGCAGAGGAGCCATTCAAGATGGGCGCTTACGCGCGGTCAAAGCTGGCAAACGTGCTTTTCGCGAGGGAAGTGGCCGCCAGAAACGCTCAGAGGCATGTCTTCTCAAACAGCGTGCATCCGGGAGTTGTGCACACCGAGATATGGAACAAGACGAACCAAGATGATAGGGAGCACGGCCCCATTGTCCAAGTGTTCATAAATATTGTAGAGTACTTCAAGGAATCGATGTGGACGTCCGAAGAGGGTGCTCTCACGCAGGTCTATCTAGCTGCTTCAGATGACGTGCGAGTGCAAAATATTCGGGGACGTTACTACCATCCGCAAGCCCAGGAAGTGCTGCCGAATATGCCATGGGCAGTGAACTGGACGCACCAGAAAGCGCTCTGGGCCTTCACCGAAGAGCTCATTACGAAATCGGCTGAGAGAAGATAACGTTCCACTCCAGGTTCCATTCCTGCATGCAAGACCAGCGGGGGAGGACAAGGGGAATCATAATCAAGCGCACTTTCGTTGCAGGACGTTTTGAAATGTCTTTGTGTTCTTGCAGAACAGCGCTTTTGAGGAGAGAAGGTGTTTGCGGCACTGACGTTGTCCGACTGACAGCTCTTACCACCGCCTGGGTTAAAAAAAAGAGGCCCTCAAAGGGCCCCCCAAGACGCCGTAAGAAGCCCCTAAGAATCTCAACAGTCCTCAAGAGGCGCCCCAGAGCCCCCTATCATGCTTCAAAAACCCCCCAGCAGGCCCCAAGAGGCCACCAAAAGGGCTCCTACGAGGCTCGGCGATCGTTTCAGAAATTTACGAATTCGTGCACTGTTCGGATGCATGGTGACCCCGGCGCCGCGTCTACTTGCGAAGGCTCTCCGCATGCCCCCACGCCGCTTCACAAAAGTTCTGGTGGCCCCCTGGGTCCCCTTTTGGGGCCGTCCTGGGGGACATTTGGGCCGCATGGTGGGCCTCATGGGTCGTCTCGGTGTCATCTTGGGTCGTCTTGAATCCCTCTTCCGTGGCCTGTTAGGTCGTCTTGGGGCGATCCTCTTGGGCCGTCTTGGAGCATTGGAACCCAGAAAAAGCGAGAACGCTAAAATCCGCCAGAAAACAAAAGGAAAACCATGGTTCTGGCCTCGTGCAGCTCCCGAGAGGGTCCTCTTGGGCCGCATTGTGGGCCTCATGGATCGTCTTGGTGCCCTCGTCGATCGTCTTGGGGCCCTCTTCGGAGGCCTTTTGGGCCGTCTTGAACCGATCCTGGTGGCCTCTTGGGCCTTTGTGGAACGTTGGAACCCCGAAAAAGCGAGAACGCGAAAATCCTTCAAAAACGATTGAACAACTGTGGTTTGGGCCTCTTGAGGCCCCTGGGGGTCCTCTTGGAGCCCCCCCCGGGGGTGTCTGCCGGGTCTCTTTGGCCGTCTTGAAGCCATAGTGAGCGTCTTGGAGCGTTCTGGGGCCGTCTTGGAGCAGAGCAATAACACTCGAAGCTCACGCGAAGTCTTTGATTACCTCAGGTTGGAACCCTCCTTAGGCCCTTCGAGCCTCAAGCCGAGCTCTGCAAGAGGAAGCATGTATACAAACATCGGATACATGGTGACCCCCCCGCGTGTCAGCTGAACCAAAATCTCTTCGGGGGTCTTCTTGGGTCTCTCTTGGGCCTTCTTGGGTGTTCTTTTCCTGAGAGGGGCACGACATTTAACATAAATCATCACAAGAAGCTCTCCAATAAGGAGGCGGTTTGTCTTCAATGTGTGTTGAATTCTTGGCCCTCCTGGAGGCCTTTTCAGGCCCTCAGAGGGCTTCCGCAGGGGCCCAGGAAGGCCCCAAGAGGGCCCCAAGATGGCTCCAAGAGGGCCAAACATTTTAGCACCAATTTAACACAATACGCTCTCCAATAAGGAGGCGGTTTGTGTTAAGTGTGCGTTGGATTATTGGCCCTCTCGGTAGCGTCTGAAGGGCCCTTAGAAGGCCCCCGCAGAGACCCAAGCCCTCGAGGGCCACAAGAGAGCCCCAAGAAGGCTCCAATACGGCCCGAACTTTAGCACAGCACCAGCAACAGCACCACGGGCAGCCCAGGCAGCACCAGCAGCATAGTAACAGCAAACTTTGTAGCAGCAATAACAAGAGAGGCAGCAACGGAAAGATGATTCCAAGATGGACCCAACAGGGGTTTTGAAAGGAACACGAGATTACCCCTGTCGCCCCAAGATGCCCGACCCTACTAAGCAATGGCCCCAGTATGACCCCAGAGCAACCCTGCGGTCACAAGACGAACCACTTGTCTTCCGACTGAACTAAGGCTACCGCGCGACCCCGAATTTACTCCGAGGTGGCCCCAGAACGACCCCATGAGTCCGAGACGCCTTCGAGATTGCCACCTTTTCGAACTCTACTTGACCCCAAGATTGTGTCAATATGGCTCCAATGTGATTCCGATGCGTTTCTTCCTTCTCCCCTTGCTCTCGGCTTGGGCCGATAGGATGGATGGGGGTGCTTGCCCTCCACGCCCTCGTCGTCGATTTCTTTCTCCTCCCCCTTGTCCTCGCCGCCCTCGTCGTCGTCGTCGTCGCTGTAAGTTTGGCCCCCTTGGCCCCATACATAGCAGAAAACCGATTCCCGAACACAAACCGAATTCATCCATTCTCTGATTTTGGTTGTCAGGGTCGGCCCCGCGTTCCTGGCATAATTTCTAGGCAACACAAGTCGCGAGATAGGCGGCGTCGTCGGACCAGCGTACCACCCGGCTCGGTTGTGCCACTAGACGAAGCTAGCGTTGTGCATGCGTTCTTTGAGTTGAACTACATTTTCTCGGTTCAGGCCTTGTTTGATCCAGATTGGCTTCGAGGGCTAGTGATTGGGTTGGAGTGCCGAGCTGCGGCGAAACCAGACACCCGCAGCGTCTGGCTCGCGTCTGGGTCTCCTTTCGTGTATATGATTCGGTGGGGGAGACCCGTGGAGATGGGGGCTGTGATGCACTACCTGCCGAAAAGAAGTCTGGCAGCAGATGTTGCCAGAAGGACTTGGTGTTACAAATTCCGTCCAAGAGACGGTGCCAGCGGCAGCGCAGCTGCCTTGCTTGTTGCCGCTTGCACTTGACGCTTGGTTGTGTTGTCCCCTCGTTGGTTCGGGCCCCGTTTCCTCCTCGGTCGTTGCCCCTCCGCCGTGGACGGTTTTGCTGGCCCTCGCTCTTGCCTTCGTTTTCGGGCCCCTCGGTCGGCCCGGCTTCTTAGGTCTCCAGAGATTTCCGGAGGGCCACGAAGGCCCCCGAAGGCATCCCAAGGCCCAAACATGGCGGAAAGCATGCACACACCGTGTATGCTCGATCCTCTCTCCTTTCCTCGTCCTCCTGTTCATCCCCTCGCCTCGTCCTCCTGCACTTCCTCTCCTCCTCTTCCTCCTCCTCCCCGCCCTCCTCCAATATCCTTCTCCTCCACCTCCTCCTCCTCCCCCATCCTCCTCCTCTCCTGCTCCTCCTCCTTCTCCTCCTCCCTTCCTGTGCAACTACGTACACAATATGCATGCTACGCTGATGTCTCCCCTGACTCTGTGCGGAAGCTCTTCGGCCAGCTTCTTGTGTTTGTCCTTGAAGCGGATGCCAAGCATTGTTTTTCTTATGGGTTGGTGTATTATCCTTGTGATGTTTCAAAAGATTGCTCCCCTGAGCGTGGGCCACATTTTTGAATCGGCGCTGGGCCACTGTCGTTCACCATGGAGCTCTCGCCTCAGCGCGGGCCGCGATTCTAGATCCGATGTTTGTTTCATCGTTGTCGCTCCACTAATTTCCTGCATCCGCTTTCCCCTGGTCTTCCTGCTCCTCCCGTTCCTTCCGCTCTAGCTCCTGCTGTTGCTGCTCGTCATCGTCCTCCTCCTTCCTCATCCTCCTCAAATTCATCGTGCTCATCCTCCTGCTCACCCGTCACCTCCTCCTCATCCTCTTCCCCCTATGTACGCAGCTCCCCTTTTTCGATTGCACATCGCACGATGTGGTTTTTTGGGGAGTTCCAGGTCGGCTCTGTCACGTGCCTTCGGATACATATAAAAACAGGGCGATGGGAAGGGATGGGAGGGAGGGATAGGATGTCAGGTATGGCGCGATCGCACCCAGCCTGCCCCCCATCACCTCTCCGCCTCCCCAACTGGTCCTGCCTCTCCTTGTATTGACCTCGGGCGGAACACCGTTTCTCCGATGGGATTCGTCTTCCATCTCAAAGCCGCCGATGGCACGGGTGCGCGAACGACCCACAATGACTCAAGATCTGCTCCCCCTCCCCCCCCGGCCAGTGCCAAGGGGTGTCACCACAAGGGGGGCCACCACAGGGGGGTCGCCACATCTTCGAGGAAACGCCATATCCCTTTAGGAAGTGCCCCGCCAGAACACTCCAGAGCCCCAGACGAACATGACCCCGAACGGTCCAACACCTGCCTCGAGTTTCGACCCTGGAACCTCGATCCTCTCGAGAGACTGGGTGACCCCTTTGATGAAACTGGCCTCCCAGAACAGTCCAGAGCCCCTCAAAACGACCCCGAGCGTTCGAAAACCTCATCGAGCTTCTACCCTGGAGCCTCAATCCTCAGGCGAGACTTGGTGACCCCCCCCCGATGGTGAGCGCAGGGCCGCCAGGTTGCGTGAAGCCAATCGCGGTTCGCTGCTCGCGATTCGCGATTCTTCGTGGTCGTCATCATCCTTCTGTCGTCTTCCCCTGGGGGTGTTGTGCGAGAGCGCGAAGTTTTTTCGACAATTCGCGAAGCGAAAACCTCGAACTTGGCTGCCCGTGGTGACCCCCCTTGACGCTGCCCCCTCCCCTTCTCGTTTCTCCCGTCGGCGAGCCGGCCGCTGAGGCCATCTGGCCTCCCACCAGAAGGACGTCAGGGAGCTGCAGAACGCGGTCGCGGGGGGAAGAAGGGGGGCAGAGGCAAAGTTGGGCGGGGGGACAGGCTCAGGGGGGGGGTCCAACGACCCCCAATCGCCCCGCGATCGCCGATAGGGGGCCGTTTGCCCACCCCGCCCAGCAGCGCGCGGATGACGGAAAGAGCGAGGTACGAGTGATGACGTTGAGTTGGGGCGACGCCCTCTAGGGAGGGGTCCAGGGGAGGTGCGAGGCCCGGGCAGAATGGTCTTGTGGTCCGTCTCCCTTCGTTTCGAGAGAATCGGCTCCCGGGCGGCTCACGTGGCCCGTTTCTTTGTATGTTTTCTGGTGAGGCGGCCCACATGGCCTTTTCCCTTAGTTTGTTTGATTGCAGCGGCTCCCGGGAGGCTCCCATGGCCTGTTTCTCAATCTTTTTCGGGTGAAGCGGCCCCAGCGCCCCAAGACGGTCCAGAGAGGGCCCCAAAACGGGCCAAGAGGGCCCCCAGACGGGCGCACAACGGCCCAAGAGGCCCCAAAGGTCGTCCCAAGACGGCCCCCGAGGCCCCGCAAAGGCATCGAAAACGGTCCAAGAGGGCCCCCAGACGGCCTAAGAGGGCCCCAAGACGGCCCAAGAGGGCCCCCAGACGGTCCCAAAAGAGCCCCAAGAGGGCCCCGAGAGCTTCGCAAGCGGGCTCCAGGAGGAGGAGGAGGAGGAGGAGGAGGAGGAGGAGGAGGAGGAGGAGGGGAGGAGGAGGAGAGGAGGAGGAGAAAGAGGAGCAGGAGGAGAAGGAGGAGGAGGAGGAGAAGGAGGAGGAGGGGGAGGAGGAGGAGAGGAGGAGGAGGAGGAGGAGGAGGAGGAGGAGGAGGAGGAGGAGGAGGAGGAGGAGGAGGAAGAGGGGGAGAGGGAGAGGGAGGAGGAGGAGGAGGAGGAGGAGGAGGAGGAGGAGGAGGGAAGGAGGAGGAGAGGGAGGAGGAGGAGAAAGAGGAGCAGGAGGAGAAGGAGGAGGAGGAGGAGAAGGAGGAGGAGGGGGAGGAGGAGGAGGAGGAGGAGGAGGAGGAGGAGGCGGAGGAGGAGGAGAGGAGGAGGAGGGGAGGAGGAGGAGGAGGAAGGGGGGAGAGGGAGAGGGAGGAGGAGGAGGAGGAGGAGGAGGAGGAGGAGGAGGAGGAGGGGGAAGAGGAGGAGGAGGAGAAGAGGAGGAGGAGGAGGATTGGGAGAGGGAGGGGGAGAGGGAGGAACGAGGGCGAGGCGAAAGGAGGAGGAGGAGGAGGAGGAGGAGGAGGAGAAAGAGGAGGAGGACGAGGAGGAGGAGGAGGCGGAGGACGGGAGGTATAAGGAGGAGGAGGAGGCGGAGGAGGAGGAGGAGGAGAACGATGAGGACGAGAAAGAGGAGGAGGAGGGGATGAGGAGGAGAAAGATGAGGACGAGAAAGAGGAAGGGAGGAGGACGAGGACGGGTTTGAGAAAAAGGAAGAGAAAGACAAGAAGGAGGTGGAGGCAGAGGACGAGGACGAGGGAGGAGGAGGAGGAGGCGGAGGAGGAGGAGTAGGAGGAGGAGGGGGAGGAGGAAGAGGAGGAGGTGGAGAGGAGGTGGAGGAGAATGAGGAGGACGAGAAAGAGGAGGAGGAGGGGATGAGGAGGAGAAAGACGAGGAGGAGAACGCGGAAGGGGGGAGGACGAGGACGGGAGAGGAGAAGGAGGAAGATAAAGACGAGAAGGAGGTGGAGGAAAAGGACGAGGACGGGGGATGAGGAGGAGGATGAGGAGGATGAGGAGGAGGAGGAGGAGGAGAAGGGGGTGGAGGACGAGGAGGAAGAGGAGGAGGGAGGTGGAGGGAGGTGGAGGAGGAGGAGGACGAGGAGGAAGAGAAGGATGCGGAGTAGGAGGAGGAGGTGTCAGGAGGAGTTGGAGGAGCAGGAGGAAGAGGAGAAAGTGGGAGGCGGAGGCGGCAGAGGATGAGTCAGAGGAGGAGGAGGAGGAGGAGGAGGAGGACAGTAACAATCATAATACTAGAAAAGAGGAGGGGGAGCAAGGCTCCCAACTGAGAGCGGTGACGTTGGACGCGCCCACCAGCAAGGCTCCCAAGAGCGAGCGGTGACGCAACAAGTTCTTACCACCAAGGCTTCCAACAGCGAGCGGCAACGTACGCATCCTTGGGCACGAGGACTGGACAGAGAGCGGTGCCGCAACAAGCTCTTCCCAGCAAAGCTCCCAACAGAGAGCGGCGACGTAACACGCGCTTACCAGCCAAGTTCCCAAGAACGAGCGGTGACGCAACAAACTCCTGACACCAAGGCCCAGCAATGGGTGGCAACGTACAAGTCTCTGGACATCAGGGCTCCCAACAGAGAGCGGTGACGTAACTATTTCTTAACGGCAAGGCTCCCAATGGCGAAGGGCGCCATGAGCCACCAGGGCAGCCCCTGAGCCAGTCCCCCCCTCGAACGTTCCCCTTCGGGAGGCATGACGGCGTTGCGGGGACCGCCCAGGGAAGGGATGATGTTGAGGGAGGGGGGGGCGTAACAGGACGAGGACGAGGGAGGAGGAGGAGAAAGATGAGGAGAAAGAGGAGGAGGAGGCGGAGGAAGGGAGGTAGAACGAGGAGGGGGAGGAGGAGCAGGAGGAGGAGGAGGACGAGGAGGAGGAGGAAGAGGAGGAGGAGGAGGAGGAGGAGAGGTGGAGGATGGAGCAGGAGCAGGGATGATTTTCGGTTGCGGTTGCGGTGATCATGTGGGCGCATTCACAGGCATACATTCCGAACAGGGACGACGATCCCATACTGTGGGGAGGAGTCCTCGGGTTGACCTGGATCGAGATCAAGCCCTTTGGCAGTAGGGGGACAGCACAGACCCTTCAACTTCCGAGGATTGTCAACACCATTGGCTACACACGTAGTATAAAACATTGTACCCCTCTGGACAGCAAGAGAGTGGTGTTCATGCGCACCAGAGAAAGCGGATGTTTCAGGGGCTCCGGGCTCTCTTGCAGTTCGCCGATGACAACAGGTGGCTTGGATCGCCTCTCTTGCGGGTCGTCGGGTCTTTCCTACCACGCGGCGAGAGAGACAGAGGGCAGAGGTACACACGTAGCAGGGCAGAAATTGCTCAATGACCCCTCTTCAGAACATGTTGGTGGCACCGAATGCATTTGAGCATAGTGTTTCTTTCAATAACATCATGTCCAGCCCACATAAGACAAATGGAATATGAATATCAAGCAAGCGCAGCAACACTTGTTCCCGTAGCTGATCAGCCTGGTGGACCCTCTCTGCTTCATCGGAGGGAACCTGGCCTCGACGCGCACCTTCATTAGAACACCTGTCCGCAGCTCTGTTCAAACGGAGCTCGACGGTCGATGTGTCTGGGCTTTGGTCGGGTGGGACTTCGTTCAACGAGTGCCAACTTGTCCTGTGTGGGTGCCCAGTCCATCCCAGATGCATTTCCAGACATCCGACATGGAACTCGTTGACCTCAAGATCTGCTTCTGGATTGTCCAAAAGTTGCCCACGACAGGCAGGCAGTCGGTGAAGATCAACACGTTACCCCTTGTGATCGCCAGGACCACCAAAAGGGTAACCAGCTCGGATCTGAAAGAACTCTGGACAATCACCGGGAAGGTGCCAAACACCGCCAGCAAGTTCAGTCTCGGTCGGGTGCAGCATCACGCACCCCCACCCGCAACGCAAGTCTCTAGTCCGTATATCCTTTTCCCCCGACGCATCGGTCCCTCAAACCCCGCCTTGGAGAACAGTGGCCCCTTGGAGAGCTTTAATAACGCATTGTCAGTGCAAGGTTTGGGGGGGCGGGGCGAGACACCGCTCACTGCTTGGTCAAGGGACGTTCACCCCCTCCCTACACCACAAAGCGGGGAGGGTATGTTGTTCTGCGATCGCAGTGGGGGCAAGAGGACCTGGGGCCTGGGCAGCGGCACTTTCAATCTCGTCGTTCTCGTAGCACTTCATTATCCCGGCAAAGCAACCTAACAGCGATGTGTAGGAGCATATCTGAAAGCATTCCCCTTAATATTCAGATGAGAATCCAGTTGTAGAATTCTGCTGTTCTCGCTGTCGTAGTCGCATTCGCGATGACAGTCGCAGTGGCAACGGCAGTCGCAGTCACAGCCTCAGCCTCAGCCTGCCTCAGCCTCAGCCTCAGCCTGCCTCAGCCTCAGCCTCAGCCTGCTTCAGCCTCAGCCTCAGCCTCAGCCTCAGCCTCAGCAGCCTCAGCCTTCTCAGCCTCAGCCTGCCTCAGCCTCAGCCTGCCTCAGCCTCAGCCTCAGCCTCAGCAGCCTCAGCCTCAGCCTCAGCCTCAGCCTCAGCCTCAGCGCCTCAGCCTCAGCCTCAGCCTCAGCCTCAGCCTGCAGCCTCAGCCTCAGTCAGCCTCAGCCTCAGCCTCAGCCTGCATCAGCCTCAGCCTCAGCCTCAGCCTGCCTCAGCCTGCCTCAGCCTCAGCCTCAGCCTCAGCCTGCCTCAGTCAGCCTCAGCCTCAGCCTCAGCCTCAGCCTGCCTCAGCCTCAGCCTCAGCCTGCAGCCTCAGCCTCAGTCTGCCTTCAGCCTCGCCTCAGCCTCAGCCTGCAGCCTCAGCCTGCATCAGCCTCAGCCTCAGCCTGCCTCAGCATCAGCCTGCCTCAGCCTCAGCCTCAGCCTGCCTCAGCCTCAGCCTCAGCCTGCTTCAGCCTCAGCCTCAGTCTGCCTTCAGCCTCGGCCTCAGCCTCAGCCTGCCTCAGCCTCAGCCTCAGCCTCAGCCTGCCTCAGCCTCAGCCTGCCTCAGCCTCAGCCTCAGCCTCAGCCTCTCAGCCTTCAGCCTCGGCCTCAGCCTCAGCCTGCCTCAGCCTCAGCCTGCATCAGCCTCAGCCTCAGCCTCAGCCTGCCTCAGCATCAGCCTGCCTCAGCCTCAGCCTCAGCCTGCCTCAGCCTCAGCCTCAGCCTCAGCCTGCTTCAGCCTCAGCCTCAGTCTGCCTTCAGCCTCGGCCTCAGCCTCAGCCTGCCTCAGCCTCAGCCTGCATCAGCCTCAGCCTCAGCCTCAGCCTGCCTCAGCCTCAGCCTCAGCCTCAGCCTGCAGCCTCAGCCTCAGCCTGCTTCAGCCTCAGCCTCAGCCTCGCCTCAGCCTCAGCCTCAGCCTGCCTGCATCAGCCTCAGGCCTCAGCCTGCCTCAGCATCAGCCTGCCTCAGCCTCAGCCTCAGCCTGCCTCAGCCTCAGCCTCAGCCTGCTTCAGCCTCAGCCTCAGTCTGCCTTCAGCCTCGGCCTCAGCCTCAGCCTGCCTCAGCCTCAGCCTGCCTCAGCCTGCCTCAGCAGCATCAGCCTGCCTCAGCCTCATTCAGCATCAAGCCTCAGTGGCCCGGAATGAAGTTCTTGGAACTCGAAAAACACGAAGTGGCCTACAGTTGGCTCCGGGCATTCAAAATCATGCCCAGGAATGGAGTTCTGGGAGCTCGAAGACCACGAAGTGGCCTACAGTTGGCTCCGGGCATTCAAAATCATGCCCAGGAATGGAGTTCTGGGAGCTCGAAGACCACGAAGTGGCCTACAGTTGGCTCAGGGCATTCAAGATCATGCCCAGGAATGGAGTTCTGGGAATTCGAAGACCACGAAGTGCGTTACTGTTGGCTAAAAAAGGAGTCCCCGGATTCCCGCGGCACCCGTCCGGCATCGTCCGGCATCTGTCCAGACCCCCCTGGGGAGTCATGATGCTCATTTTTGAGACCAGTAGAAACCTATCAGTTCTCGCTGTTAGGTAAACATCAAAATTGGTGTCACCCCTCGGCCCCACACCTCGGGCACAATTGACTGGCTGCATCCCCCCCCCGAACAGGCGAGACTCCGTCCAATATCCACCCATTGCGGTGCTCCTCAACATGACCTGGGACTCCACCCAAATCACGCCCAATTTTTTTGATGACTCTCTGGGGAAGAGTAACGTCAGCAGCGGGGTGCACCCCTCCCCCCAGGTAATGGCCAGCGGCCTCTCCCCACACACAGTTGGAACAAGTGACCTGGCTTACCACAAGTGAAACACGATGTCCTGGGAATCGAGGTACAAGGCGAAACCAAATCCATCTCAACAACCAAGGCGAGGTTGGGGTGCGTCGAGGGTCAAGCAACATTGCAACGGTGGCACTCACAGGTCCTTGCATTCGTTTCCACCGGCAGTTCGCAGGCGGTTACTGCAAACGAGCGGTAGTGATTGGCCACACTCTAGAAATTCTCATGCGCTCATGGGGCGCAGGTTCCTGCCATGTCAAATGATCATTCGCAAGTTGCCTGTGAAGCATACGAACCATTTGGGTCTTCTCTAGTGAAACAAATCAACGACAGGTCCGTTTTAGTGCATTCCCAGGGACCCGCCATCCCGGGCATCCCGAACATTGGGCGGCTTGCCCCCCGAAATTGTTGCAGTTGGTGGGGGAAAGTCCAGTGATTTGGTGGCCCCAGGACCCCACAGCCAGCACCCCTGGCTGATACAACTTATATAGAAGCTTCCTGGTAGACCTCCGAGAGAACCTATATGTACCTTATTGGCTCGCCTATGGTCCTCTTGCTTCCGTTTGCGATGGCAGCAAGGCAATCAAATTCAACAGAAAGGCGGATTGTTCTGATCAGGGATGTGGAGGAGCATGCGGTCGAATAATGGGCAGGGGAAGCCGCCGCACCCCAAGGGGGGGAGGATGGACGAGGAATCGAAGGAGAAGAAGGGAAAAGAGAAGGCGGGAGGAGGAGGAACAATCAGATGAGGACGAGGAGGAGGATGAGGAGGAGCAAAAAGGCCATAAACCTCTTGGGTGTCTCTCGGGGGGCCTCGTGGAGCGTCTGGGGTGTCTCGGGAGAGCCTCTTAGGGTTTCTTGTGGGTCTTTTGGGAGCCTTGGGGCGTTAAGCTTGCGTGCATGGACAGGGCAAGTGAAAGAATAAGGAGATACATGAGATAGAGGAGGAGCAGGATGAGGGGAGTAGGAGGACGAGGATGGGGGAAGGCGCGGTCCCGATGTGGACGCGGTCAGCAACAAGGGGGTGGGGGGCGATGTGACAGGAGGCGATGGTGTTCTCCCTCATCGGTGTCCTCATCCTCCCCCTCGTCCTTGTCTTCCCCCTCGTCATCTTTGCTCTCGTCCTCATCGCTCTGATCATCGTACTTATCCTCGTCTCCTCATCCTCGCCCTCCTCAACCTAGAGGGGGAGGGGACGGTGTTTCCTGCTCCTCATCATCATTTCGCTGGTCTTTTGGGAAGACTTCGAAGAGGGGCTTGGCAGTCGAATCGGAGAGCACCGAGGAGATGGAGCGGGCGGGGGCCAGATGAAGCACCTTCGCTTCGACATGGACAAGATGAACGGAGCGATCGTGAACAACGACAGCAAGTCCAAGGACCTCGCGCCGATGTTCTGATTGCGAATGAAGTGGATGAGACGAAGGCGGAGGCAGAGGCCGAGGAGGAGAAGGAGGAGGAGGAGGAGGTGACGGAGAATCGACGCGCTGAATGCACAGGAGCTCGCTAACGCTAACAGGATGATGGAGACCGAGTTCGTGAACAAGCTCAAGGCCCGTCCGCGTCGCCCTCGTCTTCCTCATTCTCCCCCTTCCCCCATCCTCCCCGTCCTGCTGCCCTCCACATACTCGGGGGTAGGAGGGGCAGCTCGGCAATGAGAAAATTCCTGCACCGAAAGCGCAAACGATGATCTTGGGTGCAGCGGCCACCTTTCTTGTGGTGGCGGCGGGCGGCAGCGACGGTGACCACGGTGACAGCGATGACCGTGACAGCCACGATGACGACACGTAGATGAATTATCGTCATGGGTCATTGAATGTATACATCATGGATTCCCAGTTTCAAATCTATGTCAGGCGCCTTCTTGCTTGAGGCGTCGGAATGTTTCCCTGTTCCTTCCTCCTCTTCAGGGATCCGGGCCGAGACCCAACTTACTTTCAGCGTCTTCCTACTTCATGATTCCACCAGCTTCTTCCGAACGGTGGGTACATGTTATTGTTATCTCGACGACGACGATAATGGTTATGATGGCGGATGCAACGATGTTGCAGATAATGGTATTGTTGATGGAGGGCATTACGTATGCGTTCGGAAAAGGCAAGCGACATAATCGTAAAGCTTAGACGATCCGCGCGGATCATCAAACGTGTACGTGTATGCATGTTGTCTGCCTACTTGACGATGCCCATGTCAGTGGTGGTGACGACGGTGGTCGCGGAAGACGCTGGCGGCGGCAAGCAGCTGCGGCAGCGTTGGGGCTGTTGCGGCGGCCACAGCGGGGCAACCGGGCGTCCCTCGTTACTCCCACCACCTGCGCCCTGCCTCTCTTCTCGGGGAAGCGTCAGACTGGAATACGCCGGGACTCGGGTTTGCCGACGCCTTTTGACGAGCGCGTCCTGTATTTTGACGGTCCAGTTTCCGTGGGATGTTTGCAGCGGGATTTCACGTCAAATTTCAGATTGGGCCTCGTCATTTTTATGATGGTCCCATGAGGCCAACTCGAGTCCCTCGAACCCGAGTCTGATGTCTCCTTGGTCTTCAGGCGGGGCTAGGATGAGGATATATCCGTTTTGGAGCCATCTGGAACGCTCTCAGAGCGTTCCAGAACGCTTTGAGAAGGCCGCGGTTCCAAAGACATCCTCCGGAGCCGCCGGATCTCAGAGATTCGATTCATCCGCACCCGATGTGATCTTCGTCCTGCCTTTGCCTTCTCTCTCCCTTCTGCGTGCCCGTCCTCGTCCCACGTTCCCTCCATGCCCTCCCTTCCTACCCTCTCTCCCCTTCTCCCTCGCTCATTCCTCCCTCTTCCCCACTCCACGAGGGCTGGGGCACAGCTAGAGGAGCAGGTTGGGGGGAGGGAGAGGAGGAGGAGGAGGAGGAGGAGGAGGAGGAGGAGGAGGAGGAGGAGGAGGAGGAGGAGGAGGAGGAGGGATGAGAGGAGGAGGAGGAGGAGGAGGAGGAGGAGGAGGAGGAGGAGAAGGGACAGGTCAGGATGATGAGCTGGATAGAGGACGAGGAGGAGGAGATGCAGCAGCAGGAGGGGAGGATGAGGACGATTCAGGACGATAGAGGAGGAGGAGGAGAGAGTGGAGGAGGAGGAGAGATGAGGGGAATAAGGAGCAGCAGTGACGAGCGAACAGAGGAGGGGGTGTCTCAGGAGGGTGAGGGCGGAAGAGAAAGAGGAGCGATGAAGGGGAGAAGGAGCAGCAATGCAGAGCCGAAAGAGGAGGAGGAGGAGGAGGGAGACCGAGGTATTCTGATAGACAAGAAGGGAGGAGGAGGTGTGAGAGTAAGGGAGGGAGGAGGGGAGAAGGAGTGTTGAGAAAGAGAGAGTAGGAGGACAAAGAGGACGAGGAGGATGGATAGGGGGAGCGAGAGAGCAGAGGCAGCAGCAGGAGACAGCAGGGGAACGGAGTAGCGAGGAGGAGGGAAGCAGCAGCAGAAGGGCGAAGGAGGAGCAGGCTGTCGACGATACTGGCAGCCCCCCCCTGCGCGCGGGCGCTTGCGTGCAGGAAAAGGAGAAGCAGTGCCTCGAGGTGGAGAGGATGGTTGAGCACATCAAGGAAGACAAGGCCCAGATGGCCCAGGATCATGCCCCTCCATGTGAGCGTTTTATGGTGCTGGGTTTCGACATGTGGCCGAAGGTTGGAGGAGGGTGCCGGGGTCTGGGTCTGGGTGGGTGCTTAGTCGATCAGCCTTCACCAGTCGCGCAAGCACACTGGGAGGGGGGTCCCGACCAGTCGCCCAAAGCAGCCGCTAAAAGCAGCCAAGATCTTGTCTATGGGGAGGGGGGGGCGGGGGACCGCGCCGATCGGCCCTGCGTCTTCGTCCAAGCGAGAGCGCCGCACGTACTGAAGAGTTAGGCACGCAACTCGCTGACGTCAATCCGTCCGAATATGAGGCGTTGAGTATCCTGGAGTTCCTGGAAGCAGCTCTCCGCGCTACCAGCGAATACTTCGTCGCCGGTTCATCGTACGTCCCGGGAAAATTCTGCGAGATCCAGAGATTCATGGATCTCAAGTCGCACATGGATGTGCGGCATGATGTTCGAGAGATTCTGTGTTTTTTTGTGTTGATGGCGTGAATCGTGCTCGTAGAAGTCCGAATTGAGAGAGCATGAGCCGTTGGAGCGGACCGTTCGTCTGACGAGTGAAGTTGTTGGCTCTGCGGCGGCCGAATGGTTGCAGGCCTCTGAGGAGGACACAGACAGCATATCGTTTGCACATGGCATTGCTTTTCTGGTTGGCTCTCTGTTTGGCTCGTACCGATGCTGACTCGAACCGTCTCCCCCGTGAAACGGAACTACCGAAGCATCGGCAGGTAATCAAGACGCAGCCGTTTCTGACCATTGAGCAGCCACTGTTAGAGTTCTGCGCCAAACTTGCGATGCCGCAGGGCCACACGTGTGGAAGGGGGCTCCCATTTCGTTGCTCGATATGTTGTCCCAACTCTCCTGCGTTGGGTACTCGTTTTGAATAGAGCACTGTGGTCTCCATCTTCCTTCTCCCGCCTCCCTCCTTCCTGCCTCTTCTCTCCTGCCTCTTACTACTCCTGCCTCCTACTCTGCCTCCTATCTCGCTGTCCTGCCCGGATGCTCGGTGGGTGGGGGGGAGGCGATCTGCGAAGCCGTCGCCAGTTTCGACGGTTGCTGGGGGGTCCAGCGGAGTGACGTGCTGCTATACGCAGATTCAGATTCGACCGCTATCCCCGTGGGGCTGCGATCTGTGAAAGTGTCGCCACTTTCGAGTCCTGCTGGGGGGTCTGGCAAAGTGACCTGCTACGCAAATTCAGATTTGACCTCACCATCCCCGTATTGCTGCGATCTGCGAAATTATCGCCACTTTCGAGGGCTGCTGGGGGGTCCAGCGGAGTGACGTGCTATGCAGATTCAGATCAGACTTCGCCATCCGTGTGGGGCTGCGATCTGCGGAGTCGTCGCCACTTTCGAGTGCTGCTGGGGGGTCAGCAGTGTGGTGTGCTACGCACAATCAAATTTTACCTCGTCATCCCTGTGGCGCTGTGATCTGCGAAAGTGTCTCCACTTCCGAGGGCTGCTGGGGAGTTCAGCGGAGTGACGTGCTACGCAGATGCAGATGTGACATCGCCATCCCCGTGGGGCTGCGATCTGCGAAACTGTCGCCACTTTCGGGGACCGCTGGGGGGTCTAGCGGAGTGACGTGCTACGCAGATGCAGATTCGACTTCGCCATCCCCGTGGGGCTGCGATCTGCGAAACTGTCGTCGTCGCCACTTTCGAGTGCTGCTGGGGGGTCAGCAGTGTGGTGTGCTACGCACGCAATCAAATTTTACCTCGTCATCCCTGTGGCGCTGTGATCTGCGAAAGTGTCTCCACTTCCGAGGGCTGCTGGGGAGTTCAGCGGAGTGACGTGCTACGCAGATGCAGATGTGACCTCGCCATCCCCGTGGGGCTGCGATCTGCGAAACTGTCGCCACTTTCGGGGACCGCTGGGGGGTCTAGCGGAGTGACGTGCTACGCAGATGCAGATTCGACTTCGCCATCCCCGTGGGGCTGCGATCTGCGAAACTGTAGTCGTCGCCACTTTCGAGTGCTGCTGGGGGGTCAGCAGTCTGGTGTGCTACGCACAATCAAATTTTACCTCGTCATCCCTGTGGCGCTGTGATCTGCGAAAGTGTCTCCACTTCCGAGGGCTGCTGGGGAGTTCAGCGGAGTGACGTGCTACGCAGATGCAGAGGTGACCTCGCCATCCCCGTGGGGCTGCGATCTGCGAAACTGTCGCCACTTTCGGGGACCGCTGGGGGGTCTAGCGGAGTGACGTGCTACGCAGATGCAGATTCGACTTCGCCATCCCCGTGGGGCTGCGATCTGCGAAACTGTCGTTGTCGCCATTTTCGAGTCTTGCGTGGGGGGTCCAGCAGAGTGGCGTGCTACGCAGCTTCAAACTAGAGCTCGCCATCCGCGTCGGGCTGTGATCTGCGAAATTGTCGCCACTGTCGAGAACTACTGGGGAGTCAGCGGAGTGACGTGCTACGCAGATGCAGAATCTACCTCGCCATCCCTGTGTGGCTGCGATCCACGAGATTGTCGCCACATGTCAGTCCTGCTGGGAGGTCCAGCGGAGGGACGTGCCACGCAGCTTCAAACTAGAGCTCGCCTTCCGCGTCGGGCTGCGATATTTGAATTTGTCGCTACTTTCGAGGGTTGCTAGGGGGTACAGCGGCGTGACGTGCTTCGTATGTTCAGATTCGACCTCGCCATCCCATGTGGGGCTGCGATCTGCGAAATTGTCGCCACTTTCGAGTGCTGCTGGGTTTTCCATCGGAGTGACGGGCTACGCAGATTCAGATTAGATCTCGCCATCCCCGTGGGGCTGCGATCTGCGAAACTGTCGCCACTTTCGAGGGCTGGTAGGTTGTACAGCGGCGTGACGTGCTATGCAGATTCAGATTAGGTTTTACCATCCGTGTGTGGATACGATCCGCGAACTTGTCGCCACTTTTGAGTCCTGCTGGGGAGTTCAGCGGAGTGACGTGCTACGCAGATTCAGATTATACCTCGCCGTCCCTGTGGGGCTGCGATCTGCGAAACTGTCATCACTTTTGAGAGCTGCTGGGGGTCGGGCGGAGTGACGGGCTACGCAGATGCAGATTAGATCTCGCCATCCCCGTGGGGCTGCGATCTGCGAGACTGTCGCCACTTTCGGGAACTGCTGTGGGGTCCAGCGGAGTGACGTGCTACGCAGATGCAGATTCGACCTCGCCATCCCCGTGGGGCTGCGATCTGCGAAACTGTCGCTGTCGCCATTTTCGAGTGCTGCTGGGGGGTCCAGCAGAGTGGCGTGCTACGGAGCTTCAAACTAGAGCTCGCCATCCGCGTCGGGCTGTGATCTGCGAAATTGTCGGCACTGTCGAGGGCTACTGGGGAGTCAGCGGAGTGACGTGCTACGCAGATGCAGAATCGACCTCGCCATCCCTGTGTGGCTGCGATCCACGAGATTGTCGCCACTTTTGAGGGCTGCTGTGGGCTCCAGCGCAGAGGCGCTACGCCCGGATGCAGATTCGACCTCGCCATCCCCGTGTGGCTGCGATTTGCGAAAGTGTTGCCGGATTTGTTTTGGGACGTTCACAGGATGAGTTGACGAATTGTTTTTCGGACCTGCGCACTCTTCCATATATCCTTTGTGAAGCGTGCCAAGCTGGTGCCTCTGGGTACCATGCGCATTATTTGACGAAGTTGTCCGTCGGAATTGCACATCTGCCTGTCTGTTTCGGACTATGTCGGACCTGCGCGAGGATTGGCGGTTGAGGCGGAGAGAGAGGAATAGGCGATTGCACCTTTCTTCCGGACCCCCAAACGTGGAGCCACCCACCCAGAGTGCATTGGAATTATCTGGTGCCATCTTGAGACGCATGTCTGGTCTGACGCAGTTGTCCCTCGGACCTGCACGTTATTCAATACATCCCTTGTAAAGCGTGCCAAGCCTGTTTCTCCGGATGCCACGCGTAAGGTTTGACGGAGGAGGCAGTGGAGCAGTAGCCAGATTGACCATTTGTGGAGAAGGGGGATCAGCAGCAGGCGGAGCAGCAGCCGCAGGGGGACGGGGAGAAGGAGGCGGAGTAAACGTCATGGAAAAGGAGGGCGAGGATAAAAAGGGGAGGAGGGCCAGGGTGAAAACAGACGATGGAGGGCGCACCCGGGACCAGACTCTCTCGCGCGTCCACCCCATTCTCCCGGGCACGCCACGCAGGAAGTCCTGGAGGCCGAGCGACAGGCCCTCCTCTGGGAGCGGAAGATCACCCTTGAGAAGGAGATCCCGCCGTCGCCAGCCCCTTTTCGACCCGATCGATCCGATGCAAGGTTCGAGCTTTGAGGTTTCCGTGCGTGTTCGCAGGTTATTGTGGGTGTTCCTGCCTCGGGATACGTTGCAGCAGCAGCGCTTCGCCGAGTGCGTTGTAGGGCTGCCCGAATCGTCCAGAAGGGCCGCCGGGACCCCGACTTTGATTCGGAAGCCGAGTGATATCGATTCTGGCCAGCCCGATCCGCTGCGACAGCGACGTCGCTGCCGCTGATTCTGATCCGACGCACGTTCCGATCCGATGTCTCGATTCGATGCTGACTGATCCTGCCCCAGACCGCGCGGGGTGCGATACACGAAGCCAGGCGACCCAGGGAAGGCAGCCTTACACCGTGTCAGGGTCCACTCCGGCCTCCTTTCCGATTCTGGCCCCCGCGGCTCGACCCCGGCCCATGCTTGCAGCCACGTCGGACCATTTGCCCACCGTGTCAGGGGCCCTCCACGGCACCGATTCCAACTACTGAGCGGCCAGCCCTCCCCGCCTACGTTCTCATCTCGTACCGTCGCTCTGCGGCCCACCCGCTGCACCCGCGTCTCGGGGGCCACCACGCGGCGTCGTGACCACATCGGGTGGCGAACCAGTGTGGAGTCCAAGTCACCGCGCGGTTTTTGCATTCGGGTCGTCATCCGAGGACGTTTCGGGCGACTGGGGCCTCCGAGCTTTCAAAACCGTGCGGTGACGGATTGCGCGGTGAGGCCGTTGAGGATTCCGAGGTCACCACGCGGTCCGTCACCACACGCTTTCGGAGCCCCGAAGCGTAAGTGCCCACATGCGAGACTGTTCTGCTCTGCCCAGCCTTCCATTGCCATGCCGGGGCCCAGGACGGCAGTGCCCAGGCGCGTCTTTTGCGCAGTGCAAGTTGGCGCGATCTTGCTGGAGGGCCAGCTGCTCGGCAGCGTGGGCCCCGCACCGTGCGCAGATGATCCACCTTCCCCGCCGCCTTGATGTTCCTGTCTGCGCACACGCATGCTATTCCTCCTCCTCCTGCTCCTCCTGCTCCTCCTCCTACTCCCTTCCCTCCCCCTTTACGACGCTCCCCCTCGCCATCGTGCTGCTCCTCCCTCGTTCCTCCCTTCCTCCCCGCCCCCCGTCCCTAGTCAGCATCCTCGTCCATCTCGTTCTGCTCATCATCGGTGCCTGCGGTCGGTCGGGCCGCTGGCGCTGCGCGGGGCTCGTGCTCCCCGTCGCGCGCCAGCGCGTCAGCCATCGGAGAGAGCCGTCCGCCTCCCGCTGTGCCGCGTTCGTCCTCCTGCTCATCGCCGTCCTCTTCATGAGATCTGGCGCTCCTGAGAACTAGAACTGCAGCACCGCAAACAAAAACACGACTGGCGCAGTGGACCCCATCATCTCTCTCCGCTACACGTTTCGAGCCGGACGAGTTTTGATGGTCCCAGGCCCGAAACCATGCTGGCGCCAGCCAGCGGAGGGAGCGGTCCTCCTCCCTCTGTACCGTTTTCGCCCTCTGCTGATCGCCGTCGTTCCCCGTCTGCCTGCTCACCCATCCTCGTCCGCGCACGCTCCCCCTCACCGCTCCTCCTTCTCCTGGAGGTTAATTGGTGTCCATTGTTTGTTGAAGTTGCCGCAGCCCAAACTGTTTCTTCACTTGAGCTGGATTCGCGCTGGGGGCGCCCGCCCCCTGTTCTCTGCGGTCGCGGAACAAACGCAATAATCGTATACTTCGGGTTGCAGCCGCATGTGATAAGGGACTCGGTGAAACAGTGGCCGGCCTCTCGTCGGGCTGCAAGTGATGAGTCGACGAACGATGCTGAGATCTGGACGCGCGGCCAAGAATTTACGGGGGGGGAGCGCGCGGGGGAACTGGGCGGGCGGGCGGGGTCGCATGTCGCGCGCGACGCTCCAGGGGGAGGCAGGCTGGCCATCTGCGCGCTCCGACCTGCGGCGCGCTTAGCCCAGGAAAGCAACGGGATCAGTGCGTGGGCAAGAAAGCAAGAACGCGGACCAGCGGAGCCCAAACAAGTCCAACCAGGCCGAACGAGGCCAATCTGTTGTAACCATGCCGAGACAGGCAGGCTGAACCAGCAAATCTGAGGCGCCGAGGCCGCGGTGGCAAATCTGAATTGAATCCTCGGCAACCGGGCCGAGCCCCCAGGCCGAACATGACACATCATTCGCGGCGACCAGGCGGAACAATCCAGGCCGAACGATGCACATCCGCGGTGTACATGCTGAACCAGTTTGGCCGATCCAGCCGAGAAAACAAGTGCCCCGCGTGCCATGGCTCTTGCACAAACAGGGGGGGGGGAATGAGCAGGAGGAGGCGGAGGAGGAGGCGGATGATGATGATGATGATGATGATGATGATGATGATGATGATGATGATGATGATGATGATGATGTTGATGCTGATGCTGATGCTGATGCTGATGCTGATGCTGATGCTGATGATGATGATGATGATGATGATGATGATGATGATGATGATGATGATGATGATGATGATGGCGATGGTGATGGTGATGGTGATGGTGATGGTGATGGTGATGGTGATGGTGATGATGATGGTGATGATGAAGAGAAATACTAATACGAATACCAAAAGTAAGAATAACAATATTGCGAATACTAATGCTAATAATACTACGGCGAATAATAAAAAATTTAATATGGATAGTGATAGCACTAAGACTAATACACATGATAATGGTACTAGGTAAGAAGAAGAAGAGGAGGAGCAGGAGGAGCGAGAGGGGGAGGAGTATCAGGGGGGGCGGGAGAGGGGAGAGAGGGGGCGACACATCGGAAAAGAAATGCCCACAGGGAGCCCTGGTTGCGTCACCACTTGATTCCAAGGCCCCAAACACTGGCGCGGCCTTTTCTGCGGGCGCGGCGGACCTGTCGGGCTCTTGAGACTTGAATATGGAGGAAGTCTCGAGCGGGAGCCTCGTCTGTAAGTGAATTGTGAGGAAGTCTCAGGCGGAAGCCCTCTCCCTATGGGGCCTGAACTTCATGTTTGAATCCGAGCGGGTCATCCGCAACGTGCAACTGTCGTCATTTTTGTGCTCTTGAGATATGAATATGGAGGAAGTCTCGAGCGGGAGCTTCGTCTGTGAGTGAATTGCGAGGAAGTCTCAGGCGGGAACCCCCTCCCTATGGGGCCCGCGCTTCATGTTTGAATCCGAGCGGGTCATCCGCAACGTGCAACTGTCGTCACTTTTGGGCAATTGAGACTTGAATATGGAGGAAGTCTCGAGCGGGAGCTTCGTCTGTGAGTGAATTGCAAGGAGGTCTCAGGCGGGAGCCCCCTCCCTATGGGGCCCGCACTTCATGTTTGAATCCGAGCGGGTCATCCGCAACGTGCAACTGTCGTCACTTTTGGGCTCTTGAGACTTGAATATGGAGGAAGTTTCGAGCGGGAGCCTCGTTTGTGAGTGAATTGTGAGGAAGTCTCAGGCGGGAACCCCCTCCCTATGGGGCCCGCACTTCATGTTTGAATCCGAGCGGGTCATCGCAACGTGCAATTGTCGTCATTTTTGGGCTCTTGAGATTTGAATATGGAGGAAGTTTCGAGCGGGAGCCTCGTCTGTGAGTGAATTGTGAGGAAGTCTCAGGCGGGAGCCCCCTCCCTATGGGGCCCGCACTTCATGTTTGAATTCGAGCGGGTCATCCGCAACGTTCAACTGTCGTCACTTTTGGGCTCTTGAGATATGAATATGAAGGAAGTCTCGAGCGGGAGCCTCGTCAGTGAGTCAATTGCGGGGAAGTCTCAGGCGGGAGCCCCAGGAGGAAGAGGAAAGGGCAAAGGGTAAGCTAAACAGATTCTCATGCGGGGTCCTACCGTCGGAGTGATTGGGGCGTCACCTATACTAATCTGTGCTTCGGTCGTAAACAGTTAAGACGAATGTGCGCGGCGCTAGTGCAAGAGCCACAGCTTGAAAATAAGCCGCCCTTGATTCGTGAAAAGGCTTTCAAACTGTTAAGACGATTGCGCGCGGCGCTAAGGCGAGAGCAATGTCTTGAAAAAACGAGTTCCATCATTGAAATTAATGCAAACGTTTAGAGCGAATTTTTGCGCGGCGGTAAGGCGAGAACCACATTTTTCAAACGGCCCGCCCACCATACAACGAATGTGCGCGGCGGTAATGCGACAGCCACGTTTAGAAAATCACCCGCCCTGCATGCATGCAACTGTTTCAAATTTCGAGCTTCAGAATCAAAAATTATGAGGAACCTCGGACGACACGCCTGCCCCGCCCTACCGACCCGTCTCGGGATGCGACAGGGGGGACCTGCTTCGAAAGACGCGCGATAGAATAGGAGGAGGAGCAGGAGGAGGAGGAGGAGAGGGAGGAGGAGGAGGAGGAGGAGGAGGAGGAGGGGCCCCATGCTGATCCCTCTCCTCTCGGAGCCCCTCATCGGTATCTGGAGCTTTTCGGGCCTCCCAGTCCCCATCCGCCCGCCTCCTGTGCCTCTCCAGCGACTCCGCCCAGCTTCTGATTCGCTTTCCCTCGGGCCCTGTGATGGGGCCGCTTGACTCCCCGGCACGCCCAGGAGATGCAGGAAGCGCTGGACCCCAATGTGGGGCAGTCCGACGTCGCCGCGATGAAGAAGGACGGCGCTGCCAGGGAAAAAGGATGAACAGAGGACGATGTCGAGAACGAGGAACAGGAACGTGGAGTTCGGAGCGCCTTGGGCGCGGATTGCGCCGGCCGCGCAGCGGCGCTGCGCGCCGTCGAGACGGCCTGGCTTGGCTTGGGCGCCGGGGGGGCTTCGATCGTGTACCTGTTCGCCGCGGAGACCTACGTTCTCGTCGCGGCGCACATCCTGGTCAGCGCGCGCGTGTGTGTGTGTGTGATGTGTGTGTGTGTGATGTGTGATGTGTGTGTGTGATGTGTGTGTGTGTGTGTGCGTGTGTGTGTGTGTGTGTGTGTGCGTGTGTGTGTGATGTGTGCGTGTGATGTGCGTGTGATGTGTGTGTGTGTGTGTGTGCGTGATGTGGGTGAGTGTGTTTTGTGTGTGATGTGTGTGCGATGTGTGTGTGTGTGTGTGTTTGGATTTGAGTTGCTTCGCCTCGAGGCCGCGACCGCCAAAACAGTGCGCGTATGTGCACGTGCGGATATGTGTGTGGTTCAGTGTTCCACGCATGTTTGAATCCCTCGTTGTCGCTGCGCGGCCCGTTGCTCATGTGTTTTCCCAGGGCGTGAAGGAAGCCCTCCGCCCTTTCTTGGAGGCTGGGGCGTGTGGCGTCCGCGATGTAACCCGAGCGGGTTTCCACGCCGGGGCTTCCTGGGCGTTGCTGCCGAGCTGCCCGACCGCGCCTGCGTGCCCTGCTTGCCTTCCCTGCCCCGCGTGCTAGGAGGGCTTCGGCGAGTCGGGGCCGCCTGGCCGGGGCGGCGGCAAAGGCGGGCCGTTCTGGCTGGCAGGCGCTCCCGAAACGCAGTGCGACGCGCTCGCGGGTGCGCTTCGCGAGGCGGGTGAGGGCTGCGTCGGCTGGGCGGCCGCTGCAAGCCTGGCGATCATCGCGCTGCTCGTGGGCTACGGCTTCGGGCGGCTGGCGACGCAGGTGCAGGGCGCCCAAGGTCGGCCCGATGTCGCTGGTCCCCAGGGCGTCGTCGTCGTGGGTGATCCCACGCTACAGGGCGGTGGTCCGCTACGCCGAGGACGACCTCTAGCGCGAGCGGATCCTGCTCTACCCAGTAGCCAGTGAGGCCGCCGAGCGCGGCGGTCGCGGGGCTTGCTGGGTGGTGCTCAGCCCGGACATGGACATGTACATTGAGGAGCTGGAGGGGGGCTCGCCTGACGACAGCCCCGTGGAGTGGTTCGAGGTGCCCCGGGATCTGCGTTTGCCGGCGGGGCTCGGGCGCGCCGATCGCTTCGAGGCGTCGCCGAGTGACGCGGACATGCGCGGCCTGTTCCGCAGGGCGTGCTCGGCGGCGCTGGCGGACGTGGAGTCGCGCGGCACGGTGGCGGAGCCCCCCTCGACCATCAGGAACTCTCTCGGCCGAGACATCGCGGTCGAGGAAGCGCCGGGGGCCAACTTCTTCAGCGGGCGCCGCCTGGTGGGCAAGCGACCGCCCGCAGGCGCCGGCGCCGGCGCTGAGGGAGGTGGCGGCGAGCCGTTGGCTGACGCCGGCGATGCAGCCGACGGGGGTGGAGGAGGCGCGGCAGCTATAAGAGGAACGGCGACTCCCCGCTCGAGTGGCCTGGTCTGGCGGGCGGCGGAGTCGGACGAGCCCAGCCGCATTGTGGTTGGCGACGGGCTCGGGCCCCAGGCGCATGAGCTGTGCGGCGAGGGCCTGCGCCGCGCTGGGCCAGGCCGCGCGGCGGCGGTGCGCCAGACGGGGTTGGGCCAGGAGGCGTTCGCGGCGAGCTTGCGCGGCGGTGACGTTGCGAGCTTCTCGGCCGGCGCCTCCGGGGCCAGCGGAGACGCCAGGGCGCTCGCGGCGAAGAGCGGGGCGCGCGGCCGCGGCCGCGAGTGGCGCGAGGCGGTGGGCGCCTGCGAGGGGGAGCCATTCGGGGATTTTCCAGTGGCGGGGCCTCGGTCGGCGCGGTGGTTTCTCGATTTGTCACGGCGCCGCCGCGCGCCGACGGACCGCCGCCCCATGTTCAAGACGACGGCGCGGCCCCAGTCAGGGCAGCGGGGTGCCCAGGAGCACGAGCAGCTCATGAAGTGGATCGAGCTGGCCCGCACCTACGACCAGCTCGACTCGAGCAACTTCGCGCTCGCTGAGGCCATCTTCCGCCGAGCCCGGACGATCGAGCGGTGCTGCCGCGACCGGCTGGGCGAGGCAGTCTCGGCGAGCTCGAAGGGCAAGATGGGCCCGGATGAGTTCTCGGTTTTCAGCGGCTTCAGCACGGCAGGGGACTTGCTGACGGCGGCGCCAGCTCTCCTCGAGCTCGCGAAGGGCCAGGTCGAAAAGGACGCAGCCACCATGAAGAACATCAGGAAGGTGCGGGAGGGGCGCGAGCTCCGCCGCAAGGGCCCCAAGGGGGGCGGCGGCGGAGGGAAGTCATGGCGACGCAACGGGGTGGAGGTATGCGCGTGGCCGCCTCCTCCCCGGCATTCGAGGCCATTGAGCCCGCGGGCCCTCCTGCTTGCGTGCCTGGGCGAATTCGAGCCGACCGCGTTCCAGACCGTCGCGATCATTTCCCAGTCCCGATGCTGCGGGGCGGCCAGGCCTCCTCCGACGGCGCGGCCCCTCGCTCGGCGAGGCGACGGCTGCTTCGGCGCGACGCCGCGGTGACCGAGGCGAACCGCGTCATTGGGGCCCTCGA
Organism: Prorocentrum cordatum; assembly: GCA_963575745.1. Lineage (NCBI taxonomy): Eukaryota > Dinophyceae > Prorocentrales > Prorocentraceae > Prorocentrum > Prorocentrum cordatum. The sequence continues at coordinate 518,683 of CAUYUJ010014149.1, forward strand.
TGATCTGGCCGGGAGGCCGAGGGCGCCTGGCGCCCGGCCTGGCGGAGCGGCTTCCCCATCGCTTGGTGCGCGATCGCGTTCGACGCGCTGCCGCTGCGATGGGCCTCCCGCCCCCTGTCCTAACTCCCGCAGGGGCCCTCCGCGAGCTCCGCGGCGTTGGCGTGTGCGAGGACATCGACTCGCCAGTAGTCGGCCTCGACGACCCCCTCGCTTCGCTGCCGGAGGCTGGCAATGCGCCCGCGCCGCTCGGGCAGCTACCTCAGGGCGCGGGCGATTATGGCGCCGAGGCGACAATGCATGGGCAGACCCTTCCAAACGAGAAGGTGGGCACCAATCTTCTGGAGGCGCCGCGACAGCCCTGCGTGGGCGCCAACTTGAGAGCGAGCCCGCGCGCATACGTTGGCCTGGTGAAGCGCCTCCAGGCTGCTGGCGTGGCGTCCTTCAGCGCGACCCCATCGGGGCAGGTGCGGTCTCTTCTTCGCGCGTAAGAAGCTTGGGAAGCAGCGCGTGGTGGTCAGTTGCCGCCGGGCTAATAGCTGGTTCCGGCGGCCCGCCACCGTGTCGCGGCAATTGGCTCAGCAATGGGAGAGCTGGCCGTGCCAGAGGGGGGGCAGCTGCACGTGGGCCACGTGGACATCTGCGACGCCATCAACCACTTCGGCCTGCCCGAGGTCTTCCGCGACTAGGTCGCCCTGCCGTCGGCGAAGGCCGGCGACGCGGGACTCGCGGGCGCGGGCGGGCAGCAGCTGGGGCCAGGCACTCGCGTTTGGCCGGCCTTGGCGGCGCCCCCGATGGGTTGGTCGCGCGCGCTGCACCTGCGCCCGACCATCCACAGGGGCACCGTGACATCGATCCCTGAGCTGAGCGATGTGCCTTTCATCTCGGACAAGTGCGCGGCGCCGCCAGTGCAGCCGCTGGCTATTATTGCATGTGTTGATAATGCCTTGGCCTTTGGCACCGATCCCAAGGCTGTCGCCCGCGCTGTCAGCGCAGGCAGCGCTGCCTTGACGCGCAGGGGCCCCCCCACCCATGAGGTGAGCAATTGGGGTCATGACGCGGAATTCCTAGGCTGGGAAATCCGAGGCCGACAGAGAGAAATCGAACCGAAGAGATCGAGGCCGCGGCGACCTCGCCCGACATTCAATTTCTTGAAAAGAAGGAAGTCGTCAACCCGAAAGACGTTGAACAAGCGCTGGGGCATCGTGCATTCTTTGCTCTTCTAGGTCGCGAGCATCTTGCCATATTCAAGTCGATGTCTACCTTTGTCCGACGGCTGCGCCACTGCACCGCGGCCCCCCATCTGGGGCTCCGTCCGTTGGGGGCTGGGCGCGTTCAAGAGCTTGCAGAGTATGATTTCTCGGATCACGCAGGTGTCCTGGAGCTCTGAGGTGACGTGCACTGACGCGTCCTCCTGGTGCTTTGGGCTGGTCTGCAAGGACTTCGATGAGAAGCTCGCGGGCTCGGTGGGGGTCTTCTCGGAGCGGCGGCGTTTCTTGGGCGACGTGCAGGTGCAGTCGAGGGCTCGGGCAGGCATCACCACTGGGCCGCCGGCAGGGAATTCGAGGCCCCCTCTAGAGAGCCCCGAGGACTTCCAGCGCATCCTCGGCGCGGGGGAGCAACCTAGAGGCCCGCCAGTTGGCCGCAGGTCGTTTGCCTCCATCTTTTCGCGAACCTGGTTGGGCTGTCGCGGGACCTCGCAAGCGGGGAGCTCCGCCCGGCAATGTCGCGGGGGGGGGGGGGGGGGCTGGGCGATCGCGCTCGGGGCCAAACATATCTGCAGGGCCACCGAGGCCACTGGGCAACCCCACTTGCTTCTATCCGATTCGCTGTCGTCTGCGTTGGCTCTTGGCAAGGGCCGTTCCTCGGCGCCAGGCGTCTGTGGCGCTCTTCGCGCCGCGGCGGCGCACGTTGCCGCGGCTGGCCTGCGGCCCGGCGCCCGCGGGCCCCGCAGCGAGTGGAACTTCGCGAGCGGCCCGTCGCGAGGGCTGCGGCGCGCTGGCCACGCCCGAGCCAGAGGCGTCTGCGCTGACTCGCTGTCGACGCCAGCCCCAGGCGAGGCCGGCTGCCGCGGCGCCGAGGTCGCGGGGGCTGCCGCGCGGAGCGGCCACATCGACGCCAGCGCTGAAGCGGCTGTTTGTCGACCCTCAGGTTGGCCGCCCGCCGCGCTTGGAGTCGAGTGGCACGACGACCGCCGAGGGGCTCAAGAGGCGGAAGTTGGCACGGGCGCGGTGCCAATGTTGCCCAGGCGGGCTCGCTTGACATGCTCCGCCTGAGCACGGTGCGCACGCAGGCCGTCAGGGGCCGCTACCAGCCGCTGGCCGACGAGCTCGACGCGTGGCTCGAGGAGTAGGGGCTGGCGCCGCGGCCGAGGTTCTCGATCTACGACCGCGAGGTGACGCCTCTTCCCGACGCGGACGCGGCGGTGCTCGACCTCGGCCTCTCCGAGTGGATGTCGGGACAGTGCCTGGAGGGCGTCGACCGCTGGTGCGGGGTTCAGATGCTGGCCGCCCTGACGTGGAGCGACCCGCGGCTCGGCCGCGACGGGTCCGCTCGGCTGCCCGCGGCGCGGCAGTCGCTCCGCGGGTAGAAGGTGCCGACGCCGCCGCTGACGCGGCTGCCGCTGCCGGAAGAGCTCGCTGCCGCCCTGGCGCGCGAGCGCGTCGGCCAGCGGCAGCGGAAGGCGGCGGCTTGAGCGGTGTTTTCGATGGTGTTCTACATGCGGCCAGGCGAGAGGCCCCGCGCGCTGGCGAGACACGCCGTGCCACCGCGGGGCGCCGGCAGCTCGGCGCGTCTCCATTGGGCGTCGGTGCTTCACCCGCGAGAGGGCGACGACGCGAAGCCCAGCAAGACGGCGGAGTTCGACGGGAGCCTCGTGCTCGACCTGGCGCGCGACCAGTGGCTGGCGGGCGTGCTGAAGCGGCTGGCGGCAGGGAAGGGGCCCGACGCAGGCCTCTTCACCATCTCGGTGGGCGAGTTCGCCGTGCTGTTTCGGCGCGCTGCGCGGCGGCTGAAGCTCGCCCCCGAGCCGACGCCGCACCTGTTGCGCCACTCCGGCGCCGGCAGGGACTTCGTCAACCAGCTGCGGCCGCTGTCGGAGGGGCAGGTGGGAGACCGACTCGCCGGTCAGACGCTACGAGAAGGGCGGCAGGCTGAGCGAGCAATTCAGCAGATTGCCGCCCGACCTGCAGAAGCATGCGCTCAGATGCCACAGCGCGCCCCCCGAGGTTCCCTTAGGGAGGCGCGCTGCCCCGCCGTTCCAGGCGCACTCACGGTGAGAACGTCTTTAAAGATCTTCGCAGGCTCGGGCCGCCTCAGCAGAGCGATGGCCCGCCGCGGATGCCGCGTGCCTGCCTGGGATCTGAAGCACGGGCTAGGTTTCGATCTTCGGGGGGCCAGCAATCGCCAGCTCATTCGCGGCTGGATCCGGCGGGGCCTGACTGTAGGAGTGCATCTCGGCGCGCCATGCGGCAGTTGGTCGCGCGCGCGCGACGTCCAGCCAGGCCCGCCTCGCCTCCGCTCTGACACGCGCGTGCTCGGTCTGCCCGACCTCGCCCCCCATGCTCAGGCTGCAGTCGAATTCGGTAACTTGATGATGCGATTCTCGGTTTCGGTTTTGGCGGCGTCACGCCGCATGGAGCTTCCTTGCGCGATGTCATCAGCACAATTCTATTTTTTCAGGGGGGGGGGGGGGGCGCTGAGAAAACGAACTGCGTTCCTCGGGCCCCGCTAGCAAGTCGGGAAGGTTTCGCCAAGTGCTCGAAAGTCGGGCCCCCGCTGAGCACCGCTGTCGCCGAAGCCAATCCTGCTCCGCTCTTCCGCTCACTCGCCAGCGCCTTCGATGATGCTATCGTGTGCCGCAGAGTTTCTGCGATGCAAAGTGCCATGTCAATGTGAGCTAATGATTTGACGGCCTGTGCGGCAATTCGACTTCGCGTGTGTGTGCGCGTGTGGCACCTGCCGGAATCGCCATTTATTTCGCGGTGGTCTGTCTCGGTGCTGGCGGCGACTGTTCTCTCGAAAAACGGAGCGCCTCGGCGCATAGTAGGCGCTTCGCGCATGGCAGGGCCAGGCAGCGGGGGATGCAGTTCAGTGTTCCACACGTTTTTGAATCCCTCGTTGTCGCTGCCGCTGCCGTCCATTCCATGGCCCGCTGCTCAAGCCCCCCCCCCCCCTCCCTCTCTGGTCTTGTTTCTCTTTTCTCTGCGGCCTCCTCGGCCTGCGTGGTGAGAATTGTCTGAATCGCGATTTATTTAGCGGTTCTCATTCTCAGCGCTGGCGGCGACTGTTCTTTCGAGAAAAACGGAGCGCCTCGGCGCGTGGAATAGTAGGTGCTTCGCGCGTGGCAGGGTCAGACAGCGGGGGGTGCATGCGCGCGCGTCTCTCCGCCTCGTCGCCGCGCGCGAGGCCGCGACCGCGCATGAGTGTGCGTGCGCGGTGCGTGTGGGTGTGTGTTGTGCGTCTGTGTGCGTGGGTGTGGGTGTGTGCGGGTGTGTGTGGTGTGGGGGAGGTTGCGGGGGCGGGTGTGGATGTGCGCGGGTGCGGGGGCGCGCGTGGACGTGGGCGCGAGCGTGAGCGTGGGTTTGGGAGTGAGAGCGGGCCTGGGAACAGGCGTGCGTGTGTGTGTGCGTGTGCGCGTGAACGTGCGCGTGAATGTGCGCGTGTGTATGCATAGGCGTGCGTGTGTACGTGTGGGTTTGCGTTTGCTTGTGTGCGCGTGTGCGTGTGTGTGAGTGTACGTGTGTGCGTGTGTGCGTATGTGCGTGTGTGCTCGTGTGGGTGTGTGCGCGCTTGTGTGTGTTTGTGCGGGTGTGTGAATGTGTGAATGTGTGTGAGCGTGCTTGCGTGCGTCCGTGCGTGCGTGCCTCCGTGTGTGTGTGTGTGTGTGTTCGTCTGTTTGTGTGTGCGTCTATGCGTAAGTCCGTGTGTGCGCGTGTGCGGCGTGCGTGCGTGTGGGGCGTCTGTGCCGGTGTGCGCGTGCATGCGTGCGTGTGGGGTGCGTGGGTGTGCGGGTGTGGTGGTGTGAGGGTGTTCCCGTGTTCGGACGTGTGGGTGTGCGGGTGTGCGGGTGTGCGCGCGCGCGTGTGCACGTGTGCGTGTGTGCGCGTGTGCGCGTGAGCGCGTGAGCGCGTGAGCGCGTGTGCGCGTGTGCGGGTGCGCGCGCGTGCGCACGTGCGCATGTGTGCGTGTGCGCGGGTGTGCGGGTGCGCAGGTGCTTGGGGGTGCGTGGGCGCGTGTTTGCGTGGGCGCGTGGTCGCGTGGGCGCGTGGGCGCGTGTGCGTATGATGCGTCAGCCTGTGCGTGTGCGTGCACGAATGCGTGTGCGAGTGCGTGCGTGTGGGTGTGGGTGTGGTTGTGGTTGTGGGTGTGGTGTATGATGTGTGACGCGCAATGTGTAGCATTTGTGATCGGAGGTTGGGGGGTGAGATCGCAATTGGATGGAGACTCCCAACTGGGATCATTTCGTTCCGTTCGTGTCGTGCGTGCGGGCGAGGGGGAGCTGCGTGGGCGCGCGAGAAGAATGAACACGCCGCTGCTAGGGCGAAGTCCAGACAAATGATTTTCCCCCGTCCGTCCATCCGTCCAGCGGTGTCCTGCGGTGTCTCGTGGTGTCCCGTGGTGTCCGCCGTTGCTAAGGCGAAGTCGAGACAACTGATTCTCTCCCGTCCGTCCGTCCGTCCGTCGGTGGGCCGCGGTGTCCCGCGGTGTCCCGTGGTGTCCCGTGGTGTCCCGTGGTGTCCGCCGCTGCTAGGGCGCAGTCAAGGCAAATGATTCTCCCCGTCCCCCCCGTCCGGCGGTGGCCCGCGGTGTCCCGTGGTGTGCCGTGGTGTCCCGTGGTGTCCGCCGTTGCTATGGCCAAGTCAAGGCACATGATTCTCCCCCGCCCGCCCGTCCGGCGGTGGCTCGCGGTGTTCCGCGGTGTCCCGTGGTGTCCTGTGGCGTCCCGTTGCGTGAGGTCGATAGTGAGATCGATAGGGGGATCGATGTGGTGCCCCGGGGTTTCCCGTTGTGTCCCGTGGTGTCCCAAAAAGTGAGATCGATAGTGAGATCGATGTTGAGATCGATGTGGTGTCCCGAGGTGTCCCGTGGTGTCCCATGGTGTCCTGTTGAGTCAGATCGATATTGAGATCGATAGTGGGACCAATCGTGAGATCGAAAGGTGTCCCGCGGTGTCCCGTGGTGTCCCGTTGAGTGAGATCGATCGTGAGATCGATATTGAGATCTACAAGTGTCCCGTGGTGTCTCGTTGAGTGAGATCGATAGTGAGATCGATTGAGTCAGATGTTGGTTCCCCCCTTCTCCCCCGACCACAACCTCGTTATCACCCGAAGGGCGATCGTATATGTATGTGATGTGTGCGTAGCTGGACCCACGGGCACGGTGGGGGCCGCATCGAGATATTCCTGGCGGTGGAGCAACGCCGAACAAACATGTATGCGTTGTGTATATATATATATATAAATGTATGTGTGTATGTATGTATGGTTGTGTGTACTCATGTGTGCATATATATATATATATATATATATATATATATGTGTGTAGATGTGTGTGCGGGTAAGGCACAAACTTCTCTTCATGCCTGCGAAAGGAGGACACATCGCACACGTCGTAGGCCGCAGGCCCTCCGTGGGCGCGGGAGCGCCGACGGCGGCCGAAGAGCACAGGAGGCTGGGGGGCCATGGCGCACCCGCGGCCGCCCCGCCCGCTCCCAGAGCTCCACGCATGCGCGAGGCAGTGGCGAAGCGTCCTGCCTTGCCCACGGGCCCACCAAGGAATTCCCCAAGAATCTTTCGGGGCTTGCACGACGTGTTTTCAGAGCGCTTCTGGCTGAGGCCGTCCTTTTTTGATACGTCGGATAAGAACATGGTGTTCGTTTTTGGGACATCCTTTTGTTATGCAACAATTCGTGGCAGGCCGACCGGAATGCTGGGACGGTCGGTCAATGTTCAAGCGAGGGGAATGTTGCCGCGGGCCAGCGGGCCCGCCCACGGGACGGCAGGGACCCCGCCCACGGAGGGCGAGGCCTGTTTGATACGTTCCTCTCGAGGCGCCGGGACGCCCGCTGGAATGAACCCGCCCCCATCGGGGTCCTGGAGCCCCAGGCCCTCGTTGAAGGTGGCCTCGACCTGCAATGATCGACTCCTCTCCCGTTTTTTCGGAGAAGCTATTTCGCCTCTCGCCCCTGGACGTGGTAATTATCCCGCTCCTGGGCAGGCCCCTTAGTGCGGGATCCCACCAAGAAACACCCAAGATTCCTGAAGGATTCCTACTAATCCATTTTGAGTGCTAGGGGTAACCAGAGGGGGATCGATGATTTGGGGTCAAGATTGGACCTCATGTCGGCCAGGGCGAGGTCACATCGCCGTGCTTTCCCCGGTTGGAAGTCGGCGGCGAGCCCAGGGGGAAGTGAGAGGGACGGGCCTTCTCAGAAGTCTCGGAAGGCCTCGGTCCCTACGTGTTCCTCAGAGACAGACAATTTCTCAGAAGGCCGGAGGCCTTCTGAGAAGCCCCGCCGCCTCCTGACAGGGCCTTCTCCTTCTCACTTTGCCCCCTCGCTCGCCGCCGAGAAAGTCTCGTACGATTCCCCACCCGACCGGCAGCGCTCCGCGGGCATAAGATCGAGGTCGGCTCGGGGAGGGTACCCTAGTGTTCTTCGTGCTTGTCGTATGTTCTTGTGCACCCTCGGGAAGGGTACCCTCGGTGATGTGATTGTTTGAGGTGTTTTGGCCGGTCAAGGGTCTCATGCTTTTGAAGGGTGTTATTGTGGTTGTGTGTCGGTTGTACGCGTTTTGAGTGACACTTCGCTGGAGTGGCCCCTGGTGCTGACCACACGTTGGTGCTGACCACACCGTGGTGCTGACCACAGGGGTGGCCCCAGCATCGGCCAGCGCGCTGGAGTCTGACGCCCCCGCGGCCCCCGGAAGCCGCGCACCGAAGGGCACGCATGTGCGGGGTCATTTTGGTGTGTAGGCGAGCTCCTTGGGGCGGCCCTACCGTCCACGCGCGGACTGGGCTGGGCAGGGCGAACAGAGGGAGGAGGAGAGGGTGCAATCGGGGGCAATCGCCGCCCCTCATCCTTGCTGACTTTGACCGGTGTTTAAGATTTGCGTCGTTGATGCGGAAGCCACGTTTGGAAAACGGCTCACGCGCGTGATTGTTGGGAGCTTCACAGCGAATGTTCGCGGCGTTGCAGCGAAAGTGGCATTCGGCGCGGCATTTAGAGGTTCAAGTTTCAGGAGCAGTTATGCGGTGAGGAAGTCTTAGCCCGGCCTGCACTATCGACACGTCTGGCGTCGTGGCGAGAAGGGGTTATTTGCAAGGTGGTTGGGTTGACGGTGAGGAGGATGCGGAGGAGGAGGAGGAGCCGAATGCGTTGCAACATTTCCCTCACCTGCGTTGCAAGCGCGGGGAACGCACTCGTTGTTCCAGGTGGTCAGGCAGAAGTCCTGAAGTTTTCTTGTCCCACGAACTGCAAGAAAGGGGTCTTGGGGTAAAGGAATAATGAGGATCCTGACTGCATTTGGGCTTCGGGGCGCTCCCCGTGGCTTTAGGTCTGGCAACAAGCGACTCAAAAGGTAGTCATGGGGGGACCTTCTGTAGTTCTGGGCCCAGTTTCATCTGGGTCCCTTTCCCCCGTGCCAGTATCGTTAGCTCGTTTCCCCTCCAAGTTTGATATTGGCTTGCGGCGTCCCGCGCGCACGTTGACCAAGCCGTGCTGGTTCAAACATGTTGTTTGCTGCTGATGTTGCGCAATGTATATCATCCAGTGCCCTCGGTAATATGGTCTGCTCGGTGTGGTATCAGATGTATCCTCAGACTCCTGATCCGCTTCGTATGGTCAGGATAAGGCCTCTGGCGAGTGAGCACGGGAGTGGCAACAGTGCTTGCGTAATCCATGGACAACACTGAAGATTGGTAACGATGTTGGCATTGCATGTTTTCATTATTATCGGCGCAAGAGGAATCCTCAAATTAGCTCTGAAAGAGTACCACCAAGGCTCCCAATAGCGAACGGTGAGGAAACAAGGTCTGAACACCAAGGGCCCCACGAACTCGCATTGAAGTGACAAGATCTTACCACAAAGGTTCTCAAGGGCAAGCGTTAACGTAGAAAGCTCGTAATCACAAGGCTCCCATGAGCGAACGGCGCCATGAGGCACGACCTCGGGGATGTTCCTGCGGCGCTCTCTCCGTTCCCGTGCGGGCCCGGACTCTAACATGCCTATTCCGTGCAGGCATGGTGACAGATCATACACATCTCACATGAATTTTTATGAATATGACACACTTCTCTTTCGAAATACACAGCTCCCAAATGAATTGTTTATACACTTTTCCCGCGCGAGCCTGTACAGTCCTCAAATGCAACTAAACATTCCTCGTGTGAACATTGTATACGTCCCATGCAACAGCTACAACGTTTTCATACGAAACATAATAACAGCTCTCGGTTGAAAATTGTCCACAGTTCTCATACGATAGCCATCGAGCTCCAGCATGGAAGCTGGACGTTTCTCATGAGAAGTATTGAATTCCCATGTGGGACAACATAACTTGGTACGACGTTTAACTCTTATACTTCTATTGCTTCCAATAACACATGTTGACAGACAAGGCTCCAAGAGTGTAAGTTGGCCCTTGAATCGTTACAAAACGTTTCACCATCATAATCCTAGCGTAATTTTCAAAATTGCGGAAAGTCAGTGGTACCAGTCGGTTTCTCGGCCGGTTGGGATGTGTGTCAGTTGGTTGGGGTTTGCACCAGTGGGTTGCGATTGGTCCGTCATGCGTAGGCCCCATGTGGTTGGGGATTCAGGGGGATACAGCAGGTTCGTGTCGGGACGACCCCAGCGTTGTGTTGTGGCTTTGCGTGGAGTGGACCGTTCAAACTTGAACGATCCGCGGCTTTGCCATCGCCATATCGTTCCATATTGGCAGATTCTTAACCACTGGCGGCGTTCAACCTTGAACGCCCGCGGCGGTTTCGCTGGCGCGTCGGCACGACACGAATTTACCGTACAAGCATTGGAAGATCTTCTGGCCGCCCTGGGGCGTGCTTCGGGCCGTGCGTAAAGAATTGGTGTTCCATGTTTGGGGTCTCTCAAGGCATTAGCTCCCTCTTTTTGGGGGTTCTTAGGATCTGTGAGCGAGGGCATCTCGGGGACATTTTCAGGCGGCATGTACCGGCACATCTTGCACCTTCCCATCTACATCCCGCATGTATAGCCGGGGGCTTCTAAACGGTGTGGTGACCATACCGCGTGGTGAGTCATTGGGGATTCAGGGTCACCGCGCGGCTTGGGGAATCGGGTCGTTCTCCGAGGACGTCTCGTGCGATCGGTGCCTCCAGGGTCGCAAAACCGTGAGGTGACGGCTCGAGCTGTGAGGTCGTTGGGGATTCAGAGGTCACGAGATGTGCATGACCACGATCAATAACATGCCGACGTGAGGAACCCATCAGCGTTCTTATTGAAGAAGCGTCATACTTTCGAATAACTAATGACAGCGTGTCATTCTCCAATCAATGTTTACACTGAAGGGGTCCCAGCGGACATAGAAGAGATTGGCGAAAGTAGCCGGCCGATTTCGGCGGGCGGGTCTCGGTGGGTTGCTATCGGTGGGCCCACCCTTCTCTCTCTCTCGTTTCTTTCTCTCTCTTTTGCTGATGCTGATGATTTTTCCGGGCCGTTGTGGGGACGTGTTGTGGCCCTTTGAGTCGTCGAGGGGCCCTCTCAGGCCGTCGAGGGTAACCCCAGGAAGCATTTAAGAACCCCCCCCTTCCGGTGAAACGATAACGCTTCCGGCACCTTGGAAGCGTTACCTCGTCACCAGGAGGCGCCCCTTGGATTCCAATGGGGTCCAAATCGGCGCATGTGATGGCAAGACCCCCGTTCGTCGTCGTCGTCGCCGCCGCCGTCGTCGTTTTCGTCGGCGTCGGCGTCGGCGTCGTGGAGTCCTGTTGGAGATCCGATTGTATTCGAATCCAGTTGGACTCCTATAGGAGTCATAGTGTATTGGAATCCGATTGGTATCCTATTGGAATCCTGATGGAACTCCCGCTGTACTGGAATCTGATTCAAACCAGATTCCAATAGGACCCGAAAATAACAACACAGTAGGATTCCAACGGGATTCCGATAGGTTTCTAACTGGATCCAATTAGGATTCCAATACAATGCAATACAGTAGGATTCCAATAGGACCCCAATAGTATTCCAATAGGATTTCAATGGGAGTCCAATGTGATTGCAATGAGGTTCCACCAGGATTCCAATAGGACTTCAATACAGTCCTATAGGTTTCGAGCAGGATTCTTTCCGGATTCCAACAACTACTATAGGATTTCAATAGGAGCCCCACACAACAGGATTCCTATAGGATTCCAGTTGGTCTCCAGTGCAATCTGACTTCAATCGGATTTAAATAGGATCCCAATATGAGTTTAATTCGCTAGGATTCCGACAGGATGCCAATGATATTTCAATAATATCCCAATATAATGTGAATCCAAAATAATCCCAATATAGGATTCCAAAAGGATCCCAATGATATCCCAATAGGATTCCAATACAATAGGATTCCAAAAGGGTCCCAATATAGAATGTCAACAGGATTCCAACACAGTAGGATCCCAATACGTAGGATTCCAATAAGAACGCAAACACATTCCAATTATATTCCAATGCAACAGGATTCCAATTGGATCCAATTGGATTTCAACAGGGTTCCAATAGCATTTTAATACAATCTGACCCAGTCGTGCGCCAATCGGATTCTTATTTGCATCATTTTTTCCGTGGCCTTTTCGGACTATTACTCCTATTGGTATCCCTTTTTCGTCGTATCAGTTGAGTGGGGGGGGCGTTGGCATTAATTATTTTCTGTGCGCGCGCGGTGCTAAGATATCTCTCCGTGCGGGGTGGAGCCGACATCCTCGGATGGACTTCCCTGCATGACGGCCGAGGCATCTAAACCTTTGCATCGGGGCAACAATGTAAAATTGATAGGTTCAAGGCGTACGGCAGTTTTCCAAGTGTATGCATTAAATATGATCCCAATAGGATGCATGATCCCAATATGGTACCATCATCATGGGATCCTAATAGGACTTTAACAGGCGACCAATCGGATTCCAATACAACAGGACCCCAAAAGGACTCCTAGCTAGGATTGCAATAGGATGCCAATACGATCGGATTCCAATTGGATTCCAACAGGAATCCAGTAATATGCAAATTGGATTTCAATAAAACAAGATTCCAATAGGATCTCAATCGGCTTCCATTGGGACTCCAATTGCATTCGAACGCACACGCATTCCAGTAGGATCAAAGGAGTCTCATTCGCATCATTATTCTTATCCGCTGTCTTTTCAGATGGTCATTCGTATAGTGTATGTCGTACGTAGTACTATCGGATGGGGGGGCACCGGGATTTTTTTTGTGCGCGCGCGGTGCTAAGATATCGTTCCGTGCGGAGTGGGGGCGATATCCTTGGATGGACCTCCCTGTGCGACGGCCGGGAAATCAAAATCTTCGCATAGGAGCAATAATATGCAATTGCTAAGTTCAAGGCGTACGGCAGTTTTCTAAGTATCATTGTTTGTCTTCCCGTTCGTATTTGTGTGATTGCCCGTATTCTTATTATTCTTCTTTTTATTATTATTATTCGTAGTAGTGGTATTATTATTCACGTTTCGATGCTTGACATTGTTTCGATTAGTGTGTTTACCAGCCGTGTTCTTATCAGTATTGTCGTATAGTATGATTATTCGCGTTCGTATCCTACCGAATTCAAATCGGACGCCTCCAGATTCCAATGGGAATTCTACCCGAACCCGGGGTCGGGAATTTATGATTCCCAACCATCCTGTGGTGTTGGGTCCTCGTGTTGAAGAGACAGCGCCCCGCGTTCCCACTCCTCCCTCCTCCTCCCCCTCCTCCCTCCTCCCCCTCCTGGCCTCTGCCCTCCGCATCTTATTGTGACGGCACATCCAGTACAGCGTTTCGTGGCCACACAGGGAGCTCCACCGAAGGCCCCAGTGGCTGCGTTCGCTTGCGCCCGCCGCACCCATTTCGGCACACCCCTCACACGTTTCGTGGCCCCACAGGGAGCTCCACCGAAGGCCCCAGTGGCTGCGTTCGCATGCGCCCGCCGCACCCATTTCGGCACACCCCTCACACGTTTCGTGGCCCCACAGGGAGCTCCACCGAAGGCCCCAGTGGCTGCGTTCGCATGCGCCCGCCGCACCCATTTCGGCACACCCCTCACACGTTTCGTGGCCCCACAGGGAGCTCCACCGAAGGCCCCAGTGGCTGCGTTCGCATGCGCCCGCCGCACCCATTTCGGCACACCCCTCACACGTTTCGTGGCCCCACAGGGAGGTCCACCGAAGGCCCCAGTGGCTGCGTTCGCATGCGCCCGCCGCCCCGGCACACCCCTCACACGTGTCGTGGCCCCACAGGGAGCTCCACCGAAGGCCCCAGTGGCTGCGTTCGCATGCGCCCGCCGCACCCATTTCGGCACACCCCTCACACGTTTCGTGGCCCCACAGGGAGCTTCACCGAAGGCCCCAGTGCCTGCGTTCGCATGCGCCCGCCGCACCCATTCAGGCACACCCCTCACACGTTTCGTGGCCCCACTGGGAGCTCCCTCTCATTTGTCTAACCTGGTTTGCGGCACCTGCAAATGCATATGGTTTGGCCCTTCGCCTGGATAATTTATTCAAATTGCGCGGTGCTACAGAGATCGTTCCGCGAAAATGCCCACGTGGACTATTGCATCACATTGCGGTGCTAAGATAACCCCGGTGGGGTTCTCAAATGCTTCGTCCTCCAGAGGCCCGCCTGGGTCATCTTGGGCCAATCGTGCGCCGTCCGTCGACAATCTTGGAGACCTCCTAGGCCATGTTGAGCCGATGGAGGCCCGCAATGGCGAGGATGCCACAACCCTGCCAACACGCAAGGGCAGTCAATGAGTTAGCCTCTTAGGGCCCTCTTGCCAAATTGCGGCCGGGCATGGTGCTTGCAAAACGTTCGGACCATCCTCTGATTGGGTTTTTCTCTGGTGTAATTGGTATCCTTTCTCCCTGCTGGCACGACGAGGACGAGGGGGGGATCCACCGCATGGATGCGGAGGAGGAGGAGGGGGAGGTGGGCGGAGGAGGAGGGATGGCGGAGGGAGGGCCGAGGGAGGAGGAGGAGGAGGAGGAGGGCGAGGAGGAGGAGGAGGAGGGCGAGGACGCGGACGAGGGAGAGCCGTCATTGCATCCCAGAGGAAATTCACCGCATGGAGCTGCGCCTGGAGCAGCTCAAGCGAAAGCAGGAGCGCCAGCCCAGGGATTCTTTGCGTCCTTTGGCTTTCGTGTGCTCTCCCTCCCTCTGCATTCCTCCCTCCCTCTCCCTCTTTCCCTCTGTCTCCTGCACTGTCTGCTGTCTGGAATTCGGTATGGTTTTGCATATCAGTACCATTATCTTTTATTCAATCGCTTCGCTCATTCCGCCAGCCCATGTTGCATGATCGCTAGAGCTTCGCCGTGGGCCCGGGGCCATTTTGGCGCCGCCGAGGAGGAGGAGGAGGAGGAGGAGGAGGAGGAGGAGGAGGAGGAGGAGGAAGATGAGGATTTGGGAAGCGGAGGGGAGGAGGAGGAGAGGATGAGAAGGAGAGGAGGAGGATGAAGAGATGTAGGAGGAGGAGGAGGAGGAGGAAGAGGAGGAGGAGGAGGAAGGGGAAGGAGAAGGGGAAGGGGCGGAGGAGGAAGCCTCTCGTTTGCATCTTGTGTTGCTCTTGGTTCCAGACAGGGTCGTCGTCAAGATGCTTCTTTGGGAGGCCTCTTGGGGTCTTTTGAGAAGCCATTCATGGGCGCCTGGGAGGCATTTTTGAACTTCTGGGGCCTCTTGGGGCCTCTTTGGGGCCTCCTGGGGGCCTCCTGGGGCCTCTTGTGGGCCTCTTGGCGGCATCTTGGGGCCTCTTGGGGGCGGGGCCCTCTTGGGGCGGAAGGCTCGAGTTTTCGATTCGTGGTCCCCCTCTTGGGCCTCTTGGGGCCGTCTTGGGCGCCTCTTGGGCCGTCTCGGGGCCCTCGTGGGGCCCTCTTGGAAGCCTCTTGGCCCGTCTTGGGGCGCTCTTGGGGGCCTCTTGGGCCGTCTTGGAGCATCGGATGGCCTGTCGGGCCCTCTTGTGAGGCCTCTTGGAGGCCACTTGGAGGCCTCTTGGGCCGTCTTGGGGTCGTCGGCGTCTCGGAGCGCTTTTTGGGCATCTCGGGTGCCTCTTAGACCGTCTGGGAGACCTCTTGGGGCCCTCTGAGACTGATTTGGAGCCCTCTGGGGCTCCGAAAAAGAGTTCCGGCATTCTTGAACAGACCTTGCCGGGACCTTGCCGGGAGTCTGCTGGGGTACTTTTCGTCCGGGGACCCCCAGGGCCCGCCCCGCGCGCGCGAACTAGAAAGATTGTTCGCCAGGTACAGGAGATCTTAGCACGCCTCTGGCCCGTTGGGCCGGCGATTTTTTTTTTTTTTTTTTTGTTCTCTCTCTCTCTCTCTCTCTCTATTTGTTCTCTCTTTTTCTCTCTCGTCCCTCTCTGTCTGTAAACATCCGTAATCTAGCGGCAGAGGCTTCATGAATTCTGCGCTTGTAAAGAATCTACCATTCGTTGCCCTTGGTGGCGCGCGGGGGCACCCCGAGCCGCTCGCGCTACTGGCCGTGCGTCCAGAAGGGCGTGCCGCTGGGCCGTTTTTTTGTATGGCGTTTGTTGCTCTTGCTCGTATCCGTGGTGCTCGCTTTTGCGATCTTATGGTGATTATTTCCAGTCGGTCTTGTTTTCTCGAAGCAGAAGAAGCGGCACAAAAATGACTTTACGATGGTCGGCACGGATTCTGCTGATTTGCATTCGACCGCCCTGGTGGCGCCTCTTGCGCGTTTCGCGCGCGAGGGTTGGGGTGGGGTCCCGCGCCGCCGATCCGTGAAATCCTCGCGGATTGCCGAGAGTTGTTCCCCGATCTTCTTCTCATGTGTCATTCGTATGAGTTTTCTTCTCACTCTCTCAGAGGAGGAAAACTTACCAATACCGCTACTCTTCCCTCGTTCTCCCCTCTTGGGGGCTCCTGGGGGGGCTTCTTCGCCACCGCTAGATTCGCCTCGAAATCCTGATCAGAGCGCACCCCGAGAGAGGTCCAGGGAGTAGCAGTCTTGATATCCTTCGGTCTCCCCACTGTCTCCCTCCCACCCATCCAGCCGTGGCTGGCAGCCGGAGGCTGGCCTTCACGAGGCATTGATGCACACCAGAGCAGCGCCGATGGTTTGCTCCGCAGACCTCGCAGCAGCGCGGGCCCAAATGAATTTGCCTGGACGAGATACCTCCGAGATGGGAATTGATCCCTGACCACCGGCTGTGGGATCGGTCTTCGGGGACCTCGGCTGGCGGTGGATGGGGATATTTTCTGGCCCGTGGAGGGCCAGCTACATCCATTTCCACAGCCTGCCGAGGTCCCCGAATCTTGATCCACGGAGGGTATTTTGGGATGAGTCCCCGCCTCGCAATACCCAGCTCGAATTGGAAGCAGCTGGAGGTCCGCGCGGATTCCTTCGGTCGGCGCTGGGCCCCGCTTCCAGTGCACTCGGGACGCGCCAGAGGCGACGCCGGAAGCGGTCAAGTCCTCTCTCTCATTGGAAAGAGGTGTCAGTCATCGGAGAACGGTTCACGGCTATGGAATGTCTCCAGGTGTATTTTGGATATTGGTATGTTCTTACAGTGGGAGCAAACGCACGGTTGCGGTGTTCCCCAGTGCAGGAGCAGATGATAATGGAGATGGAGAGAGCCATCAACAAACGCGATGCCATCCAGCTCAAGTATGAGCCGAAGGCGAAGAAGACCAAGCAGGTGGCTCATGGTGGGGGCGTGACTTGAATTGTGGCGATATATGCAAACAGAATATTGGGGCATGAGGCCGCTCTTGGATTCAGCAGCGTTAGGAGTGGTCGGGGTGAAACATGGACGTTGCAGGTTGGAGCGAGGAGAAGGAGGATGGGACGAGGCAGAAAGAAAAATGATGACTACAATGAACATTCTTAGCCGGCGTGGACCCCCCATCAGTGCGTTATTGCATTGTGGGCTGAAGTATATGCGGTCTATGTGGTGCAAGCTATGCGGCGTGAGCTGAAGGTGAAAAGCTATGGATGTGAAAAAGCTATGCGATGTGAGCTATATGGTCTAAGTTACATCTTGAAAGCCATGCGGCGTGAGCTGAAGGTCAAAGCTATGAGGTGTGAGATCTGTGAAGGTACGTTATGCTGCGCAAGCTCACAGCGCGAGGCGCCCACGAGGCGGCATGGGCGGCAATGTGGCACAACCCCGACATACCCCCCAAGCGCAGGACGCCCACGATGCGCTCAAGAGGCGGCACAGGTGGCAACGCAGCGAAAGCCCGTCATACCCTCCAACCGCCGGGCGGCCATGAGTCGGCACGGGCGGCAACGTGGCGCAAATTCGACATATTCCCGAAGCGTGGGGCATCCACGATGCGCCCACGAGGCGGCACGGGCGGCAACGTAGCGAACGCACGACATATTCCCAAGCGCGGGGCTCACACGAGGCGGCGCGGGCGGCAACGTTGCGAAATCCACCACACAGATACACAGACACACACATACACACTTACGCACGCGCGCACGCACTTACGCACGCACGCACGCACGCATGCACACCATCACACTCACATATACGCACACACACACACAAACCAAGCGCGGGGCGCCCACGAGGCGGCACGGGCAGCAGCGTGGCGAAAGCACGGCATGCCCAACCAATTGCCTACGACAGCCCAGTAACAACCCCTAAGTGCAAGCAGCGAATGGGAAAATGGAGAAGTAACCAAGGACACGGAGGAAGATGATGATGAGGAGGATGAAGACGACGAGGGGAAGTTGACGTTTTGACGCTTCGCGTGTCCCCTACCAGCCCATCCACAGTCGAGGCCCAGGCGAGTTGCTTTGATCAGGGAAGCGGAGGAGCATGCAGTGGATCAATAGTTGGGGAAGCTGTCAACCTGAGGTCTTGGATCAGCCTGCGCAGACCCAGGAGCGAACCGTATGCGCCTTCGCGGACATGCAGAATTAGGAACGGCGGGGAAGAAGGACGAGGGGGATGAGTTCAGAAGAGAGGAGGAGGAGAAGGAGAAGGAAGGGGACTGGAGGAGAAGTAGGCGCATGAAGGTTAAGAGTAAGAGTGAGAGTCCCAGGGTAGTGTCCAAATCTCTGACACCTTCAAATCGGGAGCTCCTTCTTTGCTCTCTCTTTATCATAGCCTTCTGAGTCCGACTGTAGACTTTAATCCACAACGAACCTTCGATTCTGTTCAAGCAAACAGCTGGGGTGGCCTTGTACACACATTGCTGACCTAACCCCAAGTGCTGCTGGTCCGCAAACATTCCACACACGGCACAAACCTAGGCATCGACATTTTGATGATATCTCATCTTGTCATACCCGTGCACCCCCCCCCCCCCCCAGCGATGTGCACATCCACCCCCTGGGGCAGGTGGTTCCCAAGGAGCCGTCTAGAGCCACGAGTTGGAAACACTGGGATGCTCGCCGGTGCCGACATTCGGAGATCGACGAAGAGCTCCGACACCTGCGGTACCGACGCCCCGATTTGTCAAGCGCATGGCTGCTGGCCAGGACCGACACAGCTTCGGGGCACGGCGGAGGCCAGGCAGGCTGGACAGGCAGAAGGGGAGGAGGAGTGGGAGGAGACGAGGACCCCCTACTTGGAGTACCCTGACTCAGAACCTTTCCCTCCGTGCCACTCTGCCACTGCTGCCGCGCGAGAGCCTCCTCCGCGGCCATCGCGTCGATGGCTACCCACAGCAGCCGCAGCCGCACAAGTAACGCACGATGCTTGACCTGACCCATTCGACAACGGTTTCCTGCTGGGACAGGCGGGCCGCACCGGCCGCACCGCCTGCCACGACATCAGCCATGGCGTTCCCATCGACGAGCCAGCTCGAGATGTTCGTCTCCACTGCCGCCTCTGTATCAAGGTGACTGTTGACAAGCAGGACGATGAAATGTTGAGGCAGTCTGCATGGCCTCGTCGACTCGGGCCCACAACTCGGCCAACTACCCACTTGGGGTCAAACAATTCTGATCGTACCATCCGTCAAACACCATCTGGTCGTCGTTAACGTACACTGCGCGATCTTTGGTCAATCGTACAGCCATCCACAACATATAAAGCTCTCCTCTTGGCACTGTTTGATGTCCTGGGAGGGGCCCCGTCACAAACTGTGAATGGACAGATCGCTTTCGTTGGACACACAAACAAGACCACAACCGACACGACGGACGCGAGGGTTCTTCGAGTCGGGGCCGCCACACGCATCCCCAAACATGACCACTGGCTGCGCCTGAGAGCCTGGCCCGAGGACACTTTCATTGACGCCGTTGAATAGGGCTCCGCTGCTAATTACGCCCGGCCCCCTGATCAGGTGGAGGTGTGACTGCTGTCCACGCAATTGAGGCGAGCCCCCGTAACCAGACCACCTGATCCGATTCGTGCTGTGAGAGGGCCGCTGGCAGAATCTCATCTGGTGGCCGATGTGCCTCTACAGCCGTGTTCTTCTCGCAAGTCCAGCTGCGATGGCACGGTGTCCCGACGTGGCCGCGGCAACGAGGGCACAGCTGGCATGCCTGCACATTCGTGGAAGCCGCCGTTCGGCGCTCTCGGGGCCACGATCCCCCCGCACAGATGGAGACCACGACCTCTGCCAGACGCCGACCCCGAGGCAACGCCTCGAGATGGCGAGGCAGCCACTGCAAGGAAATGTTGTCCACGCCATATTGCAGCCCGCGGCCACAAGCATGCGTAGACGCCTTCTGCAAATGCGCCGCCTCGGCCGACTTGTCAAAATCTGTGAAAAAATGCGTGCGTGATATTCAAAGCCATCCGATCATGATAGTGCCACATGAAATCACCCGAGAGGTGCCGCTTGGTGGGGGGCTCGGGCTGCCACCCGCTCTCGAGCAGCGTGAGAATGGTGGCAGGCGTAGGTCTCCGAGCCCACTTGGATCCCCTCGACGACGGCATGGACTCCCGATGACTACATATGCGGTGGCCCCACGCCAAAGAGCCAAATATGAGACTCGTCTTAACCATGGCTGGTCCGGACAGCGTTAGGCTAAACTTGAGTTGTGGCGTCTGTGTCACACGCCGTGAGCGCAGGGCCTGGGAAACCCTGGACATACTATCACGCCGTCTACCGCATTACCTGGCAAGTTGAATGATGAAGTCGAAAGCGACCTCACGTTCTACAACCATGAACATAGGGCATTTTACATAATCGGCCGTTGCTTTCGATGCGGTGTTGGACTCGAGATACACTATACAATTATGACCAGCATCGTAGATGCGCGACGTCAGTGCTCGATGCAACTCTAACGGAGAAGGTGCTTTCAATGATGACACCGTAAAGGCAGTCCTGTAGGCAAAGGGCGCTGAGCTGAGGATGCGTGCGCGTGGACAACACGCAACGACTATTGCGCACACCTATCTCACGCCATGAAGGGCTGAACTCAAGAGGTTAGAGATACCACCTGTGTTCACCCGGCTATTGCATGAGGCTCTGCTTGCCGCCAATGCGCTTACCTTCCTTAATGAGGCATCTCCATGCAATGCACTGTTTGGCCGACAATTTGCGATGTAATCGGACTCGCTTGTTCTAGACCACGAGCAACAGACGGAAGCATCCGGTCGTGCTCGTGGACAGATTATCCGCATGGTAAGCATTGAGGCGATCGCCCAAACCACCGCAATAGCTAACACGAGCCGCGCACTACTGACCAAGACGACCATCACTGGTCAGCACTATTAGGACGAAGGAGATCTGGTTTGCGACCATCGCCCCACAATCTCGAAAGACGTCTGTGGTGGCTGGAATGGATCCTTCCCGGTCACGCGGAATGACCCCGACATGGAGCCAAACTATCATGGGAGTTGGGAGCCGCGATGTACGCATCCAACACGGTGACGCACGACTTTCGCCGTGCATTGAAGCTCTGGTCGCTCGAGAGATTAGCTCGGACAACGCAGCATTGCGATGTGCGTCACCATGTATAGCCGGTCTACCTGCGAGGCGACCTGCCCTGACCTTTGGATGCCTCCCGACCGAAAAGGGGGCGCTCGAAATGGCGAGTGTGATCCGGCTATCTTCTAAGGTACGCTTAGCTCTTCAGTGCCTCATCAGGAACTTCTCCCGCATTGAAAGCGTAGTTTCTGTTGGGTTGGCCAAGAGCACTCACGAGCTACCTCCGGCGACGTATGTTGACAGTTGTGCATTGCGGGGGTCCCCAGACTTTTTGCGGCGACCACGCCGTGCGCGGTGAGTCGGCGGGGATTCGGGGTCACCGCGCGGTTTTGGGACCCGGGTCGTTCTCCGAGGACGTCTCGGGCGGCAGGTGCCTCCGGGATCCCGAGACCGCGCGGTGACGGACCGCGCGGTGAGGTCTTGGGGGGGTTCGAGGTCACCGCGCGGTCTGTCACCGCACCGTTTCGGGACTTCAAAACATTGGTGCGCTATGACAACGACGTGAACCCAGGCTTCCACTACCACGAATCCGAAGGCACTGCCTTGAACATTCAAGGCGCAAGTGGATCAGCACCTTCAAGATTACCCAGCGCCTGGGCCCCACCAAATCTCACGCGGGCCCCGATCAAGACATGACGAAGTTCGGAGAACAGACCGACATGCCAGCGCAATGCAATGACGCCAGGGAGGCCCCAGAAGTCGAACCACAACAGGAAGGCGGCCAGCTTCCCGCCACCCATGAAGATACTGGGGCGGGCTTCGAGGCGCACATCATGCATGTCTGGCATCAGAACCGCAAGATCTTCGGAGGGAATTATTTGAGGCAGCTCCAATAGACCAGCTCAATATTGCACTCGCGCAACTGACTACTGCCAACGGCGCGTTCGTCACAGTAGCTGAAGAACAACGGGGGCACCTGCCTACGCGGGGTAACCCACAGGACATGTGCACAACCGGGACGTATCGTGTCGCATTGTGCTCCACGGACGAAGATGATAGTTGCGGATTGAACTCTGACGAGCACGGACAATACGTAGAACTCTGTTTTGCGGCAGCAGCGTTAAAGGTAGTCTTACCCGAACAACGTTACAGGCATTGGACTTCGACCGCGTGACCATTGGGCGAGTACGTTTAACCGCTGCAGCTGAACGAGCTGCGTCAAGGAGGGCGACCTTCTCGCGAAGGCAGATATCCCAGAGAATCCAGTCAAAGTATCGAAGGCCCTATATACTGAATGAATTCCAAACCTGGTTTGGCAGCAGGTGTCTCAAGATAAAAGATGTATCCAAATGGAATGCGCGCATCTAAATGGAAGGTCGTCAAGAACGAAAGGGGGGAGTTGGAACGTGCCATGAGATTGCGCTGGGTTGTTTCGGGGTTTCATGGACCTCGAAGCCTTCGATGTGGAAGCGCCCTCAGGGGCGGCGCGGCGGCCGAGTCAGCGTTTGCTCGCAAGCGCGGCAGCGCGCAGGAAGCAGTGGATCATTCTTTCCCTTGACCAACACGGCTCTCCTGAAGGGACTTACGTATCAGGGACTTGCTGGGCCCACCGGTGAGAAGGAGCGCGCGGCGTGTCTTGCATTGCCACCTGGCGCAGCATCTGCGCTCAGATCCCCCAGGATTCGAGCGCGATGATGCGCCGAGACACTGTTTGCAGCGCCTCAAACTGGGTACCAGTGCCAAGGGTGCACCAGGAGCCTCCCCAGCGAAGCTCTGGAAGACCGCGAGAGGCTCCGGTCCGAAACCCGCAGCCTGCGACGAGGAATTCGAGGCGAGCTATGACCTTCTCACCGCCAAACATGCGATTGACAAACATGGCCGATGCCGAGGTCATCATCGACAAGTACGTCAAGTGTGTTCAGGATACGTGGGGGATATATATATATATATGTGTGTAGACGTATATATATATATATACAAACATGTATATATGTATATATGTATATGCACAGGCGCGGCTTTAACAACAATTTGCGTAGGCGAAACGCGAGATGGGGCCGCGCACTTGCCCATGCTGTGCCGTCGTCGATGCAGTCGATCAGTTCCTTCGTTGCCGCGTCCTTTCAGTCCGTGGGGACCGCGGCCATAGCGTGGGCGGCGCGCGCGGATTGCCCGGCTTGCGCGCGCAAGCCGGCAGTGACCTGCGGAGGAGGCGCGGCGCCCGTTGTCACGCAGGACGCGTTTTGAGCCGAGGCTTCGCTCAGCGTGGCGGTGCTCTTCGCGGTGTTCGCCGCCGGCCTGGTGCTGGGCGCGGCCGGGCAGCTGCTGTTCGGGCCGCGCCCGGCGGCGGGCCCGTCGTCTGGCTCGCTGTCGCGAGCTGCGGTCCTCTCGATCGACGACGAAGCTTGCGCGCAGGCTGCGGCGGCGCGGGCTCGCACGCTTCGCGGGGGCTCGCAGTGGCGGCGGCAGTTCGCCCGCTAGCGCAGCTGGGAGCGCAGCCCAGCGACTTCATTCTCATGCGCTGCAGCGGCGGCGGAAGGCGGCTTTGGCATGAGAGGCTCGTGCTCTGCTTCGCGGTCGCCCCCCCGTGGTGGGCGGGCATTTTGACCCCGGGCGGCGACGCGTACGTGGAGATCGCCATTGGGGGGGCCGACATAGTCGATTGCGCGGCGTGCGACCTCGGCGCGGCGGGCGGCGGCGCAGCTGATCGGCGCCGGTGCGACTTACCGCTTCCGAGCGATCCCAGTCGCCGCGGCCGTCGCAGGGGCCGCAGGACGCCGTCGCGATGCTGGGGCTGCCTGCGCAGCCGGTCGCGGTGCCGAACGTCGGCGGGCGGGTCGTCGCGCCGGCCGTGGGCGGCGCCGCCGTCGGAGCTGCAGCTGGCGCAGACGGCGCAGGCACTGCTGGCGGCCTCGCCGGCCCGGCCGCGGCGTTCGCAGGCGGCGGAGTCGGCGGCGGAGCGGCGCTGGCGGGAACCGTCTTGGTGGCCGCGGCGCCGGCAGCTGCGGCCGCGGCGGGCTGCGGAGCTCTGGCGCCAGCAGCGGCGGTCGCGGCCGGGGCGCCCCCAGCCGCGGCGCCAGCTCCACCAGCAGGCGCCGCGCCTGCCGGCGCGACGCCGATGGGCGCTGCAGGCGCGCCCGGAGGCGACCTCAGGATCGTGGCCGTGCAGCTGGACATCCGCGGGGTCCGGCATCGGCCGTTCTCGGAGGCTGCTCGTCTGCTCGCGGAGGTGCCGTTCGCCGACTGGCCGATCGACGGGCCTCGGACTCTGGCGTGGGCGGTGCTCTTCATCGAGTGGGTGGCGGGCGCGCCGCTGGCGCGGACAGGCAGCTCGACGACGACGAGCCCGGGGTTGCGAATCATGAGATGATGTGCGGTTTGCTGGAGGTGGGGCTTTGCTACGACCAGTTGCATGGGTCGAACCTCGCGTCGATGGGGCTCGTGGCGAGATGCACCCAGACCGAGGGCGAGCGGTGCCGCCACCGCTTCGAGAGCACGGACGACTTCGCGGCGAATCAAAACCTCATGGTGGGCATGACCCACGGGCGCGGGCATATCCGCGCATGCCCGGCGCTCCGCGACCACGTCGCCGCCCAGCTCCACAAGGGGGCCGCCATCAGCAAGGAGCGGCGCAAGGCGCGGGAAGAGCGCGCGCTTGCCGTTGGAGCTGACGGTGAGCACGGCGGCTCAGGGCGGGGCCACGGCAAGAAGAAGAAGAAGGGGAAAGGCGGCGGCCGCGGTGGCGCGGCTGCCGCGGAAGGATGATCGGCAAGGACTTCGGCAGCCAGGGTGACCGGCGGGCTGCTGGCAAAGAGGACATCACCGGCCAGGCGGCTCGGCTCGAGCTGCCCGAGGCGAGGCGACAGCGCGACCTGTTTCCCATGCCTCTCGTGGACGGCGCCAGGCGAGGCCCGCAGCTTCAGCTCGGACGCCGCTCCCGACGACGGATTGCCGGTCATGATCATCACGTGCGTCGGCTGACTTCTGCAATCTCTTCACTGAGTTCACCTTATGGCTGTCCCAGTGTTGTTGGGGGCCCCGCTAACGAGAGCCAGCGGGCTGCCGTGCGAAATCTTGACACCGCTCTTCATCGGCTTGGTCGTCGGCCCGAGCAGCATGCTGAGACGCGAAAGTGCGAGGACGGAGCCCTCGTCGAGCTCCTCCAGGGCGTCGCCATTTATGGAGATGGCGCCTGCAACCCGTCATTCCCGCACCGCCGAGCGCAGATCACTTGGCCGTCTTCGAGCGCTCCGCCTGTGGACTTGCCCAGCCTCGCGGGCCCTACGGAGGCGGCGAGCCCGCGGGATTGGCGGAGCCAAATGCTAAGACCACCGAGGGAGGCAGAAGAGCTCAATGGCAGCGGCGTGCCCGATGGGGGCGCACTGTGATCAAGGGCCTGTCGGCGACCCTCGGACCTATGGAGAATTCTCGGGCCAGCTCTACAGCAAGGGGATGGTGGCTTCTCTGCCGCCGCGGACGCCAAGGGCACAGTTGGCGCGTTCTTCGTCCCGGAGAAGAACGGGACACAGCGCGCCATTTTTGACATTCGCATCGCACTTTTTTGTTCTTTTTCAGGGCGCCTCCGAAGACCAGACTACCTACAGCTGCAGCCTGGGCCCTGGTGGAAGTTCCCGCCATTGGGGCTTGCGTGGCCACGGCTGACTTGGAGTTCGCCTTCTACCACATGAAGATGCCGTGCGGGATGGAGGAGTATTTCGCTGCCGGCGATCGACTCGACTTGATGGAGGCAGGGCTTGACGACCTGCCCTACGGCCTTGGCGTGGTGCTCGCGGCCCGCGTGCCGGCGCTGCCGATGGGCTTCACTTGGGCGCTGCGCTTGTGCCAGGACGTCGCCGCTATTTGTCTGCTGCGGAGCGGCGCTGGCCCGACGAGCGTGATCGTCGACGGGCAGGTCGGGATAGAGCTTGGGCCATGTCGGCCCGTCGCTGCTGGCGCGTACGTGGACAATGTGGCGACCGTCGGCGCGACAGCGACGGCGGCGAACGCGCTGATGCACGCCCTGGTGGAGCGTTTCGAGGCAGCCGGCCTCGTCGCGCCCGAGATCGTCGAGGCGTCAGCCGATGCGCAGTTCGTGGGCCTGCAGCTGCACGCTGGGAGTGCTCTCGCCGCCAAGGCCAGGAACGCGTGGCGGCTGCGCGCCGCGCCAGGCAGCCTGTTGCGCAGGCGGTGGGTCACTGGCTATGCGCTGCGCGCCGTGCTAGGGCATATCACGTGGATGAGCATGCTGCGGCGCGAGGCTCTCGCGACCCTGCACTCCTGCTACGCCTTCGTCGAGGTGTTCGCTGGCCGCCCGGGCCGCTTGTGGGTCTCCGCCGTGCGCGAGCTGATGGTCGTCCGCAACCTGCTGCCCGTGCTCCAGGCCGACCTCGCCGCCAGCTGGCATCGCACGATCGCGTGCAGCGATGCCGGGCCGGGTGGGTTAGGCGTTGCTCGTCAGCAGCTGGACGCCGCGGTGGTCGCCAGCTGCGCCCGTTTTTCAGAGCGTTGGCGCTTCAAAGTTGCAGGCGCGCAGGCGGCTCGTGAGCGCTCTTTTGCCTGCGCATCTGCGTCGGAAAAAAGATGGCTGCCCTCAAAGGCGGATATCGAGCTGCTGACGCCGAGCAGGTGGCCGCCGAGACCCCCGACGACTACATAGAGCCATTCCTGGGCCCCCCCGAGGCCCCGCTCGTGGACATCCTCAGCGATTCCAACGAGATGCTCATCAAGGCGCCCGACGAGAGCCAGGAGGACCCAGGAAGCTTCGCAATGAGGTTCGAGGAGGCCCCTGCAGGCATCGCCGACTCTTCGTCATGGCGGCCTTCAGCGGCCGTGCAAGTCTCTGGCGGGGCTAACATCCTGTTCTTGGTGGGTGAGGGCCTATGCCTAGCCAGCCGTCATCTTCTGCTGTATTCTGGTAGCCTGGGCTCTCGGATGTCGATCATTGTCGACAACCTGCCACTCGCCCTCGGTGTCGTGAAAGGGCGGGCCAACAGCAAACACCTTCGACGTTGCCCTTGCCGCGTCTGTGCCTTGTCTGTCGCCACTGGATCGAGGCTGTACGTTCGCTAGGTGGCCTCAGAGCGGAACGCGTCAGACGCAGTCAGCCGCGGGCGACGTGGCTGGTTCGGCGGCCAGCGCGCGCTGCGCGGCCATGCGTCGGGCGCCGAGGGCCCCGCGAGCGCCGACGCGGCCCGCAGATCGCGTGTGCCGAGCGCGGGGGCTGCCGCAGCCCAGCGTCGGAAGGCGGTCCAGGAGGCGAGGGGGTCGCGACCGCTGCTCGCCGCCCTGACTCTGCTGGAGACGTTGGCCATACGCTCGAACACCGAGGTCAGCTACCTCCAGATGCTGAGCAACTTTGCATAGTGGTGCCGCCTGCGCCGCCAGGACTGGAGAACGTACGAGGAGCTCGACGCGGTGCTGTCCAACTACTTCTCGGACCACTTCTTGATGGGCACGGCCTGCAACATCGGGAGTCAGACGCGGGCGGCCATCGCGTCACCCCGTCCCTCTTCAGGCAGACGGTGTCCGTGCCCCCCCGGGCCTCGAGGGCCTCGGCCGCGTGGAAGCGCCGCGCCCCTGGCAAGACTCGCCTGCCCCTGCCGCGATCTGCGGTGCACGCGATTGCGGGTTGGCCCATCAGCCACGGGCAGCTGGGGTTGGCCTGCTGGGCGGCGCTGGCGTTCGCAGCCTACTTGAGGCCAGCCGAGGCGCAGAGCCTGACGCGCGAGTGCCCGGTGCCGCCCGCTCCTGCCGCGGGCCCGGGCTGCACCTGCAAGGCATTGTTGATGCATCCGCTGGAGCGCGGGGTGGCAGGGGAGACTGGGCATTGCGACGACAGCGTCGCGATCGACCAGGCACCGCTGTGGCCGATCCTGGATGCCTTGAGCCTCGCGACGACGCCAGGGGCCAGCCCGTGGAGTTTCCCGCTCGAGGCAATCACCCTGCAGGTCAGAGCAGCTCGCCGGGCCTTGCAGTTATCGTCGCCGAGGCCCCACCTCTACAGCCTCCGCCGCGGTGGGGCCTCGGACGACCTCCTGACGGGCCGCCGCAGCCCCACCGAGGTGCAGCGGCGGGGACGTTGGGCAGTGGCGTCGCCCATGCGGCGATGCGGCAAGGAGGGCTCGCCACTGGGCGAGATGGCGCGGATCAGCGCGGAGGTGTTTGCGTTCGGGGCCCTCGTCGAGACGAACTTCGGTCCGCTGCTCGAGCACGGGTTCAGCGGCTTGAACCTGTGCGGCCATGTGCCTGCGGCGGTGATGCCAGCCCTCGGGCCAACGCCCATTGCGAGTGGGCGACGGGTCCAGCAGCGACGCCCGCCGCTGAGCAAGGCTGCTACGGGCGCTGCCCATGGGCCGCTGCGCGAGCCTGGCCCCGAGGTCGGCACCGCCGAAGGCGGCCACTGCAGCCGGCATCTGAAGCGCCGCCTGAAGCAGGCCCTCCGCTCACAGGGGATGCGCTGAGTCGCGCTGGAGCTGTTCGCTGACTCGGCGCACCTGACCGAGGCGCTGAAGAGGCGCGGGGCCCCCCGCGCTGGACCTGGACCTTTGCCAGGGGCCAGCGGGGGATCACCTGTGCCGCGAGTTCCGCTCGGTCCTGAAGGGATGGTTGGCGGGCCGAGTTGCAGGCGCCGTGTGGCTTGGCACCCCTTGCACTACGTGGACTCAGGCGTTGAGACAGCCGCTGCGTACTCGTGCGCGGCCGATGGGGCGAGCAGATCTGCTACCCCACGAAGCCGCCAAGGTCCGCACCGCGAACAGGACTTTCAATTTATCTTGTGACGTGATAGTGCTAAGTTGAGAATTGAGCATCCCTGCGTTTCTTGAGAACCCTGCTGGTTCGCAGATTTGGAAGGCGCGACGGCTCCGACACCTGCTTCAGCATCCCACCTGCCAGTTGCGTACCTTGGACTGCTGCCAGTGCGGCGCCCCTTGGCGCAAGCGTACGACTGTGGCGGCGCGGGGTGCGGTCGACCTCTCTCGGCTGCAACGGCGGTGTGTCGGGCGGCGCGGGATCTGTTCGCGGTGGAGGAGGCCCCATGTTATTTTCACCAGCCACGCCAACGGTGTCCACCGTGCCGCGCAGGCTGCAGCGCACCCGCCCTCTTTCAGCCGTGATATAGCTAAGCTCATTGAACACTATGCAAATCCAGTCACACAAGCATTTACTTGACATTGCTATTAGATAATCTCCTGCGTCGGAGTTCTATTATTTGACGGCCTGGCGGCCAGTTCTTTCCGTCGGGATCTGGGATTTTTGCTGGTCCGATCGCTGTTTCTGTCCGTTCGCCCGCATGTCGACGCCCAGCCCATGCGGGCCTCGAGCGTCTGCTTGGCTCCGACCCGCGCAGATAGGCTCTGCTTGTAAAGAAGGTTTGCATCGATCAGGCTTGCGCCGGTCGTCTTGGCTGCCGCCGCTCCGTCGCCCTCGAGCTGAGCCGCTCAAGAGATGGCCCGCGGGAGTGGAGACGGGCCGCGTGGTTTTGACAACAATTTGCGTAGGCAAAGCGCGAGAGGGGCCGCGCACTTGCCATCGCTGCGCCGTCGGCATTGTGGCTCGCAGCGCGCCCGCCCGCGCGCCGCCCTGTCAAATGCATTTTCCGTGCCTTTGATTGCCTTTCTTCTGGAGTTTTGCTGGTCCGATCGCCGTTTCTGCCCGTTCGCCCGTGTGTCGACGCCCGGCCCATGCGAGCCTTGGGCGTCTGCCTGGCTCCGACCCACGCAGATGGGCTCTGCTCGTAAAGAAGGTTTTCATCGATGAGGCTTGCGCCGATCGTCTTGGCTGGCGCCACTCCGTCGCCCTCGAGCTGAGCCGTTCAAGAGATTGCCCGCGGGAGTGGGGGCGGGCTATATATCTGTATACATATATATATATATATATATATATATATATATGTATGCATATATATATATGTATATATGTACACATTCAATACAGGACAGCGACGGCAATGTTACTCCATGATCAAGTTGAATACACGAAACAGCTTCGCCCCATCCTCCATCGCGAACTCACGGGCGCAGATGCGGGCGCCATGGCATCGAGAATGGTCGCGGGCATGATGATCAGCCTCGGAAGTCCATTGGCTTGCGCCCTGATCGCACAAGCGTGGTTCATGGTATACGTTGTGCAACTGCAGCGTGTCCTAGAACCGACCGACAAGAAAGTGCGACGACTGAGCGCGATGACGAGGAATTCGCTGGCCTGCCCTAAGAAGATCGCCAGATCGCCTCTCGAACGATGACACCAGCGGGCGAGGTCGACCGACACAGCGACTCCAGCTACCGGCGCCTGAGCGGAGATGCCGACGACGAAGTCAAAGTCAAAGGCCGCGGTATTTGTTGGGCAAGCCTGCTATGGCGTGGACACACGCATGCTGGCCAGGCGGTCGTCCATCTTGCCGACGCGCACCGCGAGTCTCATCGCTTGCAGGTCCGCTCGAGCTACTCAGCGGAAACACATGCAGCTGCCCGCAACTTGGAGGACTGCTACCCCACGATCGTCACTCTGCGCGAACTCCACGCAGGGCCGCCGACGCCCGCTCAACTGAATGATATACTCGAGATAGGCGGCCCGATCACTATGGTCATTTTTTCACCACTGATGCAGAATCTGTCTTCAAGTTCATGTCAAGCAAAGACCTGAAGAAGCCGACTGAATGTGCACTTGTGGGACGCATCAGTTGGATGCGACAAATGGTGGAGCGAGGTGTCGCGCATTGTGTGCAGTGGTGTGACAGTCGCGATATGACTTCGGATGGCCACACCAAAGGGAGCACCGACAGGGACATGCTCCTACAAGTCATGGGAGGCGTGCAATTCTTCAAACACTATCTGAAACGACACGCCCCTTACAGGGCTGGCCAGACGAGATCATCTGCGCCAGCTGAGAAGTAATTATGTGAGGGGTAACCTGCCTGCGAGGTAACTTGCCTGCAAGGAAACCTGCATGCGAGTCAACCTGCCTTTTTTGAGCCCGCCTGCTGCTGTCCACCTTGTGTGCAATAGTGTTTTGCTGGATAGGTGGCGGCGGGCGCGCGCTTCATCCCCCCCCCCCCCCCCCGACTCTAGAGGAGGCTGGGCAAAGGCGAGAGGCAGCGAGCGTTTGTCCGCGGCCGTTGTGTGTCCAAGCGGCCGGCCGCCAATATTTGAGTGCGCTTCGCCGCGAGGCACGCTATTTGCCATCGAGGCCGAACATTTCTTCGCTTGATATGGCTCGTCGCTCCCGCGATTCCCTCCTGCTCTTGGGACTATCGTTACTACGATAAAACAGAGTTGGGTACGGGCTTCGCCTTTGGCGAAGCATCTGGTTCGGCCTCCCGACCAACTTCAAATTGGTCGATCAAAGGAGGTGGGGCGCATTAGCCAGCGTCCCCCCCCGGAGGAGAACATGTTGTCAACGCCATTGTAATCCCAGTGGTGATGTCCATTTCGCCGAGGCTTCTTGCAGGGTCTTGGGTGCCTCTGGTGGGCATATTGGGGGTTTGTTGGGAACTTCTGGGCCTTCTTAGGGGCCTCTTGGGGGCGATCGATCAATGGGGGTGGCTCCCCCAGGAGGCCAACGTGTTGCCCAAACCTTGGTGCGATCAATAAGTTGGGCCTTCTCGCCGACGCCATCTTGGACTCTCAAGCGACCCGCGGCCCGCGACCCCCCCCCCCCCCCCTGCAGGTCCAGGGGGAGGGGGTATGGAGAGGGGTCAAGACACCCCCGTGCCCGCAAGGCGTCTCGCTCACCCACGCCCGCCATCCCAATGCATAAGTTGCACTCGAGCCGCGGCGTTTCCAGCTTTAGTTTTTGGATGGACAGCCAACGGGAACCAACACAGACCCCATGTGCATAACGATGCAGCGAGGTGCGCCAGGCGTGGCAGGCGTGCCAGGCGCACGAAACACCTCTGTGGCCCAAGCGTGGTGGGCACGCCTGGTGCGCCAGTTGTGCCACGTGATCACGCCATGTGTGCCGCATGCTCCAACCGCGCCAGGTGCCACTTTCGGGGCACGCGCAGAGTGTGCGAGCTGCGCCTGTGCACGTGGCAACATACATCGGAAAACGTGTCGGCCCCCACCCTTGTTGAAAACCAAGGCGCGATCACAGCATGGTGGCCATCATAGCGTCTGGTGGGCCTGCACATAGCAGGCAATCTGACAGCACCTCCGCCGTCCCAGTCAAAACCAATGCACAGTGATCGCGGGGCGCCCGCGCATGATCAACTTTTGTTGTCAAGTGCATGTTGTATTGTTTTTGTTGACTGAGTCTGGCCCTGCTCGCAGCAGGCAATACGCGGGCACTCCCGCCGCTCTTGCCAACAAGCAATACAATATGCTCGAGCTCCACCCGATCATGATCCAAAATGTTGTACCA
Organism: Prorocentrum cordatum; assembly: GCA_963575745.1. Lineage (NCBI taxonomy): Eukaryota > Dinophyceae > Prorocentrales > Prorocentraceae > Prorocentrum > Prorocentrum cordatum. The sequence goes on from CAUYUJ010014149.1 coordinate 551,057, forward strand.
AAGTGGACGTCACATTGTTTTTGTCCCAACCATCCTGTGGTGTTGGGTCCTCGTTTTGAAGAGACGGCGCCCCGCGTTCCTCACCTCCTCCTCCCCCCCCTCCCTCCTCCCATCATCATCATCACCACCATCATCATCATCATCATCATCATCATCATCATCATCATCATCATCATCATCACCACCGATTTCGGCACACCCCTCACACGTTTCGTGGCCCCATAGGGAGTTCCACCGAAGGCCCCAGTGGCAGGGTCCGCATGCCTCCCCACCACCCATTTCGGCACACCCCTCACACGTTTCGTGGCCCCATAGGGAGCTCCACCGAAGGCCCCAGTGGCAGGGTCCGCATGCCTCTCCACCACCCATTTCGGCACACCCCTCACACGTTTCGTGGCCCCATAGGGAGCTCCACCGAAGGCCCCAGTGGCAGGGTCGCATGCCTCCCCACCCCATTTCGGCGATTTTCACACCCCTTACACGTTCGTGGCCCCAGGGAGCTCCACCGAAGGCCCCAGTGGCAGGGTCCGCATCCCCACCACCCATTTCGGGCCCCACTCCATGGCATGCCTCCCCACCACCCATTTCGGCACACCCCTCACACGTTCGTGGCCCCATAGGGAGCTCCACCGAAGGCCCCAGTGGCAGGTTCGCATGCCTCCCCACCACCCATTTCGGCACACCCCTCACACGTTTCGTGGCCCCATAGGGAGCTCCACCGAAGGCCCCAGTGGCAGGGTCCGCATGCCTCCCCACCACCCATTTCGGCACACCCCTCACACGTTTCGTGGCCCCATAGGGAGCTCCACCGAAGGCCCCAGTGGCAGGGTCCGCATGCCTCCCCACCACCCATTTCGGCACACCCCTCACACGTTTCGTGGCCCCATAGGGAGCTCCACCGAAGGCCCCAGTGGCAGGGTCCGCATGCCTCCCCACCACCCATTTCGGCACACCCCTCACACGTTTCGTGGCCCCATAGGGAGCTCCACCGAAGGCCCCAGTGGCCTGGTTCGTATGCCTCCCCAACACCCATTTCGGCACATCCCTCACACGTTTCGTGGCCCCATGGGGATTTCCATGAAGGCCCCAGTGACTGGGTTCGCATGCGCCCCCACACCCATTTCGGCACACCCCTCACACGTTTCGTGGCACCATAGGGAGCTCCACCGAAGGCCCCAGTGGCTGCGTTCGCATGCCGCCCCCACACCAATTTCGGCACACCCCTCACACGTTTCGTGGCCCCACAGGGAGCTCCACCGAAGGCCCCAGTGGCTGCGTTCGCATGCCGCCCCCACACCAACTTCGGTGCACCCCTCACACGTTTCGTGGCCCCATAAGGAGCTCCACCGAAGGCCCCAGTGGCAACGTTCGCATGCCGCCCCCACACCCATTTCGGCACACCCCTCAAACGGTTCGTGGCCCCATAGGGAGATCCACCGAAAACGGTACTCACACCAGCATTACTCACAACTGCATATGGTTGGGTCCTTCGCCAGGCTAATTTTATAGGGGTGTTGGGAGAGGGTGCCCTCATTGGTCCTGGTTGGCTGCCAGTCGCCTGTGGGGGGGGGTGTTTCTCATTAGGGAACAGTGATACACCCCTCCCCGAAGAGGACGAAGGAAGATTGGAACCATACTAGCTAAGCCCCTCACGCCCTAAAGGGCTGATAGGGATTTCGCGTTTGAAAGGATGAGTTTGTACAGTTGGACCGAGGTATAAGGGTAAGGTCGGTTCCGGGCGGGTTCCCTGGTGTTCTTCGTGTTTGTTGGATAGTATAGTGCAACTTGGGGAGGGTACCCTTGGATGTTCTTGTTGTGTTGGCCGACGGAGGGTCTCATGTTCTTGAAGGATGTTCTTCTGGCCGAGGTCCGACCGTATGAACAGTTTCTGTCGTGACCCGCCGTATGTTTTAAAACAACGGTATCCGACATATTGTCAAGCGTTCACGTCGTTCCCCATGAGGAGCGAGTTTGGCAATTAGGGCCGGCCCGGAATGCCAACCAGTCAAGACAGTGCGGAGGGGTTGAAGGTGAGAATGAGGAAACGGTCTAGGGGGGGATGTTGAAAGAATGAGCGGGACAGGTGTTGATGTTTACCTTAAGGCGATGGGGGTCGCCCAGGTGGGGGGTGTTTGCGGCGGTCTGGGGGAGGGGTCGGGTGAGGTTCCCATCCCCCGTGCCGTCCCCAAAAAATTGGGGGGAAATGGTTTCGGTCTGAATTTAGCGTTTCCTCTGACTTTTTTCGGGAGGGCAATCGCGGCTCCCCCACGAGCAACAGATTGCGTCAAAGATCAACGGGCACAACTCGCCGCAGAGACGCCTCGTCCGCCTGCGCATCCTCGTGCGCCTGTGCGCCCTCGCCGTCGCCACCCTCTCACGAGGAGATATGTTTGGTTGTTTGTGTCCTGCCGCCGCATAACAAAAAAGAAGCGCGACTCGCCGCCTCGCCGCGCAGACGCAGAGCGCGGTGAGCCTTAAGAGGCAGGTGCAGTCCCTGAAGAACAACCTGAGGCTTTGCACCCAGGCCGGTCAGCCCAGGGAGAGGGCCCACTCCGCTGTCGCGCTGTCGCGTTGCTTGTGGTTTTGCTCCCCCCTACAGGGTCTAATCCGATCCGGTGGGTCCTGTTAGGTATGTATCAAGTCTGTCCCGATCCCATTCGATTTTGGTCATCGCTACGTAAGGTCCGATGCGGCCCAATGCTTGCACGGTGCTGTTGTGCATCGTGGCGCGGCCGATTCAATTCGAGTTCGACTCCGTGCCGATGCGGGCCGATCCCATGCGCACTCCGATACGACCCATTTCCCTGATTACATGCTGATTGTTCTTACTTTCCCCCTTCCTTTCCCCTCGTTGTCTCCCTCCTCCTTCCGCCGTCTATCCCGTCCCCCTTCCGAGCACCTCCAGAAGGAATCCAGAGACACGCAGAACACACACGAAGACCTTCAGACGTGTCTTGGGATTCCTGTGGATTTCCTGACCCCCTCCTCATCTTCACCATGAAGGACAGGGGTCCTGAGGAACATTGGTCCTAGAACCCATGGTCCTGAGACGTGTTCTGACGGCCCCGGGATCCGCGAAGCCCTGGGGGCCCGACTCCGGCGAGCAAGCATTCAGTTCCCTTCTTTTTTTTCCAGGGCACGTTGGAGTACTCTTAGGTCACCCGCAAGGGGCGTGAACATAATCGCACTTCGCGTGTCGCGGTCTGGGCCAGAGGGGGGACCCTTCTCCAACGGGGCGGCGCGGGGGGGCGAGGGCGCGAAGCTAGGTGACCTAGGAGTGTGGAGCATGAGGGGGAGAAGGAGGAGGAGGAGGAGCAAGAGGAGGAGGAGGAGGAGGAGGAGGAGGAGGAGGGAGAGGAGGAGGAGGAGGAGGAGGAGGAGGAGGAGGAGGAGGAGGAGGAGGAGGCGAGCGATGACGTTGGCGATCATTGGTGATGTTGTTGACAACGGAGGGGATTGGTTCCCCGGGTGCAGCGACGAGGAGGAGGAGGAGGAGGAGGAGGAGGAGGAGGAGGAGGAGGCAGATGAGGACGAGGATAATGGTGGTTCGCATCGGCGACTTTCTCGGCGGCGCCACCGCCTCCGTGTCCTCTGCTTCCTCCACTTCCTGCTCCTTCTCCTCCTCTTCCTCCTTCTCCTCCTCCTCCACCTCCTCCTACTCCTCCTCCTCCTCCTCAATCTCTTAAGGGCATGGATCCGCCCTGAGCCGTGTAAAGAGCACTCGGAGGAGGCCATCTTGCAGGAAACGGAGGCGGCAGCGGCCTCCAAGGGGTTGGAATTGGGGACTTATGCCCCTGCTCCCTCGCCTCCTCCTCCTCCTCCTCCTCCTCCTCCTCCTCCTCCCCGCCCTCACCCCCGAGCTGGCGCAGATACAGGCTCGGCGGGAGGCGGCGCGCTTGCAACGCGCTCTTCGCGAGGCCGTCCCCGAGGGACGGCTGTTCCCTTGCTTTCGGGAGTGAGTTCTTTGTTCTTTCCCATGCTCCAGGTAGGTTGACGATGAGCCTTGATCTTCAGTTCAGTTCAGTTCCTCCTCCTCCTCCTCCTCCTCCTCCTCCTCCTCCTCCTCCTCCTCCTCCTCCCTTCCCTGTCGCGCCCGCAATTGGTGCAAGGCCGCCGCGGCACGGGACTGGGGTGCTCGCAGCCGTTCGCACGGTTCGTCACTCTTCCCGTTTTCTTCTTTGTCTCGGGGCGCCCTTGCTGAGGACCCCGAGCGGAGCCCAAAATCAATGCCCATTCCGCCTCCCCTCCCGCCCTCCTCCTCGCCTTGAGCCGTCCTTGTCGAGGCTCCCGAGCGGAGCCCAGGGCCAAGATCCTCCCCCCCTCCAATTCCTGATATCGCCCTCCTCCTCGTGGCGTCTCAGTCGAGGCTTCAGAGCGGAGCCCAGGGCCAAGATCCTCCCCCCGTCCCCCCACCCCCTCCTTTTTTCCGGATCTTCCCCTCCTCCTCCTCCTCCTCCTCCTCCTCCTCCTCCTCCTCCTCCTCCTACTCCTGATCATCATCATCATCATCATCATCATCATCATCATCATCATCATCATCATCATCATCATCATCATCGTCATCGTCATCGTCATCGTCATCGTCATCGTCATCGTCATCGTTATCGTCATCGTCATCGTCATCGTCATCGTCATCATCATCATCATCATCATCATCATCATCATCATCATCATCATTATCATCATCATCATCATCATCATCCTCGCCCCGGGGCGTCCCTGTCGAGGCCCCAGAGCGAAGCCCAGGGCCGAAATCCTCCCCTCCCTCATGCCTCCCCTCCCGCTACCCCGCACCCCTCCCCCCCTCCTTCCACCCCCTCCTTTTCTCGATCCCTCCTCGTTTTCACGTTAGACCGACATTAGCTGGAAAATTGTGGCGTCATGACCGACACTTGAGCTCTTATACAAAAAAGGGAACACAGAGAGAAGCAAGTGTGGCCTTCGTCATATGCGAGTGCGCGGTAAAGTGCCAATGTAATCGTGATATAAATTGGTTGATGGAAAAATCGCTGGAGTCAACAAGCGGAGGTAGAGATAGAACCGTGCAAGGATACCTCACCCCCTCACACACACATTCACACATACACTTCCCCGAGTCCCGATAAGAAGGGCCCATGTTGTGGGCACTGCAATTGGCCCTCGGTCGGTCCCGTGCGGCCTTCAGCAGTGGCGCGAAGTCCCCCCCACCTTTGCATGAATCACTAGCCCCCAACCTCCTCCGTCATCTCCATTCGCACCAAACGCGCACCGGTGGGTACAGGCAACACGTGTGTACACATGAGTGTGTACGCGTGCGAGAACACAGGTCGTGAAGAGAGGACGACGTGTAGAGAAGAGGACAGATAGGACAGGATTGGATATCCCCCTTTTCCTCCTCCTCCTCTTCCTCCTCCCTCCGTAGCCATTGTGGCTCAAGTCCGTAGCGCTTCTGCTCAGGACCTGACCTCACTGGCAAGGGGGATTTGCGGCCCCCACTTTCTACGCCCCTCCTCTGCGTGGTCAGACGAGGATTCGTCTTGCTTTGTGAGCTCCTGTTGGAGCAGTCCCGTCTTCCACTGAGCTATGCGCTGGTGGAGACATCCCGCAATCATCACCGAGCCATAGCGTTCCCAGGTGCCCCTTGGCCTCTGGGAAAGGAGGCAATGGATGGAACGGTTTCCAGCAGGGGTCAGGAGGGATGTGTGCAAGCTCGCTCTTCGCTCGCGTCTCGCTACCTCCAGGTCAACTCTAAGGCGGCTTCGGACAAGGGGGTCACGGGCCCCACTTTTTCCCGCGGCACAGCCGTTGGCGATACTCCCAGTGCTCGTGCAGCAAGAACGCGGCCAACTCCACGACGTGTCGCCACTGTGGAGCCCCGCGTGCGGACCCAGGGCAGCAAGTTCGACTTCCGCAAGGGGTGTGGGCCAACCCACAGGCATTTCAAGATGCCGGTGGTGTGCATCGTCCTGCTTTCCCTGGTCTTCAGCCTCCTGGTCAGGTCACCCAGGCTGACATCAAAGACCTGGCGGAGTCCGAGATCGAGTCCTTCATCAGCATGCCCGAGAGGTCGGGTAACACGAAGTCCGCCGACAACTATCAGAGAGCCCTCGCCAGCAAGAGTGCCGCGAACAGACAGCAGCCCATTCAGCAGCATATCGAAAAGGCGTTCAAATTTCTGCGGGCGTCAGAGGACACATTGGCTAAGGCAGTCTCGACGTTCGACGAGATGCAGGCAGCAGTGGAAGAAGAGCGAGCCAGAGTTGGGCGCCTTCAGTGTGATGTCAACAAGCCGAGGATCTCCATAAGCAGTTGGTCAATCAAATACACGCACAGGTAAAGTCTTCAGATGAGCCAAGTCCAGCCGAATCTTCCCCGTGGGCCGTTCTGTCTGTTCTCACTGGTACCATCGACGAAATCCCTATCACGTTGGGGGATCTTCTCGACGAGGCGGAGGAGGGTGGCATCGTTCTTTCGACGGGGGAAAAGGAGCATGCAGACAAACTCGTCACGGTGCTCAAGAAGGGCCTCCAGGAGGCCAGCTCCATTCTTTTCAAGCAAGCACTCGAGGCCGCAGCGAAGGCCAAGGAGGAGCACAAGGCACTTCTTAGCAGGTTTCAGACTCAACGTAGACGCACTGAGGGTGACCCTGAGGATAAAGAGAACACCGAGTCTCACCCGCAGGCCCCCGACCCTGCCCCTGTCTATTCCAAGGGCGCTTCAGGCGCGTCTGAGCCAGCAGCCGCAGCGGCGGCGGGCCCATCTGCGCGAGAGCGGGCTGCGGAGATCGCGCCGGGCGGTCCAGCAGCTGCCGCACCTGTCGCCCCGTCGCAACTTTAGCATCGCAGCTGGCAGGGTCGGAAAGGCCGATGGGAAGGCTCCGGGGAGATTTTGGAGGGCCTGCGATTCATGTCAAGGCCTTTCTGGGCCTTCACCCGCTGCGAGAACGCGATCTCTTCAGCGGCCGAGCCGTCGGGGGAGTCGCCCAAGTCCCAGGAGGCTCTGCAGTGTGCGTCGCCAGCATCTACATTTTGCGCGGCAGTGGGTGGTCAGGTGTGTACTTGGATGTTTTAGATCCGCGGGCGAGTTCGCGTCGGCGTCGGGATTGCCACGGCTCGCGGGCGGGGGCTTCAACGTGGAGCCCCCCCTCGTCCGGGACTCGGTTTTTTTTAGTTGTCGCCCACGGACAACTCCTTGTTCCCGATGCGGCGGGCACGTGCTCGACCACGGGGGGGGCGCGGTTAATCGTATACTTCCTGGCGAGCCGCGGCCTTAGTAAGGCTGTCAAGGCGGTCGGGGTGACCGGGGACTCTGACCTCGCGCCTCATTCCCCTGCGCGGTTGCCCCTCTTCCCCCAACTCGCGTCTTCGCGAGCCATGGATTTCCGACGGCCGAGGATCGGCCAGGATCGGGCGATCGGCCCCGCTCAAGCGCCGTCCATTGATTTTGGCAGGCTTCGAGAGGAGCTCGATCAGGCCGCGCGAGTTGCGCGAGAAGGCCAGGGGCCAGCGACTTTGGACAACCTCACTCGGATCTATGGGTCCTGGGCCGACCTTGCTGAAAAAGAGCCGGCTCTCGCCGCCGGCGCTTCCCTGCCCGTCCTGGGGCCCCGCGGCGAAGTCCCCAGCGCGGTTTGGAAGTCCATTGCCGAGATGGACTGCACTCGAAGTTCACGATGTTTTGTCACCCGTTGCAGCAGCCCTCCAGTTCCCAGGATGTCGAAGCGGCGATGGGGCGCTGTCTTCGCTCTTCCCCCCCTGGTCGTAGCAAGCCAGGGCAGGCGTGTTTCTCCTTTTCGCCGGGCGCATGCTTTCGCCAGCAGGGCTGTCCCAGGTTCATCTTCGCGGGCAGAAGCAAAGGACTTGTTGTCGCTTACGCGTCTGCCGTGGATGCCGAATCCTCGGTGGCCAAGACCAAAGGTAGAGACGCTTGGAGCCAATGGATCCAGGATTGAGAGAGGGGCCCGCGAAGTCCATCAGGTCACGAGAGCCCCCATGGTTTGGCCCCCCACGACCATCCTTGCGGACGATCGAGTCATCGCGTCGGATCCCCTGTCTATCTTGGCCTCGGAAGCCGCCCGCTTTCAAGCTTTGTGGGGAGCGGAGCTCTCGGCGCCTTCCCCTCCTGGCGATTTCGAGCCGCCCCCCGAGATCGATCTGCCCGGTGTCAGCGTTCTCAGGAAGGTCAGCAGGGGGCGCAAGGAGCGGTCCGCAGTGAGCACCGACGGTTTCCATTTGCCACATTTCAGCATTCTTTCAGATGACGCTTCGGAGTGCCTGCTCGAGATCTTTCGCATCATGGAGATCAGCTCCACGTTGCCCGCCCAACTGTTTGTCAAAGTCTCGATGCTGCTTCCCAAGCCCATAGGAGGATATAGACCCATCGGTATTTTTACGGGCCCCTATCGGCTCTGGGGCCGACTCCGAAGGCCTCTGGCTCAAGCTTGGGGAGTTAAAATTGTCGCCCATGATTTGCGGCCGGGGAGTGCATGGGGGCCAGCGATGCTGTCTTGAGACAGGCCCTCCTGTCTGAGGGGGGAGTTGCCGCTGGACAGCATGCTGCCGCGCTCCTGTGGGATGTCCTTTAGTACTAGGAAAGTTTGAATATTGAACAAGTGCTGCGCAGGTGTCAGTCGCGCGGCATCCCCCTGGCGATCGCCTTGAGCGCCGCCCTTCTTATGCGATTCGTGGTATTGTGGCAGGTTGCCCTTTTGCCGCTACGTTCACCCGCGCGAATTCGTTCGACGGTCTTGGCAGCTTCATTTGGCCGCCCAGTGTAACATATTCCTTGTCTATCGATGATTATGGATTACGCGCAGTCGGATCGTTTGACGACGCCGTCCATGGCATCTGCGGATAGCAGTTTGCAGCTAAAGCGCGTCGTGGTGGAGGACATCGGCGCCACTCCCGCTGACGACAAGGCCTGCCTCATGACGTCTAGCAAGATCGCGGGGCAAGCCGTCCAGAGACGGCCCGGATCTGCTCTCACGGGCCTTGTTGTTTCCGTTGCCCCCAACCTCGGCGGCGACGACAGCGCCGGCAAGCCGCTCAGGCGCGAGGGCCTGGTCGCCAAGGCCATGCAGCGATGTGTTGGAACTCAGGCTAGGGCGAGGCGAATCAAAGAAGCTTAGTCGAACCCTTGATAGGACATGTAGGAATTTCTGGGTGGCTGGCCCCCTGCCTGCCGCTGCGCATGCTTCCGGGGTTCGCGGCGTAGGTGTCGGTGAGCTCCTTCGTCTCAGACGCAGTTTCGCTTCGGTTCTGAAGCCGAGTGCTGGGGGCCGCGGCCTCTCCATTGCATTTTTCCTCGAAGAAGACCCAGCGTGGCTCACCCAGGTTCCCCCCGTCCTCCGCTGGGCCAAGGAGATCTGGAACGCGAGAACGAGTCCCCCTCAGCTCCGAACTTCTTTCGATTGTGTGTTCGGCCAGCCCTGGAAAACATGGCGTTCGTTTGCGGGCCCTGCGTCGGCCATTCGGCTCCCCCTTCGCCGCCCCGGCTGGGCTGCGAGGAATTTCGCGACCCTTGTGACTGAGCAGGGGTGCGACATTTCGCTCGTTGCGTTGTCTCCCGGCTTGTTGAGGCCCCTGCTCGAGGGCGCTACGCTTCGCCAGCTTGAACGCCGCGTCGGAGATCGGTCTGGTTTTCCCGACAGAGTTTGTTTTGATATCGGCGCCCGGCATCTTCGGTCTAAAAAGTATACCCCCTGGAGATAGGGGCCCTTCGGGCCGCGGCCTGAGGGGCCCTCTGGATTCGGATTTACACCAGCGGGAAAGGCTACAAGCGCCCTCAGGAGTGCCCATTGGGCTGCGGATGCCGCGACACTTTGTGCCGCGGGATATGGCGGCGCCCTGGTCTTGCAGATGAGAACCTTGCCATTGTTGGCCTGGGCATCCTCGGAACCAGCGACGACCACGTTACGAACCGTAGTCTGATGTTCTCTGTCGCTCGGGGAGGTCCGCCTCATCCCTGGGATGTGCATCCAGGGTCTCTGGCGGAAGGGCCCTGGGTAGCCGAGTGGTTCGCCGATCCTTCCGAAAACGAGTTTTCGCTGGAAGTTGCTATTTTTTTGTTGGCGCCTCTTGTTCGCGGCATCCCATCGGAGAGTTGTGCCGCGCCTCTGGGTGCTGCAACGCTTTTCAGGACGGGGTGCGTTCGTGGGAGATCCGTTGCCCGGCGTGCCCGCCCCCCAGACAATCGCCTCAGGCAGCCGGATGCTTTGCTTTCATTGGGGGTGCCATGTGTTTAACGGGGCCGTCGGCCACTTTTTCTGCGCCAATGTCGTTGCAGCTTGGAGCGCCGCCAAAGATGTGCACGCGCATTTTCGGAAGGCCTACGCTGGGCACATTGTGCAGTTCAGGGCTAACGACGCACACAAATTGCTCGTGGGCGTTTCTAAGATCAAGGGACATTTGAGTTTGAATGAAGCTGGCCTGTCGGAGGCAGAGACCAACTGCAGGACTGGCAACTGCCTTGCTGACCTCGGTGCGAAGGCCCCGTTAGATTTGCGCCCGAAGGATCAGGATGTTTTCGCGGGGACTGATCTCCGCATTAGATTCGGGGGAGCGCGAGACCCGGGTTCGCCAGGACTCGGGCTCGCGCCTCGGATTATGACGAGGAGGAGTTTCGTGGGATGTCTGCAGCGGGGGGCCTCGTCAAAATGCAGGCTCGGCTTCGTCATTGTGTGACGACCTCGTCGATGATTTCCGAGCCCCCTGTGCCCAGGTCTTACGTCCCCCTGATAGATGCACATATTGTGTGTGTGGTTGTGTGTGTGCGTTTTTGCAGATAGGCTTTCGAACTGCTTCCTCACCTTCCCTCGCTTAAGGACTGTGGCGAGGTAGAGGATGAGATGCCTGGGGCTTCCAAGAGCTGTTCCAGACGCGCGCCCATTCGCCAGGATAGGTAGGTTCTGGAGGTGCACAATTTGTGGCAGGGCCCTCAGGGCCGATTATGCCTTCAGGTTTGGAGCTAGGCCCATCCCTCCTCCCAGGAAGTGCCCTGGTTCTCCCGGAGGCTGGGGTTTCGACAGGGCCAAGACCAACAGGCATTCGATTGTCGGCCTGGCTTGCTCTGATTTCTCCACTTTGTATGTTTGCGCCCATTGCATGGCGATGATTTCGATGGTTTCCCCGCTTTAGTATAACTTGTTTGTTGAAACGCCGCCCTGGCCCTGGGGCCATGGATTCTCGCCTTAGATCTAAGTGGAATGACTTGCTCGCACTCCTTTGTTCGCAGCGCTGCAAGTCGTCTGTCCGGGTCGATGCCGGTTGCCCCTCGCGAGCGACCGCCGACGATGAAGGAGCAGCGTGTGGTGACGTGTCAGATCAGTTCCTTGTTGTTGCTCCGCCGACGGACGCGTTTGCTGACGCGACTGTTGCCGCGCAGGCTCAGCCTGGACCAGCGGCCTCGTCGGCTACTGTTTCGGCCCCAGCCGAGGGCGGTCGAAGGCATGGAGTCACCCCGCCTCTTCTCGATCTGGATGAGGAGGAGGAGGCTGCTTGGTTCCCCTTTGAACCCTCCCGAGGGCATGGCGAGAGAGACGGGGCTGGGGCCCCTCGCTCACTGGTGCCGAGCACGGTCGCTGCTGGACCTGCTCGAGGGTCATCGGGCGAGGTGAGTATCGGGCGAGCCACGCCCTCGACGAGGATGAGCCCCCCCTGGCCACCTCGCCCAGACCACTCACGCGTGCTGTTAGTTCCCACGCCAAAGTTAACAGGCTAGTCCGAGCCGCTGGCGGCGATCCTGTCGAGGTTTTCTCGGATTCAGGCTCGGACTCATCTGTGCTGCGGCCTCTGGCCCACTGGGCCGCCGAGGCTCCAGGTCTTTGTCCAGGCTTCTCCCTTTTTGGACCGCCTGGTACGTGGGTTTTCGGGCTCTTTGTGCCCTTCCGTCGCGCGAAAAAAACGCGTCTTGTTGCTTGCGCGGGTCGCCCCGCGCTGCAGACCCACGGTCTCGTTGTCGCCGTGCTCTGCTGGGCTCAATGCCCACTGCTTGACAGCTGTAGCTTTGCGGGCAAAAAGAATCCTCCTCCTCCTCGCTTGACCTGAGGGGATCAAGGGTTGGTTCGGCCGCGATGCGCGCAATAGCAACGACAATTTCTGGACGGCAGGAGGTGGACAAAGATGTGGGATTGGATCTGCTTCAGTACGCAGCGCAAGTAAGAACGCAAGCGCATGACAGAGGTATGGGCCGATCGGCTGCGGTTCTACCGTGCTGCTCTTTGCGCGTCCTTCCCGCGCTCTCTGAACTCGGTTCTGGTTGCCTACGCGACTGTGTCAGGGAAGTCTCAGCGGCGCGGTTGTTGCTGCAGGTGCACGCACCATATCCTCCAGTTGTTGCGCATTGTTCTCCTCGAGGCGTTGGTCGCGGCGTGAGGACCGGAGTCGAAGACTCGATGTTTGCGAAACCATGGATGTCGTCAATCACCTTTTGAACATCTGGCGTTGGCCTGCGCGTCGGGCCCTCGACCGCGCTCCCGCCGGGCGACCTGGACCGCCCCGTCCTTGCCCTCGAAGTGGAACGAGAACGTGACCAGGAATTCCGCTTGCTCTGGCGCTGGTGGCTGTGACCATGGCTTCGCCTCTCTGGGCCAAGGATCTCACGTGCTCGACGAGTGCAGCGTCGCCGCAGCAGAGGCGATCGTCGACGTTTCGTTTGGGTTCTTTTTGTGTTCCCCTCTCAGCAAGTGCTGCTGCAGCTGGTAAGTCAAAGTTTGTTTCCGATTCGCCATGCATTACGCATCTCTTCCGTGTACATGCGAGCGCGATGCGCACCAGGTCCGTTGATGCACGCCGGGCACGCTGTGTAGGCGAGCCTCGCACTGAAACCAAACAGCCGCGGAAACACATACAAAGCGTGGATTCTGATATGGTCGGCAAAAATTTGCTGAACCATTGTTTTTGTTCGTGCTTCAGTGTCCAACACCCAGTGTAAGTGCAACCATTAGTTCGTCTTTGTTGATGTTACCTTTCGTCAAGGCGTTTGCCAACATGTCTGTGGTTTCTACCCAGGCGAGTCACATCGCATGATTGGACAGCAACATATGTCGCAGGGCCGCGACACGATACAACCTGTTCTTGTCTTGGCACACTGCCGCGTCAAAACCGCCTGCTGATTTGAAACACAACCAGAGGGATTGAGAAAACACCGCTCGCTCTTTTTCAGCGTAACCATAACCATGTCCAATGGGTGCTGCACTCCATGATATAACTCCTGCAACAATCCTGCCAAAACAGCAGGATTATGTGGTGCATCTAATGCGTTGCGTAGCTCAGCTGCGTACGACGACCGTGTACGATCTTCAGCTTCATACGTGCTCGAGGTGTTGGGATATTGTTGTTTTGGTTTCGGGGTGTCCGCCTCCAATCAAACACAGCTTGTATCCACGCAGTGCAAGACAATCATTTCGATCGTTGGACTTGTACGCGGAATCTGTCAGAATGCCTCGGACAATTTGGTCCCCGTATTGCACTATATTAAATGCCCATGGTTTTTGCACCACAAAAGTATGCGATTATTTTGACTGGCGTGCCTGATGGTGGGCTCCTGCGCGTACCTTTGGAAGTAGCTCGCATACGGCGCAACGTCTGCATGTGTGATGGGAAGCCACATCAAAGCAAACAGTAAACTACGGAACATTGTCCACACGAGGTGTGATAGGCGCATTTTCCTCTCACTCTTCATCCGTGGAGAGATCTACTGTATTCCGTTGTTTGACGCCATGGTTCTGATGCGCATATCTTTCATGCGTGTCACTATTTTATAGGAAAGCTGTATGCCGGCGTGTTCAAACTCACGCTCTTGTTTTTCTTCCCCGCCAAAATTGTTGGATGTGGATAATTGTTTCGTTCAATCGTTGGAAATGTTTTGGGCAATTGTTTCCTCAGCTCTGCTCGGGCCCATATGGTCGCGCAACCCTTGATGTCATCGATGCGCGTTGTAACAATACATACTAGTATGCCATATGCGCAAAACCTGGCCCAACATGTTGGTCCGCCGTCGTGCGTCTCAAGCCGGCCCTTAGCGAATAACCGCCCCGCGCCATGCCTGAAGCACGCGGTGCGTTTTTCAACCCCCAAATGGGCTTCGACACATTCAAAGCTTCAAGCAAATTGTTGACATCTTTCATTCCTGGGAACTCCTGCGGAAGATGCACGTCAGCCTGGGGAAAATCGAACTGGACTTCCCGACGTGGTCTTCCGGTTCGACGGTAGATTTCGTCGAAAGTCAAATTTTTCAAAAATGCCATGCCTATGTCCATGGAGATAATGTTCAACGATTCTGGGCTGCAGCAGCATTGACCACCCTCCGGGAGGTTTTGGTTGCAGTGCCAGAGAATTTCGCCATCGATTCTTCGAATGGTTGGACATTTTTGAGACCTCGGGCCGTTAACTTTGCTTTTACCTCTCTCTTGAACGATGGCGGCCTCCCCGGTTCACTCGGCTCTGCGGGCGCGCCTTTTCCATGTGATTCCCCATGTTCCGTCGAACACGTTCGCGGCTGGTTTGCGTTTTCTACGTTCGAGCGTTGCGTTATTGAACCATTGCCACAACTCTGCCAATTCGGCAGTTTCCACTTCCTCCCTGTGTTCCCCGAGCTCCAATGATCACGTCTGATTTATGCCGCGCGACGGAAAACGCCGGCAACTCATGCTCAAGCATCGCATGGAGACAACAAGAATACCAATGAGCAATATGAGATGGAAACACAAACTCCGGAGGATCAGATTCTAGAGCGAGATAGTGAGGAAAAACATATGTTTCGAGCCGTGTCGGATGATCGTGTTCTGATGCTTGTGGGGGAGACGTGCTAAAGTATCCTGAAAATTGTCGTCGTCATCATCGCCAGTGTCATAGGTGCGCGGTGTAAGGCCGAGCTGAAGGCACATGCGGTGCCGGATTGCTTGAACCGTCACTGCTTTCAGAACGTTCCCGTTTCAAACCGTGTTTTGGCTAGAATGTCGGGAAAATGCGCGGTGCGGGATTTCCCGAGCCATCGCTTCCAACCGACCGCGCTCGTTTCATCATTTGCTCGGGGACCTCGATGGGGTCGAAATTGCCAGCAGCGGGGATTTCGTCAAAATCGGGAGGAGAGGGGTCTCCGAAGTGAGGAACGTAGGGAATACGATGTCTAATGTGGTTGAGGAGATCTGCATTCACTAATAGAAATTGCACCACGGCGCAATTGGGTCAACAACGCTTTCGATATTCCGGGCACGTGCACATATGTAACACCATTGGGGTCTTCCGAATTCCACAACCACAACAATAAATCAGCAACGTAGGTTAGGGGGTCGAGCTGTCTTACCCCTCTTCTTATCAGTGTTCCCACGCATTATATTGTAGGGGCTGATGTGCAAAATTGGTATGACAATGTGTTTGTGTTGTTGTGCAATGCGAGTTATGGTGCGCATTGCCTTCGAGAGGATGTAACCAAATTGTGGCGTGCACTTGCTCATGCCCATGGCATGCCTACGCGTAGTGTGAAATGGCGCATTCCATGAAGCACTCCTTGACCCCGAACACAGCAGGAGCACAGCAGTGCAGCAAATTCAACGTGTGCGAGCTTTTCGAACGTCCTGGGACGCGACAAGCCAACATGCTACCTTGATACTTTACATGAATCGTGCCGTCCGTGTCCACATGAGCGTCGGTGCACGGGTCCCTCCAACCGCTCGTTTCTTTATGGGCAGTTGCACGATCAATCTCGGCAAAGTCGCCTACTTAATATTCATTGGCTTACGCCACACCGCCGACCCTTTTGGGGCGGCAGCAATCGTCCCCCGCGTGGCTTTTCCGGACAGCCTGTGAGGCCCCTCTAGACACGTTTTCGAGCCCTCTTAGAACCGTCTTGCCGTTCCCCCAGGCCGTTGCTATGGTTTTTGGGGCCTTCGTGGATCGCCCGGAAGCCATCTTGGAGCCTGTTGGAGAGTCTCTTGGGGTGCCAGAGGTCGATCTTGGAGGTTTACTGGGCCGTTGCGGGCCTCGTGGAAGCCCAAGAAGCGAATGTGCTGAAAATGTACGTTTTCCCAAAAGAATGGGCCGGTTTTTGCTTCTGGAGGCTTGCTTGGGGCGCCTCGTTGTCGCGTATGCAAATGTCTTGGACGCCCATGGGGCTGTTTGGAGGCAATCTTGGGCGGTTTGGACCGACTCGTCCCCCGCGTGGGCCGTCCGGACAGCCTTTGGGAGCCCTCTCGCCCCGTTTTGGAGCCCTCTTGGGACCGTCCCGCGGCTTTCCTAAGCCGTTGCTATGGTTTCGGGGGCCGTCGTGGATCGCCCGGATGCCGTCTTGGAGCCTTTTTGGGAGTTTTTTGGGCTGGCGAGGGTCGATCATGGAGGCTTCTTCGGCGCTTTTTGCGCCGCGTGGAAGCCGAATGGGCGAATGTGGTGAAAATGTGCGTTTCCCTTTGAGAACGGTTTTTGCTTCTGGAGGGCCTCTTTGGGGCGCCTCGTAATATTGTTTCAAACGTCTTGGGGACTCATGGAGCCGCGTGGAGGCAATCTTCGGCGTTTTGGGGCGATCTCTCGTCGATTCGTAGCTCTCGGACCGTTCTGGGAACCTTTGGAATCTTTTTGGCTCGTTTTGGGGCCTCCTGAGGCTCCAAGTGTGCGGATGATGGATTCCGCCCCCCCCCCTCCAAACCGGCCAGACCAGGTCCCCAGGGGGCGGGTTTGGGGAGGGGGGGGGCATCTCACACGCCGTGACCCCAAGGGGTCGGCGGATTCTTCTCATTGCGTTGCCTTGCGTGTTTTGGAACGCAGTGCCCGTTCCAGCCTGTCGTTCGCAGTTGAGTTTACCATACTTTTGACGGCCAGCTCTCTGATGCGATGCGCGTTCCGATAAATGCTCAATTTATCCGAATCGTGAATCGTCGCAGAGCGCATCGACAACGTCCATGTCTTGGAGGATCGACGGTTGCTTTCCACATATTGCCTGCAATGGCGTGGAGGTACCGACTGTGAGCAAGCTGTTTCTGGTAACGCCACATGGTTAATATCATGCGACGGATCAATGCTAAACCTTCTCCCAAGCAGTGTGTGTTCAGGCACAAGTATACACGACCTAAAATGTCGTCGTGTTTCTGGGGCACGCGGACGTGGGCACCAACCCTTTTTTCTTTGAGTTCAGTGCCAAGGCGTGCGAGAGAACGTTTTGCTTCGTCGTTCACAAGTCCGCTCTCTTGGTTCGATTCGAGAACATCTGGGGTCGGCCATGTGGCTGGCGGGCCTGAATTCCGTCAATTTCTTCAAGCAGGGGTGCGATGATTGTTCCGTTGACGAACTCCGCTTGCGACAAGCGAGTGCACGCAACAATAAGATGCTGTTCTGGTTTTTTCCCATCCACGCGGAACAGCAAATCGTGTTCTACAAGTTCGTTGAACAATTCTGCCAAACGCGTTGTTGCCGTGGGCGATGGCTTCGGTCGCGCCCATGATCTGCAATCTCGGCAAATGTCTACATGCTTTGCACATGTCTCATTGTTGATTCTGGCGCCCCTGCAGCTTGCAACTATCTTTCCATCTTCTTGGCGGAGGTATGCCACCGGCGAACGTGCAGAGTGCGTGAGGTACGCCTTACCACAGCTGGCTCTTGTGAACGTAACAAGTGCATGCTGCGGCCCAGGGCTCCACGATGACTACACAACGCCTTCCTCGTTTGCTTGATATCCCGCGCCTCGTCGCACGAGTGTTCTTCGCGATGTTCTAGCTGCTGGCTGCAATTGATTTGTTGGCGCGTCCGGTGGAGATGGAACCTCTGGCGGTGCAGATGCCCCATGGCCTTCCCCGTCTGGCCGAGGACGATCTGGCGGCGCGCGATCGCGCGAGCCCCGCGCTTCTGGGTTCTCGCTCTTAGGTTGCGACGGTGGCGGTGCCCGTGGGGGTGGGATTGCAGCGTCTGCTGCCGGGTCTGCCTGCAGAGGCGCGGTTGGATCGTCGCGCGCAGGTGTCTGGTGGTCTCGAGGGTGTCTTCCTACGCGTTTACCGTGTCTACGTGTCTGCGCCGTGGCCCATGTGCAATCAATTGGGCGATAGGTGTGCGCATCGTGATTGCGAGGTTTATTTTCGCAACACCCCGGGCACTTCCACGTCTGGGTTTCGACGAAAGGGTGTCGGCATTTACCAGGTATGCGCGCGCGTCGCACGTCAAATTGAGATCTGTGGCTTCGGCAGGCTGAACATGTCAATGATGCGTGTTGCGCTTCGTTCGGAAACGCTAAAGAAACCTCTTGCGAACGACATACGTTCCTGACATCTGCGGCTATTCCACTTGCGATGTCTGCTGCAAAACGCCACGGCCACAAGTGCGTTGCGCAGACTTGCAAGCGCAAATTGTGTAGTGGCACATCGGGTGCATAATTCCGTATTGGTGGGATGAGGTCATCATCGTTGGCCCTTTTTTACAACAGTTTCCTTTGGGTGTTTGCGCGTGTCAGTTATCTGGCAGTGGTCTGTGTAAAACCCGCGCGGCCGATCTCTGTCCACGCGCGTGGCTTTTTCAAGGTTAATTATGAACCACTGCCAGGATGAGTGATTTGCAACTGCGTGCCATGATGGCGCACTGAACACGGTGGAGTTGACAAGGGCTTCCACTACGAACTACGAATGTTTGTCTGCTGGCCACCTGGAACTTTGCAATTTGAATTTCCAAACCTCCCAGCGCCTTGTTGACATGACAGGGTCGTTCCAAAGTGCTCTCTTCTGGGGTGGGCACAACACAAACATATTCGGTTTGCATTCGAACCTCTATTTCCAAAGTTGCGTTTGTTCCTCTGGATTGTGAGTGCCCAGCGGCACAACTAAATTAAGTACCGGGCCCTGCGAATCCACGCAACGATGACGAACGAGGAATGCGGTTCGCCGGGCTGCTCCTCCGCCCACTTCGCATACATCGAAGTGCCGGCTTGCTTGGGGTGCACTCCCTTGCGCAAAATCCCACGTGGTCTGGAAGACACGATCAACGTTTTTCTGGAGTGGTTCATCGTGAACACCGCTGGAAACGAACAGCCAAGTGTAGGGAGCTAGGTCGGACTAGAAACGTGGCATGAAGGCGTCATGGGTGGTTTCGAAAACGCATGCGGGTTCAAATCATAATATAAGTTCGCCGTCCCAACTTTAATCAACAAGGCTATCTGGAAACCATCAACATGCGCAAATGGTGTTTGACTGCTGCTGCAATCGTCATCCCCCTTTTCGATGATCTGCTTGCGTTTGTTTGCTGATTTCCCCCGTGTTTTTCTGGTGCTTGCATTGCTTTCTGTTTTATTCTGGCGTCCGTAGGGCATGGGCCCCCAGTGGGACTTACTGCCAAACCTTCGATACTTTCGCGAACCACTGTCTGGGATCTTTCAGGCCCAATGGGTTGCCAGCGCTTCGAAAGATTTGCGTGCTCAACGTGCTCGCGAACCGTGCGAGACATGCGATGCAGCGGCCCCGTCGTGCACTCGAAAAGCAAACGATAACCGTCGAAACAATCGGCAAACACGGGTCTGGTTGCAGAGAGGCCCGACGAGCACACAAGAACCAGTAACGCCAAATAACACTGTTAACGCGTTTGGACCTGCATTTTGCCCATGCTCGCTTCGTGGCGTTGGTTCTTGTGGTGGCGAAACGAACACAAAGATAGTTTTGCATCTGGCACGTGGTCTGCGCTCAGAGAGCAGCATTTACATGTCTGTGCGTCCGGGAGAGCACAGTTGGTGAGGAGGCGGACCCGGACGTTCGAATTTTTGCCATTGTGGCCGCGCACGACCCCATAGTTGCACTCGAGCTCGCACAATTCCGTTCCGAGCCAAATTCAGGATCAAATATTGATCGAACATTGGATTGCCGCAGTTTCTCTCTATGAGTACAGATCTGCCAAGCTAAATTTGAATTCTTTCAGACACGATATGTGCTTGCGCATGATCCAACTCGGTACCTACGTTCGTCGGTTGTCCTACCAATCTGAACCACATTAACCAAGGTTTAGAAATCATTCGTTTCCTGCAGTACGGACTTACAAAGCGTATGATTGTTCATTCTCGACATGGCCATGTTGACCGTCTTGATATGACCCTGGAAGGCGGCATATACCATGTGCTGCCTGTAACCAAGCTCATCATTAAACAACCACATGGACTTTCCATTAGAGTTCACGGCAGCTGCAGTGGCCAGAGTTCGCGAGAGGTTTTCGCATGGTTTTGGCATGCAGTTCGAATCGGACGAAGTGCTAGGGGAGGGGGACGGGTCTCGGGCTTACCCCCGGAACCCAAGAGAGCGCAGGACCCGCCATCATGCGCATGACAGTGTTCATGGTTCGAAGTGCGCGCCTGCGCGCAAGACGGAGGTTGATGTTGATCACGTCTCAATCCACGAAACGAGGTTTGGGGTTCTCACTCTTCCATGTGTTGCGCTAGAGAGCATGGATGAGAATTGTGCACAGTCTTCGATGCTGATGGCATACGCTTAAATCCATCACAAGGCAAACTCAAATAATCAGAGGGGGCTTTCTCGAGCTCGTGGACCCTACAATCTGGCAGTCGCTCAATCTTTGTGTGTCCCATGTAGAGTTTCCAGTTACTTGGCCTACAATCCAAAACACTATCCTGGCGCTCCAAAGTCTTCAAACCTACATGGCGAATTAGGAACGCAGGGGTCGGTGCATGCGCTGTGAGTCCGCGTCCATGCAAATTGGCGCCTCGACTGCATCAGCTACTGCTCGTGCCCCAGTTCCTACCCCTTTGACCCCAATTGGCTTGAGAGGGGGTAGAAACGTTTTCCAAGCTAAACTACCAAGCAACGGCTGTCAATGTCTTGACCAAGCCGCACCCGCACAAATTAGCACGCGCCCGAGGGTCCACAAGAAGACCTATCCCCCCCGAGGTCAAACGGGTTCGGAGACGTACGTTGTATGTTGCTTGTTCGGCGTCGTCATGGTCTGCCAGCATCCATGGGACAGATCTCTGGAATAGGCGTTGCGCTCTCCAGAGATCTCTCGGGATGCTCCGCGCACTTTTGCTGACAGTGTTCTGGTCCTCTCGTTCATTTCCCTCTTGGGCGAGGTTGCTGCGCCAGCGACGGAAGAGCTCCTGGGCGTCGGCATTGTGGAGTTGTTGTCTGCGTGCAGTGCTCCACCAACACCAGACTCGACATCATCGCACAATGAGTACGAATGTGCTTGCGCGTGCGTGTGCTGCGTGCGCTGGGCAAAATGCTCAAACACATGTTCAAAATTGTGCTCTGCTGATGACGTCCCAACGAATGAAGCATGATCGATCGATTGGACAAACATCCTTCCAGAAGGTGCCGGAGGCGCTCCCTTATTTCGAAAATGATTCTCGGACTCGCACGGTGAGCATTTCATAATGTTACCGTCTGTTCTGATTGGGCTCTGTTTGGGATAATTATTGCGCCAATTTTTTATGTTCGGTCCCCTGAAAGCTACCAGTTGTTCTTCAACGCTGCCGTCTAAAACTACAACAGTATTTGCACAAACATCGTGTTCCAATCTGCCCCGATGTTTTCGGAATGCTCGCCGTGCCCCGAAACGAGTTCCCCTATTTGCGATTACCCATGAATTTCCGGAATTTGCGACGGTGATATATATATATATATATATATATATAACCGCATGCCGATGATAATAAAGGGACCCCCCCCTTCAGTGTTTAGAGTTGATTATCGTCGGCCAATAAGAGTTTGGTCGGGGGCGCGGGGGCGCGGAGGCCGAACTTCATTATCACGGGAAAAGTTCGCCATCGAAGTTACTTCCTTCTTATGTTGAGATAACAACATCAAGCGAAGCGAACACGTTGTTTCAGGATGTCTCAAGCGAAACCAATGTCTTTCTGTCTCTTTGTAGTTCTTTCTGTCTCTCTTTCTTTATTTATTTCTCTGTCTCTCTTTCTCTCTCTCTCTCTGTCTCTCTATCTCTTTCTCCTTCCTGGCCTCTCTGTCTCTCTCTCTCTGTCTCTCTATCTCTTTCTCCTCCTCCTCCCCCTGGCGCCCTGAACTTGTTTATCGCTGGGGTTGATTCTCCAGGGAAAACGAGGCACGTGAGCTACCCTACACGAGCACTTAAAAATTTTAATTTTCATAAAGCGCATGTAAATAAAATTTAATACATTTGAATATTCAGATGTTTTGTCTTATCCTCCTTTCCTCTTCTCTTTATCCTTTTTCATTTCTTATCATACTTTTCTTTTTAACTATATCTTCTCTCTCTCTCTAAGTCCTTCCTTTCTCTTTCTGTATGATGTATCTATCTTTCTCTCTCTCTCTCTCTCTTTTTTTCTCTCTCTCTCTCTCTCTCTCTCTCCATGCCCCCCCCCTCTGAACTTGTTTATCCCTGGGGTTGACTATCCATGGAAAATGAAGCACATGAGCTACCCTACACGAGCACTTAAACATTTCAATGTTCATAAAGCGTTTGTAAATAAAATCTAATACATTTGAACTTGAGATTTTTCCTTCTCTTTCTCCTCCTCCTCTATTTTCTTTTCTTTTTGATGTTTTTCCTTTTTCTTTTTCATTTCTTATTGTTTCTTTTTATTTTTGTTTTTGTATATCGCTTTCTCCATTTCTCCGCCTTTCTTAAGCGAAATAAGCAATAGTTTGACGGTGTCTCAAGCGAAATAAGCAATAGTTTGTGGATGTCTCAAGCGAAACAAGGGATTTGTCGAGGATGTCTCCAGCGAGATAAGCCATTGTTGAGGATATTTCTATGAAGACTAAACGCCAAGGATGTCTCAAAACGTGCTCGGCTTGGTCTCCTCTTGATCATCTCTTACTTCGAGATTATGCTGAGGTCTGCTGGGCTACTTTTATTATCTCTCCCTGAACCCCGAACTTTATTATCCCCTAGTGTTTATTCTCACGGGCATGAGGTTATATATGCAAGTTGTTGTTAAATCCTCCGCTCTTTTTGCATGCCCGTATTGTGGCGCTAAACCAGCAAATTGTTGTTGAAATTCGTTTTCGTAATCCGATGTAGTGTCTCTGTGTCGAAGTGGGGGTTCATCAAAATACGAGCATGCAGAAGTCGAGCCGCATTTTTCACGACCCGGGATTGCCCGACTGGGTTCCCATCTCATTTGACGTTACCCCGGATCCCATCATTACGGGGGGGTCAGAGGTGATTGGTCATATTTGTCATAGTGGTTGTCCCCATTCCCCTGTGGCAGTGCGGGGTCCTTGGGGTGAATCTTTTATATTCCGGAAACCAGGCCCCAGGGGCACCCAGGGTACCCAGGGTACCAAGGGGGCACCAGCATACCAGGGGCACCCAGGGTACATGAAGTGCCCCCTCGGCTCCCGGAGCGTCCCTGGAGCCTCCTTGGAGCTTTTGTTTGCCCCCAAGAGGCTCCCAAACGGCCCCCAAGAGACCCCTGCAAGATTCACAATTGCCTCCAAGAGGCTCCCTGCAGGTTCCGAGACCCCAGCAGCCACCGGAGAGGCGGAGGAGGAGGAGGAGCAGGAGGAGCAGGAGCAGGAGGAGGAGGAGGAGGAGGGGGAGGAGGAGTAGGAGGAGGGGGAGGAAGATCAGAAGGACAAAGAGGGGGAAGAGGAGGAGGGACATTGTTCTTGTAAGGTTATCTTGTTCTCTGATTCTCTGGCTCGGGGAGGGATGCTGAGGACGAGGAGGGAAGGGAAGCGCAGGATGAAGAGGGCTCGAGAGGAGGAAGGAGGTGAAGAAGACAGGGAGGAGGAGCAGAAGGAGGAGAAAGAGAAAGAGGTGAAGGAACAGGAATGTCTTTCAGGGAGACGCCGACGAGGAAAAGGATGAGTATGGAATTATGGGAAGAGGGAGAACGGGAGGAGGAGGAGAAGGGAATTGCAGTGGACCGGGGATGATGACGGCGATGACGCTGATGACGACGACGATGATTATGCCAACGACCGCCGACGACGACCAGCAAGATGTTGATGATGCGGATGATGATGTTGAAAAGTACGATGACGATAATGGCGATGGTGGTCACGATGTTGATGATAATGGTGGCATTGATGATTGTTGTGATGGTGATGGTGAAGGTAACCATGAGCATGACGATGACGATGAACTTGACGGGGATCAGGATGACAATGATGACAATGTGCATGACCCTAGCTAGAACTTGAACGCACGCGAAGCGCGCGCGACGGTTCTAATCGTGCATATATGTCGTACCTTGGGTGGCCACGGGACTTTGCTGCATTCGCATGGAAACATTGTTGGGGCTAGTGTCCAAGAAATGCATTGTTCTTTTTAGGATTTGTCGTGGACGCTTGTGCGCATCATCATCTTGTGGTAGGAACCCCCCAGTCTGAGTTTGCAAGAACAGCTGGGGCCACACGTGCGCAGGAACTCGCACAGCTAGCAACAGCCACAGACTTTTCCCAGGGGGTGTCATGTCAAACCCAACCCCGTCAGCACTATACGTCATGATGTCGGGACGAAGAATTGCTCATCCACAGCTCTCCAACGCAAGCGTGTGAACGACAGTATTTCCCTGATTGTTCGGATGTTGTGTTCGAGGTCGCTTCCGCCGTACTCGTTTGACAACCTGTGGATAAGAACACCAAGCCCAGAAACGTTCCGAGGACCTACACCATCCCGATATTTGTGACGGTCAATCTTGGTCAGATAATCTTGGTTTAGCTCTTGGGCCATGGGCTCTGGCGGTGCCCGTGAGAGACTAAACCGCTTGATGTGCTTGCTTTCGTGAGGGCACTTCCGAACCGAAATTCCACGTCGTGACATCTTTGACCCAACGCAGAAGGATACTGCTTCCATGTCTGGGCCCCCAAGCTGGGGCCACCCTGAGCATCTTAGGGCCAAGTATGGGGAAGGGTGTTGTGGTTCACACCGAAAGCTCGTGAGTAAGGGGAGGGAGACACCACTCCAGCTGGTGGCCCGCAACCCTTGCCCTTTCGATCCATACTGAAAACCATGACTGCGCTTGTGAAACCCAAAGGCGGATGCCGCGGAGGGCAGAGCCCGCTCCGCTACCAACTTGATCTGGGAAGATCAGTGATTGGTTAGGCCGCATGGCGTGCAATAGCAATGACAATGAATGGGCAGCAAGAGGTAGACAGAGACGTTGGATTGGATATGTTCCAGTACGCGGTGCAAGTAAGGAAGCAGCATTATGACAGAGGTTTTCACCCATCAGCTGCGGTGCTACCGTGCTGTTCGCTGCGCCTCCTTCCCGCGCTCTCTTAATTCCTCCTGCTCCTCCGCCTCAGGCCTCCTCCTCCTCGCCTCGGGGCGTCCCTGTCGAGGCTCCAGAGCGGAGACCAGAGCCAAGATCCACCCCTCCCTCCTCCCCTCGTCCTCTTCTCGATCTCCTCCTCCTCCTCCTCTTCCTCATCCTCCTCGCTTCGGGGCGTCCTTATCGAAAACCTCGAGCGGAGTCCAAATCCAACACCTCTCCCCCCCCCATCGTCTTTTCGATCTCCACCTCCCACCCCCGCGACCCCGAGCGCGCGGTGGGGGTTGCGACGCCCGGAGAGGCCACATCCGACGTCGACCAGAAGCTCAGCGAGAGGCCGCCGAGCGCCCCGCCTCCCCCTATGGTCGGCGAGGGCGAGTGACGATGGCGGCGTCGACGACGACGCCGACGATGACGACCACGACACGACCACGACGACAACGACCAAGACCACGATCACGATCACGGTCACGACCACGACGACGGCGGCGACGGCGAGGACAACGGCGACGGCGGCGATGGCGCGGACGAGGGCGCCGTCGAGGGCGACGAGGAGAAGCAGGAGAGGTCGGACGACAACGGCGGCGGCGACGACAGCGGCGGCGGCGGCTGCGGCAACGACGACAACGACGATTGTGACGACAGCGTCGATGGCGAGGGCGACGAGGACAACGAGGGCGATGCTGTTGATGATGATGGTGGTGGTGATGATGGTGTTTGTGGTGGTGCTGGTGATGACGATTGTGATGATTGCGATGATGATTATGATCGTGATGATGGTGAAGATGGTGATGGTGTTGGTGATGATGATGATGATGATGATGATGATGATGATGATGGTGATGATGATGATGATGATGATGATGATGATCCTGATACTGATTATGGTGATCATGCTGTTGATGATGATGATGCTGATGTTGGTGGTGTTGATGCTGGTGGTGATGATGATGCTGCTGATGCTCCTGGTGATGATGCTGCTCCTGGTGATGATGATGTTGTTGCTGATGATGGTGGTGATGCTGGTGAATACGATGGTGATTGTGATGTTGACAATGATGATGCTAATGCGGCTGCTTCCGATGATGATAGGGGCTGTGGTGATGATGGTGATGATGAAGATGCTGCTGATGACGATCATGCTGATGATGCTGGTGATGGTGGTTGTGGTGGTGATAGTGATGATGATCATTATCATCATGTGCATGGTGATGGTGATGTTGATGTTGCTGATGATGGTATGATGCTGTTGGTGGTGATGACGATGATGATGATGATGATGATGATGCAGGTGATGCTGGTGATGCTGGTGATGGTGATGGTGATGGTGCTGATGATGATGCAGTTGTTGGTGATGATGATGCTGATGATGACGGTGGTGATGGTGATGGTTCTCTTATTCCCTACCTAGGCTCTGCCTAGAAGGGTTCTTACTCTCTTAGCTTAAAGGGGCTGGGCAGTGCAAAGCGCCCCGGGCGGTTCCCCCAGTCCCCGCCCCGCGGTTCCCCCCAGTCCCCCTGGAGCTTTAGCTTTAGCTTTAGCTTTAGCTTTAGCTTAGCTTTAGCTTAGCTGTAGCTTGGCTTTAGCTTAGC
This sequence comes from Prorocentrum cordatum, assembly GCA_963575745.1. Taxonomy (NCBI): domain Eukaryota; class Dinophyceae; order Prorocentrales; family Prorocentraceae; genus Prorocentrum; species Prorocentrum cordatum. The sequence continues at coordinate 577,795 of CAUYUJ010014149.1, forward strand.
GTTTCGCTTAGCGTTTCGCTTAGCTGTTCGCTTAGCGTTTAGCTTAGCGTTTAGCTTAGCTTTAGCTTAGCTTTAGCTTAGCTTGAGCTTAGCTGTAGCTTAGCTTTAGCTTAGCTTTAGCTTAGCTTTAGCTTAGCTTTAGCTTAGCTTTAGCGTAGCTTTAGCTTAGCTTTAGCTTAGCTTTAGCTTCGCTTTAGCTTCGCTTTAGCTTAGCTTTAGCTTAGCTTTAGCTTAGCTTTAGCTTAGCTTTAGCTTAGCTGTAGCTTAGCTTTAGCTTAGGTGTTGCTCAGCTTTAGCTAAGATTTAGCTTAGCTGTGGCTCAGCTTTAGCTTAGCTTTAGCTTAGCTTTAGCTTAGCTTTAGCTTAGCTTTAGCTTAGCTTTAGCTTAGCTGTGGCTTAGCTTTAGCTTAGCTTTAGCTTAGCTTTAGCTTAGCTTTAGCTTAGCTTTCGCTTAGCGTTACTGTTACTACTAATGCTGCTTTCCTAGGGGTTCCAACTCCTAGGTAGGATCGCACTGGGATAATTGTCCTCGCTGCGCCCCAGCTGTCCCTGCAGGTTCTCGGCCTGAAGCTTGCCCCGCTTGCCCCCCGCTCCTCCCCGCCGCGCGCGCGCGCGGCTGGGGCGCCACGGGCTTGCGGTGTCTTTGCCGAGCAGGTTTTCCTTCACCCGCGCGGCGGTCTTTGTTTTCGGGTCTTCGGCCTTTCGCGCTGCCCTTGTGCCCCGTCGGTCTTGAGCCCACGTGGGGGCCGACCGCCCGTATCAGGCGGCGGTCGTCCGGGCAGGCGGGCCTCGCGGACCCTTGCCTGTCGAGGCTTTGGGCCTTGCTCGCCCCGTCTGCTGCTTGCGCTTCGGCGGACGGGGCAGGCAGCGGCCCTTACCACGTCCTGCCGCGCTCAGGTATCTCCAGCCCGCGGGGCTGGCTCGAGGAGCTGTGGGCTCTCGGGCCCTTCGCGCTTATGGCTGTGAGTCGACCCTCGGGTCGCCCCGACCCTTCGGGTAGGTGGTCCTTTTGCGCCCACCTCGCCATCGACGGCTCACAACTCCTCTCCCTCCTCTTCCGCCTTCTCCCCCCCCTTGCCTCTGGGGCGGAGGAGCAGGAGGCTCATCTGAGGAGAGGAGTAGGAGGAGGCACTCACACGCTGATGCGCCACGCCTTGCTCCGCGGCGCAGGGCGAGCTCGCGCCTCGGACGTTCGAGGTGCTGCTGCCCAAAGCGTCTGCGCTCGCCTCCCGGGAGCCTCAGCCGCCGCGACAGCGACCACTCTCGCGGGCGCACATATCAATGCTGGTTCCGAGGCGCTTTCCGCTGGCGCGCGCCTGTCCACAGGCACAATGTCAACGGCGCGAAGAGAACTGCGCTCGGGATGGAGGAGTCGGAGTTGGGGGGCCCTTTTGCCCTCCGCCTCCGCCCCACTTCTCTCTCTTCTGACACGGATTCGCCTCGGTCCAGTTGCCCGCCTGGGCATCGTGGCTTTCGTAGGGTCGCGGTCAGGCGCGCGCCCCCCGCCTCTGGCCTTCGGGGCGCAGGAAGTGCACCCCCCAGAGGTCGCCCGGTTCGCGTGGCCTCGGCCCACGATGCTGCCTCGGGCTCCGCTTTGCGGCCCCTGATAGGGGGCCCAGATCGGGCGCTTCCCTTCCCCGCCTGGCCGCTCCGGGTGAGGGGTCGCCGTCCCTCCTGGCCGTTCGCCGGTTGTCGCAGCCGGGCGGGGCGGGGTCTCTTTTCGATCGGCGGCCGCGGGCGCCTTGCTTCGCGCGGTGCCTCCTATGCTTAGGTCGGGCATGTCCTCCTACAGGCGGATTTTGGGCGAAAGCTGAAAACATAGCCAAACATATCAAATTATCCTGGCGAAGGACCCAACCACGCGCAGTTGTGAATACCGCACTTCTGAATCTCATATTTGCCCGCGCTCCCTTTGGGGCCACGAACCGTGCGATGGGGCGCGCCGAGATGCGTGGCGGGGCACGCGACGCGAGCGAAGACGACAGGTCTGCGTGCGAGAGATTGAGCGCGAGTGAGTCTGATTGTGAATGAGTCTGCGCGCGAATCAGTCCACGCGCATAAGCGTCGACGCCCATGTCGGCGCGCTCCTCCCGAGGATCGCGCCCGTTTCCTTCCCGTTTTGTGTTGTTTCTCGTTTTTTTTTGTTGTTTTTTTGTTTGTTTTCTCTCTCTCTCTCTCTCTCTTTGCCCCTGCGCGCCCATGTCCGAGGCTGCGGGCGCGGCGCCACACGGGCCCCCCGCGACGCACGCCAAACGCCCCGAAAGGTTCCCGGCGACGCGCGCGGGTCGTCCGCTGCGCGGAGCAGAGAGAGCTGGCTGGCTGATAGCGGGCAGGGCTGTGGCCGCCGGGCAGAAAGACGACGGGGGCGAGCGAGGCTCTGGGCAGAGCGCAGCGCGGAATTCCCGCGACGCGCGCTGGTCGCCCCGAGAGCGCCCCAGCGACGCGCGCGGGTTGCCCGCGGCGCGAAGCCAAACAGTCAGACCGTCGAGAGACGGCGAGGCTCGGGCGGGTCGCTTTTCAAGTCAAGCCTCGCGGACAAATTCGATGAAGCCCAGCTCCTTGGCGAGGGCCGTCGCCTCCGTCGCTTCATGCGCGTAGCGAACTGCTCCCGCTGCTTCCGCAACCCCTCTGGCGGCACTGCCAGAAAGAACTCGATGCGCGGCGCCCGCGTGGGCAGGAGGTCCTCGTGGCGCGTGGCGCGTGGGAGCAGCGCGTAGAGCTCCAGCCGCCAGTCGTCGTCCTCCTTTTTGCCGTTTCCCACCTCGTGGCGGCCGCAGCCCAGGATCACGGCTGGGCGACGTCGGCCGAGGGGGCAGCGCGCTGGACAGCCGACGGCCCAGGGCGAGAGTCCACGAGACGGAGAGACGATTTCCAAAACTTGTGAGGGGCCACGAAACGTGTGAGGGGCGTGCCAAAATAGGCGGCGCCGCCATGCGGGCAGCGCCGCTGGGTCCTTGGGTGGAGCTCCCCATGGGGCCACAACAAGTGTGAGGGGTGTGTCAGAATGGGGCGGCGCCGCCATGCGGGCTGCGCCACTGGGACCCTAGATGGGGTTCCCTATGGGGCCACGAAAACGTGTGAGGGGTGTGCCAAAATGGGGCGGCGCCGCCATGCGGGCTGCGCCACTGGGACCTTGGGTGGAGCTCCCTATGGGGCCACGAAGCGCGTGAAGGGTGTGCCAAAATCGGGCGGCGCCGCCATGCGGGCTGCGCCACTGGGACTTCAGGTGGGGCTCCCTATGGGGCCACGAAAACGTGTGAGGGGTGTGTCACACTGGGGCGGCGCCTCCATGCGGGCTGCGCCAGTGGGACCTCAGGTGGAGCTCCCTATGGGGCCACGAAACGCGTGAGGGGTGTACCAAAATGGAGCGGCGCCGCCATGCGGGCGGCGCCATTGGGACCTAATATGGAGCTCCCTATTGGGCCACGAAGCGCGTGAGGGGTGTACCAAAATGGGGCGGCGCCGCCATGCGGGCTGCGCCACTGGGACTTCAGGTGGAGCTCCCTATGGGGCCATGAAACGTGTGGGGGGTGTGTCACAATGGGGCGGCGCCGCCATGCGGGCTGCGCCACTGGGACCTTAGGTGGAACCCCCTTTATGGGGCCACGAAACGTGTGAGCGCTGCACCGAAACAGAGACATGCGGAGAGCGAAGGCAAGGAGGGGGAGCAGGAAGAAAGAGGAAGAGGAGGAGGAGGAGGAGGAGGAGGAGGAGGAGGAGGTGGAGGAGGAGGAGGAGGAGGAGGAGGAGGAGGAGGAGGAGGAGGAGGAAGGAGACGCGGGGCACCGTCTCTTCAAAACGAGGACCCAACACCACAGGATGGTTCGGAAAAACAACCAAACATTCCCCCTAAACAAAAAAGTTCCCACATCGTTTTGGCATTATTTTTGAATGTTCTTCCTGTAGGGGGGCAGGCCCGACTTAATCCTATGCCGTTGCGGGCGGCGGTGGGCGCGACATCAGGACGAGTTAAATTGGTAGGCGTGCGGCGTTCCAGCGATGTCGCTGCGGCCCCGCAGGAATTGTTTCGCACCGTTTTCTCCACTGCCGCCGCGGCTCGCCAGCTCGGCGCCCCGTTGCAGAGCAGCCCGAGGGCCGCGTCGCCCTCGCGCGCTGGCTTCCGGCCCCCTGCAGGGTTGGGGCCGCCTTCGGTGCCGCGCGTTTGGCGGACGGGCCCGCCGCGGGGCCCAGCTGCTCTGCAGGCTGGGACCCACGCGGTGCCGCGTTCCAGCGATGCAGTGGCTGCATCGCCTTGCGGGTGATGTTCTTCTGTCGCCCCTTGCCGTTGGCATGGTGCGGTCCATCGATGCTGTCACGGCCCCGCAGGGATTTGCGCGTGCTGACGCAGGGGCGGTCGACCTTGTGCTTCCTCGCCAGTGGCAGCGGCGTGGCCGTCGTCGCGGCCCGCGCGGCGTGGCCGAAGGCAGCGCGACAGCTCTGGGCACCCCGCCGCGGGGCAGTCCCAAGGTTGCCTCGCATTCACGCCCCAGCTGCCGGGCCCCTCCAGGGTTGGAGACATCATAATTGCAGCCGCGCACTTGCTGACAGCCCCGACGCCAGGGCTCATTGCCTTGCAAGAGTTTTGCCGGCGCCGTCCACGCATCCGATGCCGATCGGAACTCTGTGGGGGCCAAACTGCCGATCGCCCCCCCCCCTACCTCCGTCCGCGGCGGTTCGGGCACGGCGCCGCCTTCTCATCTGGCTCCGATCGGAATCCTGTGCGGGCCGCCGCTGGCAGTGGCACGGGGCAGTATGAGAGCCGTGTTTTCGGGTCCGCTCCCGATTCTGGGTCCCGCCCCCGCCACCCTGCCACGGGATTGGCGTCGACCTCGCCGAGTTTTGTTCGGGGGACGTGAGGATGCCGCAGCGCCTCCAGCGCCTTGCGGCCGCCTCCTCCCTGCCCCGCCAATTCAGCGTGCCGCTGCTGGTGGGCCGAGTGGCCTCGCGGGCGCCAGGGACCGCGAGTCGAACTGGGAGGGTGATGGGCGTAGCTTCGCGCGAACCTCTGATCCCGAAGCGGCTCTCGTCAAGGCCCCCGGCGCGAGCCAGTCCCCTCGCCCCCGCCTCGGGCCGCAGGGCGTTACTGGGGAGGGGGCAGGCCAGGCGGCTGCCGCCTTTCGGCCGCCCGACAGGCGCCTCTGGTCCCGTGGGCCCGCGTTCCCTCTGAGCTCTCCGGTTGCTGCGCCGACTCCTGAGTCGGAGGTGGTTGGTGCCCCCCGTCGACAGGCATGTCCCAGTGCAGCGATGCTGTTGCGGCCCCGCAGGGAAAAATGCGTGCCGTTGGTGGGGATGCTGGTGCTCCCTCTGGCGCAGCGCCAGGCGCGATGACCCGCCCTGCCACCCATCGCCGAGAAGGGAATCGCGCCCGCGCTTCCGCGCGCACCCCGAGCGCCGCCCTGGCGGCTGCGAGCCCAGGCTCGGCGTTGCAGCAGGGAGGACGTGCAGCCGCCGCGGCTACCCCGCGCGAGCGCAGAGGCCGTGTGGCCTTCGCGCTCATCGCCAGCACGGCAGCAGCGGTTGCGCGCCCCCCCTGGGGCTGCAGAGCCCTGGGCCGACCCTGCGACGAGGACGAAGGCTGTGGCTCCCGTGCCACCGCCGGGCCTCGGTGCCTTCGAGGGCCTCGTTCCTCTCGAGGCGGCCGGCGGGGCAGGTCCCACCGCGGCAGGAAATCGGCGAGCCGCGCGGTGTGACGAGCCGCCGCGAGGTGCTACAAGTGCTGATTCAGCACCTCCCCGAACGGGGCGTCTTCCTGCAAGAAGACGCTGGGTGTCTTTTTGGATGGGGCCGCAAGGCCGCTGCATGCAGGGAGTTGGGTTCGCCGGCCGTTGTTTCCTTCGTTTCTGTTTCCGGCCATCTGGCCCCTCGAGTGGACTTGTTTTCGGGGGTCGCTGGCGATGTCGGGGCCCCTCGACTTGACTTGTCCTCGGGGGTCGCTGCCAGTTCAGGGGGTCCTCGCGTTGACTTGTCCGCTTTGGATTTTGATTCGTGGGCGCGGGAGCCTACTGGTAGCCCTGTCCAAGCTGGGCGAGGTCCCCCGGGGGTGCGCAACAGTTCAAGAGGCGGCGCAGAAAGCTGGCCGGCAATGTCGACTCTGCTGCCCGCTCCCCAGCAGGGGTGCGGGCATGTCCCGGACGCTCGGGATTTGGGAAGCGGCAGTTCGGCCTCGGTTTACCCGAAGCCGTTCGCACCGCCAGGCACCTCTGGGCAAAGCGGAGCCACCGCGGTTGGAATGAGCACTCCACCGATGTTGCTGCGGCCTGGCATGGGAGCTGCACGCTCCACCGCTGCGGCTCTCGCTTCGCACCAGAGCTGTTCCCTTGATTATACCAGCCATCTTGGCTTCTCCTGCCGCGCTCGCGAGCAGCGGCACCCGCCTGCCGCTGGCGCGCCGCCGCCACCTCGCCCTTATGTTGCCTTTCCTTCGTTTGCACTGTTCGTGGCCGACCATTCTGCCTTGCCGCGCCCGTTCCCAGGCGCGAACATCGATATCGCTCATTGAGCAGCCTCGCTGCCTCATCCTGGGAAGGGTGCTCGCTGCTCCTTGTCTGCGTTCTTCCGATCCCGTCTGCGCGCGTCGGTTCGGGGCAGTCGCGCGATCCTTGGCCGCGCCCTCCCCCGCCAGACCTTTTGCCGCCGCCTGGAGTTAAGACGTCGGGGCGCGCGCGGGGGCGCCGGCGTGCGAGGCGCGCCGCGCGCGCTCTGGCGCAGCATGCCACTGTTGCCCTGAATGGGTCGGCCCTCGGCAAGCCCAGCTTCGCCCCCGCCGAAGCTCGACTGCGCGCGCGCAGCGGCCGCGTCCTGCCAGGAAGACATGCGCAATCGCAGCGGGCGCATGCGCTAGATCTCACAACTCGCCATGCCGGCGCTGGCAAGAGTGACTTGGGCCGTGCTTCTGCTGTGTTCGACTCTACGGGAGTCTCGCTCCAGGGCCTGGCGACCCATGTCGCAGCCATGGAGTTGTCCTTCGTTTCTTCCTCCGCCGACCCCGCCCCCGCGCGGGCTTGCCCGACCGGCGCTTATCCCGCGCTGGCTTCGCGGTTGCAGGCCGGGGCCCCGCCCGGTTTTGGCCCCTCGATCTGAAGATCAGAGCTTCGCGCGCAACGTGAGATCATTCGCCTTCCTCGATCCCGCGCCGTGCCTTTCAGACGCCAGGGTCCGCGAAGCATTTCGCGACCCCGAGGTCGCGCGCCTCCCGTCGACAGACTGGCCCGCGGGCCAGGGGGCGCGCGCGCCCGCAAAGACCGCCCCGACTTGCGGGGGGTTCTTCGGAAGTGGTGCTTCCGCGGCGCCCCGTATCCGACGCCGTTTTCGCACTGCGTTCGCGGCGAGGCTCGCGGCGCGCTCGGGGCCCCCAAGGGCCGCGACCTTGATCGCCCGAGCCTGCGCCCCGCGGCGTTGACCAGTCGCTGTCGGATTATCTGTTCTAGCGCGCAGCGCCCTGGGCAGGGCCCCCTGCTCTGCAGCGCGCGCCTCGCCGCAGGCGAGTGACCGGCGGCGTCGCGCGACGACCTGCGCGAGGCCCATTGCACATTCATGGTGCCGACGGCCCGCGCCAAGCGGAATGCCTGGCGAGTTCGCTTCCATGGCGGCCGTGTCATGTTTTTTCGCGCGGGGCGACCCGAGCTGGCTGGGCTCGATGTCTCGCCGCGCTTGAACGCTCTTGCCACGGGCGACGGCGCGGCCGTGGAGATCGCCGGCGCGGCCCACGAGGGCGCGCTGAAGAGCTTGGGGGCCCTCCGCCCGCAGGGGCGCGCGATCCATCGCGCCCCGCCTCCCCGAGGCCACTTCGTCGACATGTTGAACGTCGACGATATCACGGGCTTCAAGGCGATTCCCTGGCCCGGGCCCGCGCCTCGCCCAACGACCGCCCCCGTCGCGATCGCGAGGTGTTGGCCGCCTGCGACCGCGGATGCCCCCGCGCGGGCCTCGCCCAGCACCCAGCGAGGCGGGCCCGTTCGGCGATTCACAAGGTCGTCGCGGGGGCCGAGATCGAGGGCAGGATGCGCGTCGTCTGCGCCCCCTTGGCGCGGACGGTCGCCCTCTGCAATCTCGCCCTCGTCCAGGTGCACCTCGGCTATTCAGCCCGCGCCGTGCTGGCGTCCTTGGTCGGGCGTTGGGCGCGGGCCCCCCCACTCCGACGGCCCTGGCCGCCGCTCTTGTCCGCGCTGCATTCGTTCGCCGACCCGTTCGGCAGAAGATGGGCTCGGGCGCGATCTTCCGATCCCAGTGCGTGGCGAGCTGCGCGATTGAGGCCTGCCCAGCAGCTTCGCCCGTCGCGTCGGCTGGACCGACGCTGGCCCCCCCGCCCGGCGGGGGGTTGTTTGTCGCGCCCGCGCGTGCCGCTCGGACGGGCGCGGCCCGCGAAGCAACCTTCCAGGTGCTGAGGCAGCGCCGCCACCCCGCCCGGCACGCCTCGTCGCTTCTCGACGTGCGCCGTGGGGCAGCCGCTCGGCGGATGTCGCTGTGCGATGCCGAATCGGCGCTGCCCAGCAGGCGCGGGAGTTCTGGGGAGATACCGAGCGCGCCCCCGCGCCGCGCGTCCGCGGGGCGCGCCGCGCCGCTAGGGGCGCGGGCTGCCGCGCGCGCGCGCGTTTTCGCGCCCCTCTAGCGCGACCCCGGCGGGCGGCGGCGGCGCAGCTGGGGGGCGCGCGCTGCGCGGCCGCCGGCGTTGGCGGGGAACTCTCCGCGAAACGTCGCGGCTCGGTCAGGGCCGCTCGCCCCCCCGGCCCCCCCGCGGCGAGCGCGGCGTCGGGTCCGAACCAGCGCGAGACGCGCGACGCCGGGCGCGCTCGCAGTTAGGGCCAGGGCGCCCGAGGCCGCCCCCGCCTCGCTTCAGGGCCCGTCCGAGGCCGCCGCGAGCGTCGCGTCGCCCATCGCCTCTGAGCCTGCAGGTCATCAGCTCCAAAAGCTGCCGCGCGACCGCGTCGCTCGCGGGCGCCTCGGCCACCGCCGCCGGCCGAGGCCGGCCGCCCCTCGCCGACGGCCGCGCCCTGCGCCCGCGGCGACCTCGCTCCGAGCGCGCCGTCGCCACCCCCCTGGAGCGGCCACGCTCCGCGAGCAGCGAGCCACGCGGGGCGCCGTCGTTCCTCTCGGCGGACCGCCGACGCGTGCGTCGAAGTCCTCGCGCCGCCTGCGCCCGCGGACTCGCCGCCCTGGCGGCGACCGGGGAGCCCTTCGCTTCTTGCGAGCGAGCGCTCTCGATCGCGGAGCGCTGGGCCGCCCGCCCCCCCCCGAGCGGTCGTTTCGCGTTGAACCGCAGCGCCTGGCGATCGCGAGGGCTGGCGAGGCCCCCGGGTTCCTCGCGGAGGACATGGCTCCATCGCTCCGCCCGAAGTACCGCCCCGCGGCGGGCAGGCAGCCTGCCCCCGGGCAGACCAGGGCCCCTGCGCTGCCCACCGCGCACCCTCGCGGCAGCGGTTCGGAGCCCTTCCGGGCGAGGTCGACGTCCTCGGGGGCGTCGCCAGGCCCGGCGGCGGCACCTCATCTCAGAGGCTTGTTTCCCCATTTTTGTTTTAACGCGAGTTGCGAGCGCAAGAAAAATCACGATGTCCGCCTGGGCCCCCGTCGGCCGGGCGGAGATGCGAGCGCGGCGTCGCGCGCGACCCGCCGCTGGCAATGACGCGAATGCGTGGGCGTCGCGGCGGCGGCGACAGCGGCGGCGACGACGACGGCGGCGCCTGCGCCGACGACGGCGACGACGGCGGCAACGGCGACGGCGGCGACGACGAACATCGCGACGACGGGGCCCGGGCCCACGGGCGAACTTGCGCCCCGCCTTCGCTCCGGGTTAGATTTTATGACGGGAGCGATATTTCCGCGCGAAATTTACCCCAGCCGTTTCTCCGCTTCACGAACTCTCTGTTCGTTGTTTTCCTTCTGGAATGCATCGAGCGGCGCGCCAGTACAGAAGCTGCTTCCTCGCATTGGCAGGGCCGCTTCCTCGCTTTAGTACAGCCGCTTCCTCGCTTCAGTACAGCCGTTGTCCCGCTTTTGTAAAGTCCGCGGTCTGCCTCAATATAGCCTTGGGGGCGCGGTGGCGATGCGGGGCCGGGGCCCGGTTGAGGGGCGGGGCGTTTTGTTTCTTGCCGCTTTGCCCCGCGATGCATTTGCTCGAGTAGTCAGGGTAGCGCTACATCGTGTCGCGACGACCCTTGGACGCGTTTTCAGCGAGTCGTAGATGCCCTGACAGAAGATCCAGGGCGCGAGCGCAGGGCGTGGCTCGGCAATTCGGACGCGCCGCCGCGGCTGTCGCGCAACAGAGCAAAAGCACTTTACTAAAAGGCTTGTTTCTTTCAGCAAAAAGCCCCTTCAAAATGATAGTGTGAGTTTATCCAATCATCGGCAAGCAGCCGCTGGGCCGCCGCGCGCCGCGGCCGATGGGCCGCGCAGCCAGCGGGCCACCCAGGGGGGGGCGCTCCTGCAATGGCAAGGCCGTCGCCGCAGTGCGGTAGCTTTGTGCCTCGGGGCCGAAGCCCGCTTCCCTCGGCTTCCAAGCGAGGCGGTCTGCCCTCCTACCCCTCCTCGTCTGGCATTGCGCGTGACAGCGATGCTGTCGCGGCCCCGCTGGAATTTGCGCGCGCCGCCGCGGGTTTGGGCGGGGGCGGGCCCTTCTGGGAGAGCGCATCGCGAGGCCAGAGAGCTTGTGCACGCGCGGTCTTCGCCCGAACTTTCTCCGAGCAGCGAGCGCGCCGTCGAGCTCGCGCGGGCCGATGAGGAGGCGCGTTCGGCCAGAGCCTCGGAGGCCCAGGCCGCGTCGGGTCGCGCGGCGTTCCGCGAGCAGCTTTGCGAGCCGGCTAAAATAAAACGTTCCCGGGAGCGGGCCCTGCCGCCGCTGCCCGCGCGGCCCCTGCGCGCCGCGCAGCCGGCGACCGCGCGTCGATCGTCGAGGCCGCTGTGGCCTCGGCGTCGCGCCGTCGGGGCGCGCTCGGCGGAGCGCCAGCGGCGGGTCCGAGCACGGTTGGGCGAGCCGCGCGGAGACCCCGATGAGACAGCGCGCAGCTGGTCGCCTTGGGCTGGCGGCCCCGGGGAGGCGCCGCGCAAGGCTAGAGTCGTGCGTCCGTTCCTGTTCGCCCGAACTCTTCGTCCAGCAGCGAACGCGCCCTCGCGCGCGCGCGGGCGGGAGGGGGGGGCGCGGCCGCCTGGCACCGCGAAACGTGGCTCGAACTCGCGCGGGCGCGTTCGCGCAGCCCGCGCTGGGCGGCGGCCCCTGCCGCCCACAGACCTTCAGCGCTTTCGCCGGCAACCCGTGCCTTTGATCGGGGCTCGCAGCCGGGTGCGGTCCGAGGACCAGAGGGTCTCGGCGGCCGCTGCGTGGTCTGCCGCCCCGTGCCGTTTTTGCCAGTGGCGGGAGCCCTTCGCGCCTGCCGCCCTGCGGTCTCCCGGCGGCGCGCTGTCGCCCGCTTGTTGTCGAGGCTCGGTTACCGCCGCCTCCTTCGTCTTCGGTGCTCAAGGCCGCGCGGGCTCAAGTTGTTTTCTGTGCTGCTGCCTGCGCGCCTCATATTTGGATGCGAACCTCATCGAGTGGTCCATCTGTTTTGCTGGACGGCCTTGTCACTTCTCGAGGTCTTTGAGCCGGGGGTTCGCTAGCTCGCTCTCGCGGGCTAGACCCAGTCCGCCTGAGCGGCGCCCCCCGTCGCGCGCGCGCGCGTCGGCCCCTGGCCTTTGGGGGGGGCGGTCGCGCGATCGCGCCGTGCGCCCGCGCGGAAACCGCTCTCTGCCGCGCGATCGGGAAACAGTTTCTCGGCCCATTCCCCCCTCCCCCTCTCTTCTCTGGACTGCAGCGCTACTAGCTCGCCCTCGTGGGCGACCAGGCGTTGACCTAGTCCACCTGTGAGCGCGCCGCCCATCGCGCGCGCGCGCGTCCCCCCCTGGACTCTGTGGGGCCGGTCGCGCGTTCGCACCGCGCGCCCGCACAGCGACCGTTTTCTGCCGCCCGATCGGGAGATTGATGATGATGTTGCTGCGGCAGGTGACGATGCTGATGATGATTAGGGAGGGGGATGGAACGTGCCGTGGACAGGACAGAACCGAGGACGAGATCGAGGAGGAGGAGGAGGAGGAGGAAGAGGAGGAGGAGGAGGAGGATAGGGAGGTGGACGATGACCAGGATGAGGAGGACGAGGAGGAGGAGGAGGAGGAGGAGGAATAACCAGGGGGAGAGCGTGAGGTCCGCGATCCCCCCACCCGCTCGCGAGGGAGAGCGAGCTCTCGCAGCTGCAGCAGAGCATCGAGCAGAACCAGGAGGCGCCGCTAGATGTCTCGCCTCCCCTACCGTCGCCGCCACCAACGACGACCACATCCACCACCACGATTTCGAGCATACGCAATGTATGCGTGTGTGGGGTCGGCGCGGGTTTCTTGGGTCTGCGCTGGACCCATGGGCTTTCAGAGACTCCCGATCTACCCTGGTCCAGATTTGCCCTCATGTCGTCTTCGTCTCAGTCTGAGTTCCCTGTCCACCGCCCTCCCAAGGACCAGTCCGACCCGATCGACCCGATTCGATGTCGATGTCGGCCAGCCAGTTTCGACTCAAGTCCGGTATTCCGTCGACCCGATGCGGGCGGATTTTCTTTTATGGCCTTGTTGTGCATCTTGGCGCGGCGGGTCCGATTCGATCCCGACCCATTGCTGGTGCATGCCGATTCGACGCACATTCCGATCCGATCCGATTCCACGATCCGATGCTGACCTCATCCCCCCTTGCTTCCCCACCGTTCCCGTCTCCGCCAATTGAGAAGCAATACTTTTCGGCCCCGCGCAAGAGGGGGCTAGGGCAGGTGGGAAGGCTCCTTGAAGCACCGTGCTTAGAAGGCACGGGCCTTCTCTGTAGATGTAGGGCTGGCACCTTCTGAGAAGCCGCCTCCTATAAGAAGCTTCCCCCCCTCCCCCTACCCCCCTGTGGGCGCCGCCAATACTTGTTGCAACCGCTGCAGTCCAGTATGCGATCTTCGGGGGGTGCTCCAGGCGATCCTGGCCCAAGGTGCCCCGGGTTCTTCGTTCCTCTTTGGAGCCCATGGACCATCTTGGCCTCGTGAAGGGTGCTCTGGGATCCGCGAGGACCTCCATGGAAAGTAACACCGGATACTTCCGGCAACACGTCGGGGTGGGGAGCCAAAAGGAGGGAGGGACCCCGAGATCCGCCGGTGCGTGCAACATTGGAAAGTCACGACCGCAGCCGCCGACCCCATTGTTCTACATCTCTCGAGCCAGATCGATATGTGATGGTCCTGGGGCCGAGACCATTCGAAAACGCCCGACGCCAGGAGTGAACACATTGCAACGTCCAGATCTCTCGGGAGTAGGAGGACGAGGAGGAGGTATGTACCCAGCCCTCTGGGGTCCCTGTGGCGCGCCGCGGACTTCTCTCACACGCCTGGCCCCAGTGGACACCCACCACAAACCGAGGTTGGTGCTGGGGCCGCGGGTCAATGAGGAGGACGAGGAGGAGCAGGAGGAGGAGGAGGAGGAGGAGGCCCCCCACCCCCCCGGCGCCCGCCAGGAATACGCCCGCGTGGAGCGGGCCGCGGAGCAGCTCCGCGCGGAGGCGCCGCGCAGGGCGGGATGGGGCGGGCTGGGCCTGGGCGGCGGCCCAGAAGGCCGCTGTGCGGGGCTTCGGGGCTGAACCACGCAGGGCGCGAGCGGCGAACGCATCCGTATCCGCGCCCCTCGCGGTCTGCGGTCCCGCGGATACGAGGTCGCGCGGATACGTCCCGCGCGGGGCCTCCGCGGAAAAGTGCCGCACATCCGCGGGGTTGCGGCCCAGGGGCCCGGCCCGCGAGGGCGCGGATACGGATAAGTGTTTAGCCCGCCAGCCTGGCAGGTCTATCGGTTTTGTGTTGTACGTCGATCTCACAGAGGCGTTTGACAGAGTAGTGCGGCAGTCCATGTACGGCTGGGGCTACCCAAGCCTTAGAACACGATGCTGGTTCCCTTCGGCCTCTCCTCCCTGACGGCTTCCCTGCTCTGATTGAGGCTCCTAAGGCATGGATGCACCTGATGCAGGACGAGCGCTCCTGGAAGGAGGTGCTGGTGGATCGCATTTTCTTTTGCGACTCGGTATGCGACGCCAGCGCAGCACCGAACCCCACCCCAGGACGCGAGTCCCATGTATGCCATTGTGGTGCCGCATTCACTTCAGCCCGGGGCCTGCAGAGCCATCAGCGAGCCAAGCACGGAGTTAGGCTTCAGATCCGTTGCTGTTTGGCTGGGTCGACGTGCCCCGCCTGTAGCACAGACTTCGTCCAGCGATTGCGACTGATTGCCCGCGTCGCATTGCCCTCGCCTCTCCCATGCCGAGGTTGCGAAGCTCGATGACGTTGACCGCGAGTTACTCCGGTTTGCGCAGTCAGCCGGGCATAGCCATCATTTGGCTGCGACTCCTGCTCGCACTTCTCCTGGCAAGGTCACCGGACGAGCGCGCGCATGAATTCATGCAGTCGTCTTCGCCGCGATCATCTTGAGGCTGCCATTCCTCGCCAAATAGATAATGTGTTTCGCCCGCGAGACGGACTGGAGGAAAGGGGGAAAGTCGAGGGCATTGCATAAGTCTACGGCAGCTTCGCGTCGTGTCGACTGGCGGCGACCCTGCCGCCGGGGGTGCGAGACCCGACGGCCCTGCTTCTACATAACCTCGAAGTACTCGTGGCGTTAGCTCTGTTGCAGACTTGCCCGCGAAATCATTCCCCCTCGTTATCCCCGTTTTCCTCCTCCTCTTCCTCCTCCCCCTCCTCATCCCCATCCTCCCCCCTCTTCCTCATCCTATCCTTCCCCTTCCATAGCTACGTTGGCTCATTTGGCCGTTTTGGTCCAGGCATATCACGTGGATTTTCCAGCCGCAACACTTCAGAACGGCACGCGCTGGCAACCCATTCCTTCTTCTCCCATCATTTTGATACTTCCGTTCTTTTGTCATGATGTCCACTGGATAGGGCGTGGCACTCCCATGGCGGCCACTTCCACCATGGGGGCATGGCTTTCCCCGAGTCGGTCCCAGAAGTTCCAAAAAGCGTGAAGTATTGATATTGATCGTTTTCCGGATTTTCAGGTTTGCCCGTTCTTCCGCGCGGGCTCCACGGACGAATGGTCGAGCGTATTCCGTAGCGCAGGTCATTTGCGCGATGTGCGCGGTGCATTTTTTCGCGCATCGGAGCGCCCTCGTAGATCCCAGGCTGCATTATGTTTTGCTCTTGGGGGCTCCGTGAGCCGCAGCTGCCGTGGCGCGATTTTCGAGGTGGCCCCTTCGAGTGTTGTTCGCGGGCGCAGGGCGCGGCGCGCGCTGCGCCCAGTCGCGCGCGGCTTGGTGCGTGAAACAGCCGGCCGCGCCCATCGGACCGCCCGGTTATGCACGCTTCAAAAAATATGTTCCGTTTTTTTGACGAGCGCGGTTCCGGAAATTTTCAGAAATGCGCCCGCCGCGCAGGACATATGAAGGATTTTGACATCTTGAATTTCCCAAAATTGATTCCGGAGTTTTTGCGGAATCGACCCCAGAGTTTTTCAACATCGATTCTGGGATGGGTTAAAAAGTAGGCTGGACATTTTCAAAAACGCTTCCAGAATTTTCAAATCGACCCCCAGAAAATTGCCCAAAGTCGCGCGTGATTTGTCTTGCCAGGTCTTTGGGAATCCGCCGAGGCGCGCAGTGCGCGGCGGCGGGCGACGCGCTCGGCAACGATGAAGGGGGATCAGCAAGTGCCCAATTGCCCCCCACGGGCGACTACTCGATTGCGAATGGGTGACCTACCAGCGGCGCCAGGCAGAGTAGACAATTCTCGACGCAAAGTGCGCCCCGCGCGAGGGCTGTCAGACATCCTGGAATCCCTGGAACGCATCAATCGCACGCTGTGTCAATAGATTCCTCTCGGTGTAGAAGTGCCGCATGCAGCGGCGGCAGGCGGATCTCGAGGACGGCAGCTGCGACGCAAGCCGCGCCTGCGAGGCTTGCGACGGGCGCGCCCCAAAAGGACGCGCGACCGTTGCGGTGCTCCTCGGGGCGGCTGTCAGTCCCCATGTTGTTCCAGATTATGATGCAGTCTCGGGCAGGCCGACGGCGGGGCAGGGGCCTGCAGCGGCGACGGTGGAGGGGCGCTGCCAGATCGCCCAAGCCCATCCTTTTTGGCCGCGTCAGTCTGGCCTCGTTCCTGTCAAAAGAGGAGCTGGAGAATGCCGCCGCCCTCTTGGGCAAGGCAGGGGGGCAAGCGGCAGGCGCGAAAGTTCAGGGCGGGGCTCAAGCCAAGCGGCGTCGAGGTTCAGGTCCGTCAGCACGCCAGAGAGCGCAGGAGATTGACCGCCTGCGCGACCTTTCGCATGACGGACTGGCGAGGGAGATCGAGGCGATTGGATGCCGTGAGCGCAAGCCTCAATCCCAGTGATGCGGGTTCAGGACGTGGAACTGTAGCAATCAGGGGGTGACCGCGAACGCGCGGTCACCGACGCGCGCCGTCAGGCCGAACCCGCCCCCGCTCGGCGCGGGCAGTTTCCCGCGCCCCTGCAGCTGGCTGGGGTCGCTGGGGGCTGGCTGCCAAAATTTTCGGCCTCGAGAACGACGTGGATTTTTTCGCCGCATGAGAGCGCCGAGGCAGCATCCAGAACCATTCAGCTCACCGCGAGCACACAGCTGCGCGTTAAACAATTCTTCAGGGACGTCCGCGAGCAGTCCACTGAGCTCCACTAGGAGCACCAGGCCATGCCTGCTAGACCCGGGGGGGGGGGGGGAGAACGGGTTCCGACGGGCAGGCGGCTGCAGCTTCGGGAGACAAGCAGAAGGCTTCTGCCGCGCCGCGCGGGGGGCGGAGCCCCCAGTGCCTGGCGGTGCAGCGTCTTCTTTCGCCGCTGTGATGCTGCTCCTGCCGCGCCTGCTTCTTCGGGGTCGATCGAGCAGCGTTCCCCGAGGGGCGTCTCAGATCACGGTCAGGGCAAGGGCGCGGGGCGGGGGCTGGGGGCGCCCCCGGTGAGCTGCCAGGTCTTTAGAAGAATTGAAAACTTACGGCAGCCAGCATCCAGGGCGTCGTCAAGGAACTCGCTCGCGCGGGGGCTGCTCCTCGCGCGCATTGCGGCCTCCAGGCGGCAGGCCCCCCCCCCCCCGGGGCGCGGGCGCCCGGGAAGTCGCGCGCCGCGGATCTGCGGCGCGAGATTCGACCCCCCAGACTTTGCAGCCCATCGCAAATATAGATGCCGCTTCCCCTGGGCCCCCTGGCGAGGAAGCCCGCGGCGGTCGGCGATGGAACCCTCGATTCCACGTCCTGGCCATCATCCAGGCTGTTGTCGCCCAAGTCGAAGGCCGCGGTCGCGCCGCCGCAGCGACGCCGCCCGGTCTCGGACGACGCGCTGGATTCAGATGCGGAGTGGGGCAAACGTTTGCGGCGGAGGTTACCTCTGCGAATCGCGCAGAGAGAGCGGGGGGTCAGCATCTTGGCCAGGGGCGTTTCCTGAGCGTTCTACCCAAGCATCTTGGGCCGCGCCATCGCCCCAGAGGGCCCGGGGCGTTGTCGTTCACCTTTCTAGATCTGATGGGGCAATGCTCCGCAGCATGCGTCGACGCGAGTGCCGGGGCCTTTCCGAGATTGACGTTGCTTGCCATCATCAGCAAAGCTCCTCTTTCGCTCATATTGCAGGCGCCCCCGCAGCAAGCGGCGCATGCATGGGGCGCGAGAAATGGCTGGCATTAGGAGTGGCAGGGCGTCTCCACTGGCGAATGGCCCCGCCGGCACGAGCTCCAACTACTTTTCCTTGCGCGGAGGGTGGCAACGTTCAGGATTCGCGATTGTTTCGTTCGCGGGGGGTCTGGAAAAAAAGCCGCGTCGGAAATCGCTGCTAGTCAAACGAACGTCTCTGATGCCCCCTCGCGTGCCCGTTCAGTTGCGCTTCCATGCCAGGCCAGCGCCCTTGCGAGGGCTGGCTTCCGAAGACCATTTCTGGTCGCGGAAGGCAGAGGATCCCGCGGGCGCAGGCAAGACGCAGCCAGCGCAGGGCGCGCCCACCTTCTTGCCGCGCGCGAGCCAACTTGGCCGAGCAGGAGACAGTCGGGGCCGAGCAGGGCGACATCCCGCGCGCTGTTCCGCGGGGGGAACACCCGCAATTGCGCGGGGTCCCCTTGCTGGCGCCCGACAGGCCCCAAGAGGAGATAGGTTACCCGTGCGCCGCCAGATAGAGCGTCAGCAAGTTTCGTGCGGCATTGCTGCTGGGCGCCGTTGGCCCGAGCTCGCAGCGCTGCAATCTGCGCGGCAGCTTGTTTCGACAGCTCCGCCTCTGGATCGAGGCGCTTCGGAGACTTTCGGCCACGGGCGACTCCCATTCTGGAGCTCGTCGCCCGCGGGGCTGGGTCGACTCGGGGGGGGTCGGGGTGTCGTTGTTTAGGCCATGGGCGAGGTCTTGTAGTTTGCAGCCCCTGCCAAATCTTTGGGTTTAGCCGGGGCTGGGGAGTCATTTTGGGCGGGGCTGACTAGAGGGGGGAGGCGCGCGCGATCATCAGGGGCGCAGAACCATGGCGGCCGACCGCTGCGCTGTCCACCAGAGGCAATATTGTCGCGGATCCGTTGTCCCTGTTAGATTCCGCGTTTGGTCGAGTGTTTGGATGCCACTCCCGAGCCGCCGTCGCAGCCTGAAGTTTCCCAGCCCACGTCTGCTTTGCAGGCCCTACCTGTAGAACCGATTAGTCGTTGTAGCAGCACTCACTCGTTGAGAACGGTTGTCGCCATCGAGGGATTCCATGTGCGACGCGACTCGGTCATGACTGACCAGCACCACTCAGTGTTCAGAGCCATCTTGCCCGCCATGGAATGATCGGGGGTGGCCCCCAGACAGCTGAGTGCCATTCTGACAGCCGCGTTGTGCATGCCAGCCGGCGGTGTTCGCCCGATGGGCATCCGCGCATCCAGCCACGGGTTCCGCGGCCCTTGCCGCTGAGGCTTCGCGTCCGATTTCGTAGCCAAGTTCCACGGGACTTAAGTTACGTCGTGGGGAGTAGTCGTTCAAGGACAAGGTCAGCAGATCCCACGAGCACAAACAGGTCCAGGGCAAATTCGCGAATCGTTTACTTGCTGGGGGGCCTCCCAGGGCTGGTGCGTTCGGCCGACAGCAGTGGCTTCTCCGATTGTGAAGTCGCTTTTGCCGGGATATCGTTCGGTGTGACTTGTCAACCGATCGCAGGCCAGGGGCCTCTCGCCCTCCTGCTCATTTTCGAGCAAGATCCCACTAAGAACGCCTCCGTCGTTTCAGCGGTCGCACCGAAGAAATGCGGGCCAACCAGACGCGCTCGCACCCGTGCTGGTCAAGTTTCGAGGAGCTCTGCGTTGGACGGGGGGAGATTCTTGCCGAGAATTTGACGCCAGGTTCCTCGGGATGAGTCTGTGGCTCGCAGTCGGCCGCGCTGCCCCCTTCGACAGGATCGGGTGGAATGTGGCCTCTGTAGGGGTCCTAGTGGGTTCATGTGGTTAAGTGAGGTGCGGCGCCGATTTGGTGGCCGGCGGCCGGGTGCCCGGGTGCCCGGGTGCCCGTGGGTGCCTGTGGGTGCCCGGGTGCTCGGGGGTGCCTGGAGGCGCCCGGGGGCTCCCTGGTACCCTATAGCCATTTAGCCCTATAGCCCTATAGCCTTATAGCCCTATAGCCCTATAGCCCTATAGCCCATATAGCCCACATAGCCCAATAGCCCTATAGCCCTATAGCCCCATAGCCCTATAGCACTATGGCCCTATAGCCCTAGAGCCCTAGAGCCCTATATCTCTAGAACCTTATAGCCCTATAGCCCTATAGCTCTATAGCCATATAGCCCTATAGCCCTATAGCCCTAAGGTCCTATAGCCCCTGTAGCCCAATAGCCCTATATCACTATACCGTACCCCTATAGCCATATAGCCCATATAGCCCCATTGCCCCAACAAAAACCTGATTGGGGCTTTTCTCCGGTATCATCGTTGATAATGTTTGAGCGGTGGTCCAGCTCATTCTGCGATCGCCCACGTTTGTTCGGGGACTTGCACGCCGCGGTTACGCGGGGCCTTGAGAAAGCCAACGCCGCCGCCTTGCTTACTAGCGTCAGGCGGCTTTGCCGCGACCTGGCCACGGCGCGGGCTGCGCCCGCGTGCGTTTCGCACTTCTCGAGAAGGGGTGCGCCCAGGCCGCGGTTTGCGGGGGGACATGGACAACAATGGCGGCGGCCGACTGCCGCTTCCAGCAATCCAGCTTCATTTGCAACCTCTGTCAACGCGGCGGCGATGCCGCGCCGCGCGTGCGTTTGCCCAGCCTGCCCTGTGGAAAGTTCAAAAGGCAAGGCCGATCAACAGTGAGATCGACTTCACCAGTGCGTCCGAGCAGCTCCTCTTCGCCAGGGGCGTCTTCGAGCGCCCCGGTCACGCGCGCGCCCCCCCCCGCTGTCGGGGAGTTCGCTTGCACAAGGATCGCGGGGACTTGGAAGAGTGGGGCGCGTAGGCGGACGCTGCTGCCGAAGCGCAGTTCTTGAATTGTCCTTGCGGATATGCCCGCCGCCCCAACATTGTCAAGCAATTCCAGTGGCCCAGGCGAAAGTGCAGTGGAGCATTCTCAAGTATGCTGCTCACGGGACTGATGACTGTTTAAAGAGTTACGGTCGCTAGATGACCCTGTTTTGAGTGACGTGGAGAAGTTTTTTTCAGTTCGGCGATGGCGCTGCTAGTTTATCTGCCACAATTGCCGTTTGCCGCCACCCCAGTCCTTCTCTTAAGCAGAGCGAGGGTCTGGACAGACAGCTCGTGATGTCCAACCTCGCGCACGTTGGCGGCCAAATTCCTTCTGCTCTGGTCGCGCCTTAACCTCTCGGCAGCGACGCTATCTGAAGAAATCAGAAGCGCAGGCGCGGCGAATGTCGGCCACGCCTGGATGTGGGTATGCAAACATTGGCGGCGCGAGAGATGCTCCCGTGGCTCCAAGACCTCGGACAGTCCCCCTGGTGGGTTTCGGCCGCAGAGGGCCCGGGGTTGGCACCCGAGGTTTCGACGCTCCTAGGCTCCAGGGACTGGGGGGCAGACGATGCACTTCCTGGAAGCCAGCGACTGTTCTTTTCATGTTTTCGCGTGCCCGCTGCAAGTGTGATGCGAGCGACGGGCGGGCAGGTGGTTTCAAACAGGTGCCATGCTCTTGCAAGCGCATTTGCGCAGGTCGCCACCCCAAGCGCGACCGCGTTGCAGTGCAGGTCGGGCCTTGGGGCGAGGAGGAGGGTGCTTTCCCCTCCTTCGGCTCCGCGTTTCAGCCAGAGCGGTGCAGCTCGCAGCTGTCAGGGAGAGTCTTCGGCGGGAGGCGGGGGGAGTCGGGGCCCTGTCGGCGGCGATTCGGGAAACTCGGACTGTTCAGTTCAGTTCGGCCGCTCCCAGCACTCCTCCTCTGTCCGCGGAGGCTGTTACGTGCGTCTTTTCGATCGGGTCCCGCTCCACCTGCGGCCCAGGCCGCAGGCTCGTGAACTCAGTGTATTTGTTCAATATCATGTGATGCCTGGTGTTAAGATCCTCCCACCCCCTCCTCCTCCTCCTTTCCCTCCCTCTTGCCCTTCTGCCCCTTGGGACTGAACCATTAAGAACCGGGAGGGAAAAGGAGCATCCGTGATTCTAGCCCTCCCAATTTGGGTCCGAGTAGGTGGGTCGGATGGTCGCGCCGCATCGCCGATGCATCGTTGACGCGGCTCGATGCGGAGTCCGATGTTCTCCGCGCCGGCGTTGCCGATGCACTGCGACGTCGCCGACCCATCGCCGACGCATCGCCGATGCATCGCCGATGCGGCGCGATTGGAGGCCTCTCGCAAAGGAGTGCGGCGAGGGGCATTGGATCAGGAACCCGCGGATAAGCATTCCTGGGCCAGGAACCCCGTGGAACACCAATTGAAGTTCGGCCGCAGAAATCACAGTCGCTCTCATTAGATCAAGAAGCCTCTACGGTCTGAAACCTCTTGTGCACATTTCTGAACCAACGCCCTACCGCATCGTTGATTCGCCGCCGTGACGCAGCTGGTGCGGGGCCATTGTGGTCCAGGGATGATGACTGCGATGCAATTGCAGCGGTTTGCCCCCCCCGTCGCTCCCCCGCCATTGGGAGCCCGTCAGCGCGTTACTACTTCGTTCGTTCTTGCCGATTGCGTGGTGTCCGTCAACAGTAAAGCGGTCATGGGTTCCCAACGGCGACATGTCATTTACATTGTTTCTGCTGGTCAAAGGTACAGACAAATTCGCAAATATTGATTAGCGACGCGTGAATTAGCGACGGCTCCCGTTTTCGTGCAGAGCGGCGCGCTCCGTTTCTAAGGTTTGCAGCATTGTCTTCATGTTTCGGGGGATGAGCTTTCCACGATCCGTGGATCTGGCACCCACGCGTCAGATCCACGGAGCCATAATTCATATCAGCGCATGCCAGAAACGGGTTCAATGTCAGTTCAATGTTAACGTTGTTCCCAGGCCCATCAGGGGTTCAGAAGAGGGAAGAAGAAGGGGTTCGGTAGCAAATCATGGGAACCTTGCCCTCGTCAATCCGTCTTGAGAGCGCGCTAGCGTCGTTCAGTGTATATGTAGCGTCGATCCGCCAGAGCCAGCAACATGGTACGGGAGGCCCCCACGAGTTGCCCCATGCAGGGTGGGAGCGGGCCGTCCTGGTAAGGGTACGGCCTCTGCGAGCGTTCATCGGGCCCTTGTTTGGAGCGGAGAGAGTGGGCAGGCCTGGCCCGCCTGGTCCTTCCCTTCCCGGGTCGCCTCCCGGCGACGATGTCCTCCGTCGTGCGCTCTGTGCCCATGCGGAATGTCTGGTCCGAATTCATTGGTCCCTTGAGTTTGGTTCGTTGGTTCGTTGGCCTTTGTTTCTTGGTTCGTTGGTCTTGGTTCCTCGGTGTTGGTTCCTTGCTTCCTTGGTCATAGGTCCTTAGTTTCTTGGTTCTGGTTACTTGGTTTCTTGGTGTTAGTTCCACAGGCCCTTGGTCTTGGCTCATCGGTGTAGGCTCATTGGTCATGTTTGTTGGTCAGTTTCTTGGTCTTGTTTCCTTGGTTATTTAATGCTGTTGCCTCGGTTCCTTGGTCTTCATTCTTTGCTTACTTCGTCTTGGTTTGGTGGTTCCTTGGTCGTGGTTCCAAGGTTACAAGGTTTCGGTGCCTGATTCGCCTACGAGCTGGTGGAAAAGCTGCACACTGTTCCTCGCGTAAGCCTTTCACAACCACCATCGTCATCATCACACCAGGCAATCATATCATGAACATGCATAGCTGCCTTACTATGCTTAAACACATCGTGCTTACTGGCTTACGCGCTTGATTGCTGACTTCCTTACACACTCGCTTACATGCTTGCGCACGTGCTGCTTTCACGGTGTGTTGACCTACTGAGATTTCTCTGTCAGTTTATTTGATTTTCAGGACGTGTGTTAGCCCATCGTGTGTTGCCCCGTTCAGCTCCACCGATAGCATGCAGCCTGCGTCGGCCCTCATGGCTCCGTCTGCGTCGTGTCGGAAGGCTTCGGTGGACAAGCTCACATTGGCGCTAACGAATTTTCTGAGGATCATCGATTTGGGGGCCTCAAAGGGGGTGGGGGGCCCTCGTCGCCACGGGGCTTTGTCTGCCTTGAGATCCTGGGTGGAGCGCGCTCCAGGATATGTCTGCGGTGGGACTAATTCTTGGAGATCATGTAGAGGAGGAGGAGGAGGAATGAAGGGGTCTGGGACGGCTGCGCGCAGAGACGATGGGGCCAGCACTGGATGGCAAGAGGGGTGACGTAAGCAGGGATGAGGGAGGGGTAGGAAGTACGGTATGGTCGTGTGGTATTGACGCGGCCGCGACCCCGCCGCAGACGTTCAATGTTGATCGCCTCCGGTGGCCAGTGCGGAACGATCTGTCCATCGAAAATCCCTCGATCGTTCAAATTTTGACTATCTTCGCGGTGTCAGAGGCCAGCGCTGGCGTCGTCGCGGCACGGATTTGCCGTAAGACTTTTTGACTCACCAGACGGGTCACCGCATCGCTTTGGGTCGGGGGATCGTAGAGGGGGGTTTTCCTAAGGTGGGGTCAGGAAACGAACCAACCTGGACGCTCACAGTTTCTTGCTCTGGGGGGGCATTTGGAGCGATGTTCCTCTAACCCCACCTTTGCCCCTACACCACCTTCACGCTCCTCCGAGTAGGATCCAGGAGAGGAGCGGACGGCTCTTTCGAGACACGTTTTCCGAGGGCCTCGAGGCGGCTTCTGGGACCTCGTGGCCAATCCTGGGGCCTCCACCCAGCCAATGCCAACGATGATCGCCGCCCCACATCGATCCTTGAGGATCTTCGGGAAGGGCAGCGATCCTCGAGGATCGGCGAGCCTCGAGGAACGAGTGGTCCTCGAGCGATCCTGGCAGTCTCCGACTGATGCGAGCGCTAGGTCCCCCCCCCTTGCCCAGAGTTGAGAGATTCCGGCCAGCTGCATCAGACCCCCCCCCCCAGAGGAGCGCAACGTATCCCAATTGCAATAAAAAATACCACGCCGAAGTACGAGTACGACGTACAACAGTTCTGAAATCCGAAGTGTGAGGAAAGTGTGTGTGTGAGAGAGATACGATGGCCCACATCTGTATTGGTTCAAATGTTGTTCATACTTGTTTGTTATTTGGATGTGCGTTCGCCCTTTGTTCGTACTCGTGCCGTATTTGGTTCGTACCCGTATTTCCGCGTTGCACATATTTCATATTTGCGTTGCGTGGACCTCGTCTGGTTCGTTCTTTCGATCCGCACTTGGGTTACACTCGTGCCATCGTGTCCTACGCGTACTTGTACCTTTTCCTTATCTTGCCAAAATGGAGGATCTCCTGGTCTAGCCAGCTTCGAAAATCATTAGCCCAGAGGGCTTGGCGACCTTCATCCCATCGACTTGCGCGGGTCAAGCCAGGAACATCTAGGCGAATCCATGTTTTTCGAAGTAGTTCCAGAGGTCTGCAGCGAAATCTGGAGCGATCCGTGGAAGCTCCAGCGCGAGTCGCTAAACAGCATGCGTAAGTCTTCAGCCCTTCATGACCCTGGTCGGCGCGGCCCAAAGCGCGCGCCCCCGCAGAGAGGTTCAGGTGGGCCAGGTCGCGAAGCAGCGCAACCTCTCCGCGCTGCTGCAGCTGCAGCGGAGCGCTAGGAGTTCCTCGTCGGGGCGGGGGGAGGCCCGAGGGAATCGAGAATTGCTTTGGAGCCAGCTGGGAGACTGAATTAGGCCAGCATTGGTTCCAGCCAGAAGGGCCCCCTCGTAGCGCCACGGCTGGGCGCGGCTCGAAAAGTTAGTCGGTGTCGGCCCCGCGAGGGATCTTGGGACAGATTTTCAGCGGATTTGCCCTCGTCCTCCTCTTGACCGATTTTCTCGGTGCCCATCCAGCTCAGACCCCCTGGCCGCATCCAACCCGAGAGGACTGATAATGGCGTTGTCTTGGAAGTCTAATTCTTGACGCTCCGCGTATCCCCACCAGTCATGACAGCTCCCGCAGTCTACAGACCCCAGACTATCGGCACCACCCTACCAGCTCACAAGCTGTCTGACGGAAGGTTTGGGCCCGACTCACACCGCACGGGCACCTACTCCGCCAAATGTGACACTTGCCCAGCAGGATCGCCCCTACTAGAGCGGTCGGTAACCAGCCTTGCACTAGGCTGCTTTATGTGGGGCCTGGAGCCCGACGAGACAGGACTACCGCCATGGGACCTCATGCCCACCCTCTGGACCCAACAGCAGTGGAACGCAGGCTGGGCCTGCAGACGGTGCCTCATCCACAATTGGAACGTGGCCCCAGGTACGCTCGACCGCATACTGGACCAGCACTCGTCCAGCGTTTACCCCACTGCACCAGCCAAGCGGGCAGCGGCAACAGAAGTGCAGAAGGAGAGCCACGGCATCAGCGTCTACCTCACCCCGGCCTGTGTCAACGCGGCCGCCAAGGATGCGTACACAACGCAACTAGCCGCAGACGGAGAGCCGACCCCCCTTATCAGCGTTGGCCACGACAGCACAGGCGGGGAGAGCAGCGGGTCAAGAAACGCCGCACGGGACATCAAATCCTTGTTCCCCGACATCTCCCCGCCTGAGTCAATTACCTGCTAGAGTGTAACCCCACTATTTACGAGCAATGGGCGGAGTTCGTGGGGCAATACGGCGACGGGATAACAGGCGAGTTGACCGATAAAAGGTCGTGGCCTGCAGGACGTCTGCGACAGTTCCTGGTCAAGATCTACGGAGAGACGATCCCCAGCAACTGCCACCCCCTCAGCATCCCATGGGACGGCCAGCGGGCCGCGGCCGCACGAGTGGTCCACCACCTAACGAAAGCCAGCGGGATGTATGAGGCTATGTGGTGCAAGTACGCTGCCGGCCTAGCTGAACAGCGAGGCCAGTGTCCCCTCCGCCAGCGGCTCAGCACCCTATTGACATACCTCATGGGGGTGGACCCCACCGCCCTCGCCGACGGAACCATCAGTGCACTCGCCAACCGAGACCCGCGCGGGACAGGCACGGACTTCGCAACAGCAGCCGAATCTCCAGCTGCAGCCTGGTTGATCAGAACAGGCGAGGCTGCAGACACCCCCCCAGCAGACGGCCACGGCCCAGAGCGGGATGCTGCCCCGGATCGCGCCTCCAGAGCAGGCCCCCGCGCCCCAGGAGCCGATGGTGCCGATGGCCCTCCTGCGGAAGGACGAGGCCCCTCCAACCAGACAGGCAAGACTGAGGGCGAACCGGATGCCCCCGACTGGGACGGGGACGCGAAAAGCGAGTCAGACACAGTCAAAGACACGAGCCCGGCGGTTAGCCCGACACCAATAGCGGACGATGACGAGGAGGAGGATCCCTCCGACCCCCTAAGAGTCTCCAAAAACACGCCCACTAGGCCCAATGCCTGGACCCCGTGCTCGCAGACCGTCGACCGGGCTGCCGCCCGGGAGGTCAGGAGGGCGAGAAGCAACCCCGAAAGGACATGCAGCTCAACCTGGGACATCATGGGTGCCAGGGACGACCGCGCCCTCAGCCGCATGGCAGGGGACAGGGGGCGCCACCGGCCCGCGTCGGAAGACGCCAAGGACGGGGAAGGACGCGCAGCCAAGTCACCAAGGGGCAATCCCTCCCGGGTGGAGATCCACGAGGCGCCCTGGAGAGACGTCAGGATCGCACAGCAACGCCGCGAAGGCCCGAACGACCCCATGGGAGGCATTCCCATGTACATGTGCACCGTAGCAACTGCAGACGTCGGAAGGGATGAACCAGTGCAGGACAAGATTATACGCCTGCAAAAGACGCTGGGATGAGCATTCAATGGCGTATGGGCCGCATGGGTCAAGCGGGCTGCCCTGAGACAGGAGCTCAGTGGAAGCCAGAAGAGCGACCCCGAACTGAACGCGGTCCAGACGCGCGCTGAATTCCTCGAGGCTTGGAGCGACGCAGGACGCGACGCTTACAAGATGGACAGGAAGCTTGGGCTCGGCGTCAACTGGGCAGCGGTCATGGACAAGCACATGAGAACCATACGCCGCAACCCCCGTGCAAACGCTCAGCGCGACTACGACAGCGACAGCAGGCCCGCCCCATAAACAGCTGAGGGCAGAGCGGCCGCCGCCGCGGCCACGCAGGACCGCTGGGCAGGTGCCATCGGTGCAGCCACCCCCAGCCAGTGGCAGGACTGGCAGGAATGGAGCCTCGTGGGATCTGCACGAAGCCCCATGGACGGGAAAGGGCAAGCAGTACTCCCCCAGGGGGGGCGACCGGCACTCGGACAAACGCGCCCGCTGGCGGGCAAGGGGCGACTCCTGCACCCAGGGCTGACAGCGCCGGGCTTACCAGCCTCAGCACATCTGGCGCCCCGGGCCAACCTGCCCTGCCCCTTCATTCCCGCTCTTCGCGCCCCCGAGGGGCCAGTTTCACTTCGCCGCGCCCGGCCCAGGCTGCAATGCGTCGGGGCAACCTCCGCCGGGGCGCAGGCTGCCCCGCATCACGCCCACAGCGCAGAATGGCTAGACAGCCCACGCTGGACACGTGGACCGACCCCTCCTTTTTCGGGCCCAGGGGGGGTGCCCCCAGCTCCCGACATCTCACCCCCCTGAGCGACAGGGGATCCGCCCGCGGGACAGACAGGCCCCGGGCAGACCCACTTTGCTGTCTGACGACGACAGCCACCCATCCGCTGGCGGTGAGGGGGCGGCCACTGGACCCCCCCCATGCGCCTGCGGATCGACTCGTGCAGGTCAGTTTTGGCAACGCCGACTCTAGCGGCGATCAGCTGCGACCCCTAAGGATCAACTTTCAAGGACGCACCCATTTTCACTGACCTGAGCGGCGATCAGCTGCGACCCCCTGGAACAACCATTGCCCCCGCCCAGTGCGAGAGGGCCCGGGCAAGGGGAGAGGCGGCTTTCCCCCCGCCCCCCTGTGCCGGAGCCAGACGGGTGCCCCCCGCTCTGGGCGACGGGGGCCCGACGTCCTGGCAAGACGTTGGGGCGGCGCCCCCCCCCCAGGGCCGCCCTCGCCCGTCGCTGTTTGGGGCCGGTTTCCCCCCCCTGCGGCGGTTCGGCGCGGCCCTGGAGGGCCGCGTGGCTCACGGTGGCGGGCTCTGGGCCCGGGTGGCATGCGCCGGCGGCGGGCGTGGCCGGTCTGGCAGTTGACGGCCCTCTTGCATCTCGCGTTGCAGCCCCCCCGGCTCGCCGCCCTGCGACTACATCATCGCCCGTGCCAGCGCCGCGTGCCTCCCGAGGTATTGCTCAACCTGTGCCCCCGGAGACAATCTGATTGAATCCGGCTCGCTTCGTGGTGCCTCAGCCCCAGCGCGCCCCATCTCCTTCCTCGCCCGCGATGCTCACCGCGCCAGCGGGCTCTCCCAATGACCGCACTGGGCCGGCGCGCGCTGGGTGGGTCACAGTTGCACGGTACCCCTGACACTGTGATGCGGCCCAAGTGGGACTGGCTTGTGTGCTGAGCGGTTCAGCCTTCAGCGTCATGGCAGCTGATCAGGCCCACATTCACCCCCCAGTGCGCTGCGCCACGGTTAACGACTGCTCTGCCGGCTTGGCGTACGCAGGTCGTCCGTTTGGAGTCTGGCGCCTCATCGGCGATTCACTTCCCGCCCATCGAGGTCCGTGGGTCCTGCGCGTTTCCCGCGATGGCCACTTGAATTCTGGTCATTTTGTCCAGTGCACGTGCCCGAGCTTGCAGTGCGCCACCCAGTTCAGCGTCGCCCAGACTGCAGCCGCCGTCTGAGTGGGCCGGCCGGCGCCTCTGCTTTGCAATTACCCTTGCCCGTGGCCCGGGCGTCGCCTTCGCCGCCTGACCGTCGCTTGGCGGCCGCGACCAAATCAAAAGTATCCCCGCCAGCCCAACCATAATTGATTGCCAGTTTTCTTGAGGTCTTTCGGAGGCTATATTGAGCCATGCTCGGCTAGAGGCTGCCGGAAGCTATCTTGAGCCATGCTCGGCTATCTTGGGCCATCGCGAGGCTGCCTTGAGGCCTTTTGGAGGTCTGTCGGAGGCTATCTTGTGCCATGTTTGGCTATCTTAGGCCATGTTGACGGCCATTTTGGGTTGCCTCGGGCCCTCTTGGAGCCATCGTGGGCCAAACAGGGCGTGGTGGAGGGTCGTTGGGAGAGGCTGGGGGGCCTCTTGGGGTCATCTTGGGCCCCATGTCTCAAAAAGAGGAGGTTTCTTAATTGGGATCCCTCCCAGGAGGCCCGAATGGGGCCAACACGATAGTAAAATCAACGATTGTGGCTTCCTCGCCGAGGCCGTTTTGGACGCTCGAAGGCCTCGCGGCGCGCCCCGCCCAGGCCCAGGGGGGGGGGGGGTAACGGGAGGGGGTTCAGCGAAAGAGAGAAGACAAAAACGCGTTATACCACCTAAGCCCAGGTTGGTGGGATTAGCTTCAGACTTGTTGAGCCGAAGAAGCGCTAGCATGCATTACGGCGCGCGAGTTGGCGACGGATCCCGCTTTCGTGCAGAATCGGCGAGCTGCGTAGCCAAGTCAGGCGGCATGGCATCATGCTTCGGAGGCTACCTTCCCCGATCCGTGGATCTCGCGCCCACGCGCCAGGTCCGCGGATCCGTAATCCACGTCAGCGTGCGCTTGAGTGAGTGTTGCTTTATAAGCCGAGCTCGACTTAGAACGAGAACTGCGTAGTTGCGGAAGTCGAACTCGGCTTCAACATACTGCGCGTCTTGAGACGCAGAATGCGTCTTCCAAAGCACGCAGTTCTCTCAGAAAGTGCTCGTGCGTTGTACGGGAGGTCCGCGCAAAGGTGGCCGCCCCAGAGCGAGCGTTCCAAGTTGGGCACCGCCACTGGCCAGAATCGGCCGACGTCGAATAATCCGCGCTAGAGGAAAGCGTCGATAGGTCAAGGTGAACGATGCTCGGGGGGTCAGAAACTGAAGCTGACATCGTTTTGGCGTGAATTTGCCGCACCAGCTCCTCCCCTTCCCACCCGCCTCATCCCCGGAATGCTGACGTTGTCGTGCCAGTGCCGTTACGTAGCCCCTTTGCGTTCTCGGCGCAATCTCCAGAGACGACTTCGTCACGGCGTCACGAGTTTCCTGAAACTTTATAATTTGACGTTTAACGTTAGCAGGAGTTTCACGGGTGGGGGGCGGGTGGTTTCAAACGTTGTTTCTCGTTTCAGTGCCGCGCTCATTTTTCTCGACCTTTGGATGAGTTTCAATGGTGGATGGCGGGCCGTTATCAAAATGTAGTGTTTGCAGCAGCGTTGCGCACATTCGTATTCAACGCTTGCAGGAGTTGCACGGATGGGGGGCGGGTGGTCTTTCAACATGTGGTTATCGTTTTGGTGCCGCGCACGTTCGTTGTAAAAGTTTGCAGGAGTTTCGTTGGTGGACAGTGGCTTTCGTTTTAGCGCCGCGCGCATTCGTTTGAACACATTGGAGAGGCTTTACGGATGCAGGTTGGGTTGTTTTCAAAGTGTTGTTCTCGCTGTAGCATTGCGCGCAATCGTGTCAAAAGTTTGCAGGGGCGTCATAGATGGAGGGCGGGTCGCTTTCACAATGTGGTTCTCGCTTCAGCGCCGCGCGCAATCGTTTTCAAAGTGTGCAGAAGCTTCACGGACGGAGGGTGGCTCTCGCCACAGTTCCGCGCAATGCACCTTCGTCTCAAATGTTCACCACCGTCGAACAATTTGTTATGGCCGATTTTCCAGGCGTCGTGCTCCGGCACGTTTCAGGGTTGTCAGGACGGAACAGCCAAGTATATTCGCAATATTGGAGTCCCAGGGACGGTGCTCTTGCGCGATTCAGGGTCGCCAGGACGCAACATGAACGGTGATTCGCGGCATTGAAGTCCCAGGAATTGTGTGTTGGCACGATCGAGGATGATTTGATGGTTGTTTTCCAACGTGGCTTTTCTATGTTGGAACCTTGCAGAGAGGGGCTTATGAAGAGGGAACTGTTGGGGAGGGTTTATTGCAATATCGTTGATGCGTCTTAGGTTTTACACTGATCCTCCTCTTACTCCTCTTCTCCTCCACCGTCATATCCCGCCCCTTCCTCCCTCCTCCTAAGAGCAGTGCGGGAGAAGGTAAGGGGAAGGGAGGGGGAGGGAGCGAGTGTGGGGGGGAGAGAGAGAGAGAGAGAGAGAGAGAGAGAGAGAACGAGAGAGCGAGGGGGATGGAAAGGGGGGAGAGGCAGGGAGAGGGAGCGGGGGAGGGAGAAAGGGAAGGGGGAGTCAGTAGGCGGTAGGGAAAGGAGGGCATGAGTGCACTGAGAGACCCAGCGCCGACCTCTACACGCTTGAGGGGGGTTGGTCAATCGCGGTCAGCGCCGCGCCGACGCGCCAGTACAGTATTCCTGGGTTCACTCCACCTTTTGATTTCGGTGTTACTCAGGCGACCGCAAACATGGATTAAGGGGGCGTGGATTAGCGACGGGTCCCGTTTCCATGGGAAATCGCGGATTTCCGCCGCCGACCGAAGCGGCGCTGGCCGCATTTTGGGGAGGGCACCTCCCCCGATCCATGGATTTGGCGAGCGCGCGCCAAATTCATGGATTGCTAATCCATGTTTGCGCGCCCCCGAGTTTCGCGCAGGCCCGTGGGCCCGCCCATCTGGTGGTGTATGCAATCGTTCTTATATACACATATAGACAATGAGGGTATCAAGTCTCCCAGAATGTATACGCGACACCCTGCTCTGAGGGGGTTCCACGGGCTTGCGAGGATTCGGAAACCGTAGCGCCCAGGGATGGGGCGCCCTCTGCGGCAGCGCTTCGCCCCTGTGGCGGAGGGCCGCCCTGCTCGGCGCTGCGTCTCCCCGCCAGGTTAGGGGCGATGTTAGAGACTGTCCCGTGACGAACCCCTTGTGCTTACCAGCGTGAATTCTCGCAGTGTTTCCTGCTGACCTTATCTTTCAAACCTTTGGGACATGTATACACCGGCCCCCCTTAATTCGGTCCGTCTGTAGCTATTGGTCGAAGAGTTGCTTGACGGGTGCCGCTGCAGTTGATTCCGCGTGGACGTCCAATCGTCAGGGCATTCCACCCGTTCCGCGCAATCTTGCTTAGTTCCCTACCTAGGCTCTGCCTAGAGGGTTCTTACTTTGTTTGCTTAAAGGGGCCGGGCAGTGGAAAACGCCCCGGCCGGTTCCCCCAGTCCCCGCCCCGCGGTTCCCCCAGTTGCGCCCCCTGGGTTCACCTAGCTTAGCTTAGCTTATCTCCTCTTAGCTTAGCTTAGCTTGGCCTAGCCCAGCTTAGCTTAGCTTAGCTTAGTTTAGCTTATCTCAGCTTAGTTTAGCTTAGCTTAGCTTAGCTTGGCTTGGCGTGGCTTGGCTTAGCTTAGCTTAGCCTAGCCTAGTTTAGCTTAGCTTAGCTTACCTTAGCTTAGCTTAGCGCAGCGCAGCAAAGCGCAGCGCAGCATTAGCGCAGCATTAGCACAGCATAGCATAGCATATCATAGCATAGCATAGCTCAGCATGGCATAGCATAGCATAGCATTGCTTAGCATAGCACAGCGCAGCATAGCATAGCATAGCATAGCATAGCATATTGTTGCTTTCGTAGAGGCTCCAACTCCTAGGTAGGGTCGCACTGGGGTAATTTGGACTTTTTGTGATTGCCCACCAAGACAGCCGAGCCCGACGATGGGCACTGCGATCCGCCTCCTGCGGTGCCAGGTTGACGTTTCGTCCCTCGCGGGACTCCACCGGGCCAGATTGCAAGTTGCTCAAGTGTACGCGACGGGGTATATGATCATTGCTCTGGATGCGTGCACGAAGCGCGAGGGTGGGAACGCGGAAAGCATGAAGCCGCAAGCATGAAGGGTTGAGCGCAGTTGGCCTGCGTTATGTTTTTTTGAGAGCGAACGAGCGCCAGCAGCATCGCGAAGCCGGTACGCAAATGAATGGGCCAAGTGTGATCCTGGGGATCCCGCGAGGGGCGAGTCGTCGCCTTTGGTAGCGAATCATGGGAGCCTTGTGTGATCTCGTAATTTTGTCTTTCGGGTGTTGCATAAGCGTGCGCTGGCGCCTGGTAATTGATGAGTACTGGACGGGAGGGCGCCAATTTAGCGTTGATCCGCAAGAGCCAAGTAGATGCCACGGGAGGCTCCCATGCATGAGTTGCCACCGAAGTCGTTACCGTGTCATCCTCGCTGTTCTCCTCTAGGGGCGTACGGAGGGCCCAGCCGAGAGACTCCTGCAGACGAGGGTGGGCGAACTCGGCAAGGCGACCGAAGTCGGAACTCGGAGAAGAAACTGCATGAACACAGACACACACACACACACACACACACACACACACACACACACACACACACGCACACACACACACACACGTCCAAGAAATCCGCGCGTACCTCCGAAATTGCATGTTTCTGCCATTTTTGTTCCTGGATTAACGCTCGTCGCTTGTCTTCCGCGGCGAGGCTGCGCGCACGCGCGCGCCGAGGGGTGCTCCAGCGCCTGCTTGGCGGGATGGCGACGTCGGCCGAGGTTGGCCAGGCCTCCGATTCCCGACGAGTGTTTTTCCAGACGGGTTATGATTGCCACTTCCCCCCGTGGAGGGCGGGACGCTCGGGGAATCTAGAGTTATTCTGGCGAAGGGCCTAACCGTATGCAGTTGTGAGTATCGCCGTTGTGGGTATTGCCTTCGGTGAATAATATCCTCATGGGGCCACGAAGCGTGTAAAGGGTGTGCCGAAATGTGGCGGGGACGCATGCGGGCGCAGCCATTGGGGCCTTCGGTGGTACTCCATGTATGGCCACGAAACGTGTGAGGGGTGTACCGAAATGGAGCGGGCCGCCATGCGAACGTCGCCATTGGGGCCTTCTGTGGAGCTCCCTATGGGACCATGCTAACGTCGCCACTGGGACCTTCAGTGTAGCTCCCCATGGGGCCACGAAGCGCGTGAGAGGTGTGCTGGACTGGGCGGGTGGAGACGCATGTAATCACGTCAAGTGGGGCCTTCGGTGGAGTTCCCTATGGGGACAAGAAGCGCTGTACTGGGTGGCGCGCGACGCATGTGGTCACAGCCACTGGGGCCTTGTGTGGAGCTCCCTCTGGGGCCACGAAACGTCGTAGTAGGTGGCGTGGGACGCATGTCACAGCCACTGGGGCCTTCGGTGGAGCTCTCTATGGTGATGGCGCGGGACGCATGCGGTGATGGCGCGGGACGCATGCGGTCAAAACCGCCGTGGCTTTCGGTGGAGCTCCTTATGGGGCCACGAAGCGCTGTACTGGGTAGCGCGGTACGCTTGTGGTCACAGCCTTTGAGGCTTTCGGTGGAGCTCCTTATGGGGCCACGAAACGCCGTACAGGGTGGCGCCTGGGCGCATGTGGATACATCCACTGGAGCCTTGGGTGGAGCTACCGATGGGGCCACGAAGCGCCGTAGTGAGTGGCGCGTGACGCATGTGGTCACAGCTTCGTTGCCTTCACTGGAGCTCCCTCTGGGGTCACGAAAGGCCGAACTGGGTGGCGCGGGGTGGATGTGATTACAGCCGCTGGCGCTTTCGGTGGAGCTCCGTATGGGGCCACGAACACCGTACTAGGTATCGCGGGACGCTTGTGGTCACAGCCATTGAGGTTTTCGGTGGAGCTCCTTATGGAGCCACGAAGCGCCGTACAGGGTGGCGCGGTGCGCATGTGGTCACAGACACTCGGTCTCGGTGGGGCTCCCCATGGGGCCACAAAGCGCCGTTCTGGGTCGCCCAGGACGCTCTGGTCATAGCTACTGGGGCCTTCGCTGGAGCTGCCTGTGGGGCCACGAAGCACCGTAACAGTGTGGCGCTCGACGCTTGCGGTCACAGCCATTGGGGCCTTCGCTGGAGCTCCCTCTGGGGCCGCGAAAGGCCGAACTGGGTGGCGCGGGACGCATTTGGTCACAGACATTTGGGCCTTCGCTGGGGCTCCCTCTGGGGCCACGAAAGGCCGCACTGCGTGGCGCGGGATGCATCTGGTCACAGCTATTGGAGCCTTGGCTGGAGCTCCCCCTGGGGCCGCGAAACGCCGTACTGGGTGTCGCGGGACGCATGTGGTCACAGCCCTTGAGCTCTCTCTGGGGTCACGAAACGCCGTACAGTGAGAACCGGGACGTGTAGTCATATCTTCTGAAGCTTTCGGTGGAGCTCCCAGTAGGCTCACGAAACGCCGTTCTGGGTGGCGCAGGACGCATGTGGTCACAGCTTGGTTGCCTTCGCTGGAGCTCCCTCTGGGGCCACGAAAGGCCGAATTGGGTGGCGCGGGGTGGATGTAATTACAGCCGCTGGCGCTTTCGGTGGAGCTCCGTATGGGGCCACGAACACCGTACTAGCTATCGCGAGACGCTTGTGGTCACAGCCATTGAGGCTTTCGGTGGAGCTCCTTATGGGGCCACGAAACGCCGTACTGCGTGGCGCGGTGCGCATATGGTCGCAGACACTTGGGCTCGGTGGGGCTCCCCATAGGGGCCACGAAACGCCGTTCTGGGTGGCCCAGGACGCTCTGGTCACAGCTACTGGGGCCTTCGCTGGAGCTCCCTGTGGGGCCACGAAACGCCGTAACAGTGTGGCGCTCGACGCTTGCGGCCACAGCCATTGGGGCCTTCGCTGGAGCTCCCCCTGGGGCCGCGAAAGGCCGTACTGGGTGTTGCGGGACGCATGTGGTCACAGACATTTGGGCCTTCGTTGGGGCTCCCTCTGGGGCCACGAAAGCCCGCACTGGGTGGCGCGGGACGCATTTGGTCACAGCCCTTGAGCTCTCTCTGGGGCCACGAAACGCCGTACAGTGAGAATGGGGACGTGTAGTCATAGCCACTGGAGATTCCGGTGGAGCTCCCAGTGGGCTCACGAAACGCCGTACTGGGTGTCGCGGGACGCATGTGGTCACAGCTACTGGGGCCTTCGGAGGAGCTCCCTATGGGGACACGAAGCGCCACACTGGGTCCGTTGAAAGGGAGGACGTGCAGGTGGACAGAGGCAAGGGTGGGAGGAGGGGGGGAGGAGGAGGAGGAGGAGGAGGAGGAGGAGGAGGAGGAGGAGGAGGAGCAGGAGGAGGAGGAGGAGAAGGGTCTGTTCCAAACGAGAACCCACAACCACAGGACGGTTGGAGACAAATTGTTCCTGCATGAACGGGTTGGAGTGGCAAGGTCTGTCTGCTGCCATGGGCGAACGCACACAGCGCCCGCATACGGGTGCACGAGGACATCCCCCACAGGGCAGAGCCGGCGCCATTCTTGACCGCTTGCCTTTGGGACCACCCGGTCGTTTATAGTTTTTCCATTGCTGCTGCTGCTGATGCTGCTGCTGCCCCTGCTCCCCCCCGCAGGGCTCATTTCGACGCCTCCGATTCTATTCGATTCGAGTAGAGTTCTACGGCTTCCGATTCCGATTCGATTCGGCTTCGGATTCTGATGTGGATTTCAGAATTCTCAATTCGAGGCCTACTAGCCTGCCGATTTCTGCCGATTCGACTTCTCCCGACTCGGCTGCCGATTTCCGCCGATCCGATTCATTTCGATCGCCGATTTGACTTCTCGATTCGATTTTGCGCTCTTCTGCCCCCGTCGCCATCGCAGTTCCCTTTCATGTCGCTGCTTCTCTTCGTGATCATCCTGCTCCTCCCCCATGATGCTACCGCTGCTGCCGCTGCATTCCCCTAATGCCGCATCCTCTGGCCTCTGGACCCCCCCAGTGCAGAGATCCTCAGAGGCTTCCGCAGGTCCCCTGGAAGCCTCTGGAGGCCGCTGGAGGCCCCCAACAAGACCAGACTCGCTTGCAACTTCGATACTCCGCTTCCTCCTGTTCCTTCGCCCCCTTCTCGTCTGCCTCCTCCTTATCATATTCCCCCTCCTAGCTCACCTCCGCCCTTCCTTTTTTGTTTGCTTTTCTGATTCGTGTTGTTGTTATGATTCACATGTTTACCGTTGTTCCTATGATTGCCATCAGTGCCGAACTTCGCAGTACGCTTATTCGTATTGTTCGTTTGTGTTGGTGTTGTTCTTAGTGTTGGTATTACTACTATTGTTATTTATATTATGTGTTTATTATTTCTAGTATGGTTACTAGTCTGATCATTTTTAGTATTTGCAGTATTAGTATGTAGCATTGGCATTAGTACTCGTATTATTCGTAGTAGTGATATCCTTCTCATTCGTAGTACGATCCTTATCCGTATTAATACTGTTATTGTTAGCACCATTACTACGATTATTATTATGGTTCGGTCCCTGCTCCCCTTCTCCTCCATTCCCTCTTCCTTCTCTCCGGCGCCACAGGAGATACGATGAGCTGTCGACCGGCACGGGCCCCCCTCCTCCGGGAAACGTGCGCGCGCAGTGCCCCTGGCCCCGCCCGCGGGCGGAGCGCAGCGGGCGAGGCGGCCCGCGGGGTCAGGGCCCAGGGGATGGCCAGGTGGCAGGAGATCGGAGCAGGAATGCTGCACAGTGCGAGAGTATATCAGGAGGGGGAACAACACGCAGACGCAGATACTCGTCGAGCTTGGAAGTGGAGGGGTAGACAAAACATGCAGAACATATAGGACATCTGTAGAATCCTGTGCTTTGTGCCTATTTATTTGTGTCCCTGGGCCTCTTTAGTAGAAACTCTGGAGCCTCCATGCAGGTTCCTCGGCGCCCCCCCCCGGGCCGCCAGGGGGTCCAGCGCCGATGCGAGCAGTCCGCGCGGACCCTCGTAAGGATCTGCTTCCTCCTCCTCCTCCTCCTTCTCGCAGCCTTCTTGACACCGTGCGTTCCATCCCCTGGCGATTACGGGCGTGGCCAGGGGGGAGGGGGGGGGGGCGGGGGCCTGTCACGTCATGGTTCGTGTTGGCGCTGTCTAAGAATGATTAGGAGTGGTTCATGCTCACACGGCGCCGACGCGAATCGTGACGTGACCATGGAGAGAGAGCCCTCTCACCCCCTCTGGCCGACTCGGGCTTGGCAGCCGTGTGGAGTCGACCCCGCCTCACCCCGCTGGCCCCATCTCGGGAGCTATTTTGTAGCTGGTCGGGGCTCGCGACGTGGCCCTGGCCAGCCCGGGCTAGCGCGTCCCCAAATCCTTGGACGCCCGCCATTTCTTGGGGGGGGGGGGCGGGGCCAGTCACGGGAGCTGCTGCGAGTGATCAAGTCGAGCTCCTCTTTTTATCCGCAGCAGGCATCGTTACACGACCACCGTGCCTGGCCATCGCCGTCCTGGGCCCCACGATGATGTACAGGACCTCCTGACCTCAGCCGCGGGGCGTATACACCGTGCCAGGGCCCAGGATTGCCCTGGCCAGGCACAGTGGAGTGTACATGCCTGCTGCGCACCTAATTAATGGTTTCGGTCCATGCCGCCACCGTGCCTGGGCTGTGGGCATAAAGCCTACTGCATATTCGTTGGGATCTCGTGGGGGACCCCTCGGAGGCAGTTTTGAGGCCTCTTGGGGGCCGTTCTGGGGCCTCTCAGGGCTTCTTTGGGGACTTTTGGGGGCCCCATGGGGCTCCTTGAGGGCCTCTTGGGGCCTCTTGGGTGCCTCTTGGGGCCTCCTGTGGGGCGGAAGGCTCGGATTTTCGCTTCGTGTTCGCGCTCTTGGGCGCCTTTTCGACGTGATGGGGCCCTCTTGGGCCGTCTTGGACGCCCTTCGGGCCGTGTCGGGACGCTCTTAGGCCGTCTAGGGGCCCTCTTGGAGGCCCCTTGGGCCGTCTTGAGGGGTCTTGGGGGCATCTTAGGCCGTCTTGCAGCGTCGGAAAGTCGAACAGGTGAGAACGCCAAAATCTTTCGAACACCTCAGGGAAATCAATGATTGTTGCCTTTTAGGGTCCTTTTGGGGGGTCGCTTGGAGGCCTCTTGTGGCGGCTTGGAGGCCTCCTTGGCTCTTGGACCATCTTGGGGACATCTTGGGCGTCTGAGGGCGATCTTGGGGCGGCTTAGAGCTCTATTTGACAATTTTGGTGGCCTCTTGGAGCCATCTGGGCTCTTTTTGGGGCCCTCGAGAATTAGGTCTTCGGTTCGGCAGGCTCCGGTCATGCCCGGGAGCCACCCGAACAAACGAGGATCGGGATTGAAAGTTTGGAGGGGCATCGGTTCCGGCCAGCAGGAAGGGGGGGCAGGGTCGAGGTCCTGGGTTCGACAACGTTGTTTGCCTTCTCCTGTCTCCGGGGGCCGTCCTGGGCCCAGGGACCGCAGAGAATTGATCCCCGGTGAAAGACTCCAACAGATGGACCCCAGGCGGGGTTTGGGGACCGATTTAGAGCGGATTTGCCTTCATCTTGTGAAGGCTTTACGGCCAGTGCCGCCGACCTCGAAGGACGACGACGACGACGACGACGACGACGAGCACGACGACAACGACAACGACAACAACGAGCTGATGACCCTGCCACGGGCTCGGGACATGGAGCGGGCGGTGGAGGCAGGAGGAGGAGGAACTGGAAGAGGAGGAGGCGGAGGAAGAGGCGGAGGAGGAGGGGGATGAGGGGAAGGGGGAAGGGGAGGAGGAGGAGGAGGAGGAGGACCAGTGTAAACCAAAGAGCCATCAACGATGTTGGAATTCACCCTCGCTCCAAGCTTCCTCCTCAAAATGCCGTACAACGGTTCATTTCCATTGAGGGAACTGCCTCGTTGGTAGACACCCTTGAAGACCCTGAAGCATGCCAACACATTGTCTTCTGGATTTCAACGCAACGGATCAGCCTGACTGCTGCGCCTTGATGATCTGGAACCGTGCCAGAACGCAATGTTTGTGACTTCGACACCGCGAACCAATCCAACTGTTACACCCGCATAATCCCAAATCCTTCCCAAACATTGTTTCTGGTGCGCTGATCACGGGAATCCGTCGAACTCTTCCAAGTTCTATGAACGAATGCGCGCGGCGCTAAGGCGAGAGTCACATTTTGAAAAGGAGCCGCCCTCAATCCGTGAAGCTCTTGCACATTGTTAAAACGAATGTGCACGGCGCTTTGGCGAGAGCCACATTTTGGAAACCACCCGCCCTCAATCCGTGAAACGCTGGCATCTTTAAACACGATTGCGCGCGGCGCTAAGGCGAGAGCTACATGTTGAAGACGACCCGCCCGCAACCCGTGATACGCTTGCAATTTTCCAGAACGAATGCGCGCGGCGCTGAAGCGAGATCCACATTCTGAAAACGACCCGCCCTCAATCCGTGAAGCTCCTTGCACATGTTTAGAACGACTGTGCGCAGCGTTAAGACGAGAGCCACATTTGGAACAATAGCCTAAATTCTGGCAACTTTTTACAACGAATGCGCGCGGCGCCAAGGCGAGAGCGACATTTTGAAAACCACCCGCCCTCCATTTGTGAAACTGCTTTCAAATGTTAAGTTTCAGAGTCGTAAGTGGTGAGGAATTCTCACGCGAAGCACCCAGACCGCCCTAAAAACTTGTTTCGGGGTGCGACAGGGAAAAGTTCATTATAAAGGAGAAGGGATGGCGGAGGAGGAGGAGGAGGAGGAGGAGGAGGTGGAAGTGGAGGAGGAGGAGGTCTCGGGGCCCCACTAGCTCAGACCCCCTGGTCGCCTCTAGGGTCTGCGGAGGGATGAGGCGGATAGGTTTGCTGTTTCGTTTTGCGCTTCCGGGTCCGCCCCGAGCTTCGGGGTGTTTCCATGCCTCTGGAGGGGTGGGCCCAGGCGTCGCGACGCACGGCTTCGTAGATGTTTGGCCTCTGGGGGCCAGCTTCTGGCCCCAGGGTCGCCCGTCAAGAGGCGATCCCAGGATGAAAGCCGCCCTAAGGAACGAGTCAAGAGGGGGGAATCGCGGGGGGGCTCCCCTGCCCAGCTTTTCCGCAGGGGCGGTGGGGCCTGAAAGGCGGCGGATGGCCGTGCGCGGCGCCCGCCGCCGGCCTGGCGCAATGGCCAACAGCGTGGCATCCGCGACCAAGCTCGCCGTTAATCGGCCACGAGACCCACGCTGGCAGCGCTCACGGGAGGTGCCGGTTGAGACCACGCCGCGCCGCCTGGCGGCGCCTGGCGCTCGCGGCCAAGATAGGGCACAGCATCGAGGCAGTCGACATGCTGAACGACCTGATGTTCATCGCCTGGACAGGTCACCAGCGGATCGACGACCGCTACATCAAGGAGCTTGTTGCCCCAGAGACGCCCGAGTTCGTCCTGATCGACCCAGTTGCGCCCGAGCTGTCGCCAAGGATCGACTTTGTCTGCCCCGCCAAGCCGGCTGGCTTCTGGGACCGAGCCGACGGCCCCGCCCCGGCGGCCCGGGCTGCCCATGGCGAGCCCTGGGGTTTCAGCTTGCGGCGTCCTCGTCCCGCCCCTCGACTCGCGCATCCTGTCGCCCCGCCCGCCCGCCGAGCAGGGGGCCCCAGAATCAGCGCGCCCACCGCTGCCACTGCGGCAGCCCCCGCTTGTTGGAGCCCGTTTCTTTATTGCTTGGGGCGTGACGGGTGTCATGGCCCTCGCTCCCCCCCCCCCCAGTGCGCTCTGGGTGCTGCTCCGGGTGCTGCCGCCGTGCGAGTTCGGATCCGCGTAGGCGTCCGCGTAGGAATCCGCATAGGAGTCTGGTCCGCGGTCGTCGTCGGCGTCGGCGTCGGCGTCGGCGTCGGCCTCGTCGCTTGTCGCTCGTCGCTCGTCGCTCATCGTCGTCGCGCGCGCGGACGCGGCCGGAGCGCTTTTGTGATTCCGGGCCGATAACAGCAATCATTTGGCGGGGGAGGGGGTGGATGACGTCACGTCTCGCGCCGGTGGCGTCTGTCTGGGAATGTTTAGGAATGGCGGAGGACGGGCAGCACCAGCATGTAGGTGGCGATATGCACCACAACGCTTGTGCACACCACAGTGCTCGCGTGCACCACAGCGCCTGCGTGCAACGCACCGTCAGTCTGTGCCACCGTGCCTGCGGGCACACAGCACCACTGTTGTTTTTATATACATATTATATATATGTATGTAAATATATGTATATACTGTAAGAAAGAAGCCTTCTGACAAAATGGGGCGCTTGTGGATTCCATTGAGAGAAATAGAAATGAATCCTTATGGACAAGCGAGCGCCGTTGGAATCTACGAGTCCTCCCGAGTCCGCCCGCATCACCCTGAGTCCCCCTACTTGCGTCCAGGGGGCTCCAGCTAAATTGGCCGTCCGAGAACCGAGTGGACCGATTCAATCGACCATTCTGCGGTGCGCGCTGAGATGCGCACGTGCGCTGTAGAGCCAACCCGCACGAAAGGGGGCAAGGAGGAGGAAGAGGAGGAGGAGGAGGAGGAGGAAGAGGAGGAGGAGGAGGAGGAGGAGGAGGAGGAAAAGGGGAGGAGGAGGAGGAGGAGGAGGGAGAGAAGGGAAAGGGGGAGGGGGAGGGGGAGGGGGAAGGAGGAGGGGAGAACGTCGCATTCGATTATCAGCACTTTCCTGGCGTATCGTTTAGTTGCCCGCAGCAGCTCCTCACGCACATGCTCCTTCTACCTGTCCTATGCACGCAGGCACTGTGGTGTACACCAGCGCTGCGTTGCACGCGGATGGTGCGGTGTAGACAGGCGCTGTGGCGTGCACAGGCGCTGCGGTGCACACAAACATTGTGGCGTACAAGGACGTTGCGTTGCACATGGTTGCTGTTGTGTACACATGTACACCGACGCTGTAGTGTACGCGACCACCGTGGTGTACACAGGCGCTGCGTTGCACACGGTTGTTGCGGTGTACGCAGGCGCTGTGGTGCACGCGCGCTGTGGCGCACGCGAGCGCTGTGGCCTACACAGGAGCAGTGGGGCAGATCGCCACATACATGCTGCTTGCGTCGTCGTCGTCGTCGTCGTCGTCGTCGTCGCTGTCGTCGCTCGTCGCTCGTCGCTCGTCGCGTCGTGCGCGCTGTCGCGGTTGTGGTGCGGGAACCACACAGCGGGGGGGGAGCGCTACGTCACACCACCCCCCCGCCCCCCCCCCGTCCACCCATGACGCCCGTCATCGCCGAACATAAAAAAACGCGTTCTTGCTAAGTTGCCCTTTTCGCGGGTTAGGGGGGGGGGGGCGCGCGCGTTAGCGCGGCAACGCCCGCTTGCTGACAATACGCCTTGCGCGGGGGGCTGGGGGGCGCGGGGGTCGAAGGAGGAGGATTAGGAAGGTTCCGGTCGAGGAGGAACAGCAACAACAGGAGCAGGGGCGGGCGAAACTGGAGGAGCAGGGTGATCAGGAGAGGGCGGGGGGGGGCGGAGGAGCGGGGCGACATCGATGAAAAAACGCTCGGATCCCGAAGAAGAGACCGCGCTGCGGCCAGCGCGCCGTTCTGAACGACTTCGAAAACACGGCCCGCTCCTCTGCAGCGGGATAATTTTGAAACATCGGGACCAATCGTGGCGGCTAGAGAAGAGAAACGCGTTTTGCAGTCCGGCTGCGCAAAAACACAGCGCGCGGAATCGGTCGAACATTTGCTGGACAGAGTCAGGGGGGAGAGTGGAGTAGCGTCCAGAGTGTGCAATTGTAAAGGCGAGGGGGAGGACGCGGCAACAAGTGGGGGAGTGCGATGGAGGAGAGGAGGCGGGAGGGACAACGGAGGAAACGAGGACGGGGACTTTGGGGGAGGAGAAAAAAGGCTGGACGGAATGGGGCGAATGGAGGGAAAGAGCAGGGTGGACGGGGGAACGGGGGGCGGGGAAGGCGGAATTGGTCTAGGTTGGTTGCCCCGACCGGAGGGGCTCGCGCGTCATCTTGATTCGGCAGGGGCGAGGCGCTGTAGAGGGCTCGTTTGCGCTCGTGCGAAGGCTTCGGGTGGAGGGCGACAAGACTTTTGTCATCTTGGTCCCGCCGTTTCCATTGCCGTTGTCACATGGGGATACCGCTAACGTGGCGGTTCGCAGGTGGCCGGTGGCAATCGTTCGGACTGTAGACGCTTAGCCCCCCGACCTGTTCAAATATCAGGCTCCTAAGAATTATTTTGCACCTCTCGGGCGCGTGTTTCGTGAACCCCGCGCCCACTGGGAACCTTTTTTGGGAGCCTCTTGGAGGCATTTTGCATTACAGATTGAGCAATCTTAAAACAGATTACGCCATCTTGGAGGCCTTGCTTAGGCATCCGGGGCCATCATGGAGCCGCATTGGCCCACGCGCCTTCCAAGGATAACCCGGGCGTCCCGGTGACTTGCACGTCGACCAGCTCCAGCTAGCATGCTCGCATGTTCCTGGCCCCTGGTCCCCAGACAATGCCACAGCCTGGCCGTGTTTGCAACCGCCGCCTTGCAATGGTGGGATGCACCTCCACGTG
Source organism: Prorocentrum cordatum (assembly GCA_963575745.1). NCBI lineage: Eukaryota > Dinophyceae > Prorocentrales > Prorocentraceae > Prorocentrum > Prorocentrum cordatum. The sequence continues at coordinate 622,398 of CAUYUJ010014149.1, forward strand.
GGTTGTTCATGAGTGCTTTAGCCATCTTGTTCAACCGCCTGAGGGTGCCAGTGTTGGCATGCGACACAGGTACGATTGGCTGCTTGCTCTGCCCCACGCTATGCCGTATTTTGCTCGGGTGGCTCGTTTACCTTTGGCGCCTGGCGCGACAAGGTGCAATTCGGTTGCTTTCCCGGTGGTCTCGCCCCTGGAACGGTTGCACTTCAGCCGCCTGGCACACCTGGCACCTCTGGCAGCTCCGCCTTCAGTCCCAGGCGTTGCTCCTCGGCGCCCCTCGGCGGCAGTTCCGGCGGCCGTTAGTTCGCGCGCTTTGGTAATTAGGTTTGGCTTGTAGCCTGGGCTGACTTCGGACGCCGCCTGCGATTCCGCTTGCGGCCGCGACGGAAATTTAGCCCCACCAACCCATGCAGAAACGATGCCCAGTGGAGTTGCGGTGGTAGGGGCATTGGGGGAGTATGCAGAAAAAACAAAGGGCGGGGGAAGCCGTCAGATACCCCAAGAGGGGAAGATGGACGAGGAATCGTCGTCGTCGGAGGAGGAGGAGGAGGAAAGGGAGGACGAAAAGGAGGAGAAGAAGGAGGTGAAAGAAGGAGAGTTGGGTACCTCGGGGATCCCCTCAAGGCCTCTTATGGGGTTTCTTGGGGGCCTTGTGCGGACCTCTTGGGGCCGTCTGGGCGCCTTTTTCGGGGCCCCCTTGCAGCGCTCTTGGGAACTTCAGAGGCGCGTTTGGGGTCAGATTGGAGGACGTCGGTCGAACAAAGGAACTCTAATGACTCTCCCCCTTCGGAAACACCGAACATCGCGTTTTGAACCTCTTGTTCAGCGTTTTTGGTGTGCTCTTGGGCGCTCTGGGGGTAGTCTTGGGGCTCGTTACTTGGACCGTTCATGGGGTTCTTTTGAGCCATATTGGAGCCACTTCGAGGCCTCGGATGGCCATCGGAATCAACAAGGCGAACAAGGCAACACTCAAGGATTGCCTTCGGTTTTTGAAGGATTGTTGCTTCTTGGGGGCCTCCATGGAAGTCTCGAACGCCTCTTGGAGCCGTTGTTTGAACGTTTTTGGAGCCTCTTGGAGCATCGTGGGAGCCATCGTGAGACATCGGGCGCTATTGTGAGCCATCTTGGAGCTCACCTTCGACTTCCAGGGGCCCTCTTGGAGCCGTCTTGGGCCATTCTGGACGCTCCAATGCCTCGCGGCCCCTTCCGTCCAGGTCCACGGGAGGGGGTAGGGGGAGGGGCAAACCTTTCCCCGAAGGGGAAGAAGGGGGTTGGAAGAGGAGCCTCTCTAGAAGAGATGGTGGGATTTGCGGAAAGTCGAGAAGGCAACATTTTTGAATTACACTAGAGAAATACCTAATCAGTGGATGGTTTGAAACGGGATTGATAAAGACATCGATAAGGAGATTGACCGGGAACCCGGGAAGCCGGGACCCACCGAAGTTGGACCGGAATTAATGATCAGGAACCCGGGACCCCAGAACCGGGACCCCCGGAACCCAGCCGACCACCAAATCGGAGTGATTTTTTCGCCCATGTTTTTCTTCCCGCTAAGACCCTTTCAGTGCAAGCACTGATTGGGGAAAAACGGCGGCCAGCCGAGGTGGTTTCCCAAGACGCATGCGGTGCCTCGCCTTCTCGACATTTTGGGGGGGTTCTCTCTCTCTCTCTCTCTCTCTCTCTTTCTTTCTGTCACTCTCTCTCCCTCTCTCTCTCTATCTCTCTACTTGTGTATATAATCATATAAACACACACATATGTGTGTACATCTAGATTTGCGAAGGCCTTGCAGCCTGACCCTGAAGGGAAACGATGACGACGTCGTCGTCGTCGACGACGACGACAACGACGACGAAGGCGACGAGGGCGACGACGACGTCGGCGACGACGGCGGATGCGGCGGCGGCGACGACGACGACGACGACGTGGACGTGCGCCTGGGGTCTCTTCGGGGCGCTCTCGGGGGCCTGTGGTGGCAGTTTCGGACCCTCTTTGGAGCCCTTTTGGGGCCTCTCGAGGGCTTCTTTTCCTGGGGGTCATCTCCTGGGCCTCTTGAGCCGTTTTGGGGCGTCTTGGAGCGTCGGGAATCCGAAAAGGCGAGAACGCCAAAATCTGTCAAAAACCATAGGGGAATCCATAAAGTTGGCCTCGTGGGGCTATCGCGCGAGTGCTCGTGGAGGCCTCCTGCGGCGTTTTGGATGTCCCTTGGGCTGTCTGGAAGCTTTCTTGGGCGTCTTGGACTGATTATTATTCGACGATCCAGGGCCTTCTTGGACCGTCTTGGGGACCTTGGGGCACTCTTGGCTCTTTTCGTGGCTCCAGTCCAGTGCCCAACGGTGGAGATTGCATTCTGACCGGGAACCCCCTTCGGGACCTCCCCAGGCATCCCCCCGGGGAACCCTCCCGGACCCCCCCCCCCGGCAGGGAAGGGATCAAAGGGAAGGGGCCTCTCTTTGACTTAATTACGTGGTTCTTAAATTTCCTTGTTCCTTAGCCCCCTTGGAACTGACGACGATGACGACGACGACGACGACGACTACTTAAACGGAAAGCACTTCAAACACACGGAAAGGTAGGCGGATCCTTTTTGTTGATCGATCGTTGGGCAAAAGTTTTGTTTCGCATCCAGAGTTGAAGTGATTCGGATTACAGCAATGTGCCAGTAGGGACGGGACAGACACCATTTCCCAGTGGAAGTCCATTGGATTTGGATAACATACGCATTGCGCTCCCGCCACATCCAGAGCCTTGCGCTCGAACGGGGAAGAGGCATTGTGTTTCCGAGGGCGAGGAAGCGTTGAGTTCCTGCCGAATCAGGAGCATGACGCTCCGACGAGGAAGCATCGCGATTCCGCCTAGATGGAAGCATTGCGCTTCTGGGGGATCCAGAGCCTTGCGCTCCGATGAGGAGCAATACTTGCGCTGCCATTGAGAAGGAAGCATTGCGTACCCCGAGAATCCACAAGTCTTGCTTTCCGGCGAAGTGGAAGCATTGCGGTTCCGAGGATGTGGGAGCCTCAGCTTCCACCGAACCTAGAATGTTTGCCAAATTGATCAAGGGGTGGAGAAGGAGGGCAGCCAATTGTTGCGCAGTGCTCCCACGAAAAAAACGGCAAAGCGGTTGTTTTTGTTATGGTGTGTCTTGGTGGTCTGGGGGTTCAGGGCTCACGAAACGTTGCCAGGCGTTGTTATTTTCTTGTGGTGTTCCTGGTCTGGTTGTTCACAAAACGCTGCCAAGCACTATTTGTTCCCAACCAACCTGTGTTGTTGGGTCCTCGTTTTGAAGAGACAGTCCCCGCGTTCTCCTCCTCTCCTCTCCTCTCCTCTCTCCTCTCCTCCTCCTCCTCCTCCTCCTCCTCCTCCTCCTCCTCCTCCTCCTCCTCCTCCTCCTCCTCCTCCTCCTCCTCCTCCTCCTCCTCCTCCTCCTCCTCCTCCTCACTGCGCTTCACACATCCAGTACAGCGTTTCGTAGCCCCATGGGGAACTCCACCGAAGGCCCCAGTGCCACCGTCCACATGCGTCCCCCCCACTCAGTACAGCGTTTCGTGGCCCCATAGGGAGCTCCACCGAAGGCCCCAGTGCCACCGTCCACATGCGTCCCCCCCACTCAGTACAGCGCTTCGTGGCCCCATAGGGAGCTCCACCGAAGGCCCCAGTGCCACCGTCCACATGCGTCCCCCCCACTCAGTACAGCGCTTCGTGGCCCCATAGGGAGCTCCACCGAAGGCCCCAGTGCCACCGTCCACATGCGTCCCCCCACTCAGTACAGCGCTTCGTGGCCCCATAGGGAGCTCCACCGAAGGCCCCAGTGCCACCGTCCACATGCGTCCCCCCCACTCAGTACAGCGTTTCGTGGCCCCATAGGGAGCTCCACCGAAGGCCCCAGTGCCACCGTCCACATGCGTCCCCCCCACTCAGTACAGCGTTTCGTGGCCCCATAGGGAGCTCCACCGAAGGCCCCAGTGCCACCGTCCACATGCGTCCCCCCCACTCAGTACAGCGTTCGTGGCCCCATAGGGAGCTCCACCGAAGGCCCCAGTGCCACCGTCCACATGCGTCCCCCCACTCAGTACAGCGCTTCGTGGCCCCATAGGGAGCGAAGGCCCCCCACCGTCCACATGCAGTACAGCGTTTCGTGGCCCATAGGGAGCTCCACCGTGGTTGGCACCGTCCATCGTCCCCCCCACTCAGTACAGCGCTTCGTGGCCCCATAGGGAGCTCCACCGAAGGCCCACCGTCCACATGCGTCCCCCCCACTCAGTACAGCGCTTCGTGGCCCCGTAGGGAGGTCCACCGAAAGCCCCAGTGCCACCGTCCACATGCGCCCCCCCCACCACCACTCAGTACAGCGCTTCGTGGCCCCATAGGGAGCACCACCGAAGGTCACAGCGCTACCGTCCACATGCGTCCCCCCCACTAAGTACAGCGTTTCGTGGTCACATAGGGAGCTCCACCGAAGCCCCCAGTGGGACCGTCCGAGTGCGTCCTGACACACCCAATTTGGCATTGTCACCCACCCATTACAGAGTTTAGTGGCCCCACAGGGGGCTCCACCAAAGGCCCCCGTGCGACCGTCCGCATGCGTCCCGCACACCCAATGTGGCATTTTCGCCCGCCCAGGGCAGCGTTTCGTGGCTCCACAGGGAGCTCCACCGAAGGCCTCAGTGGGACCGTCCGCAAACGTCCCGAAACACCCATGGTGGCACTTTCATTCACCCAGTCTAAAATTTCGTGGCCCCGTAGGGGGAACTCTACCGAAGGCCAAAGTGCCACTGTCCGCATGAGTCCCGAAAGCCCAACGTGGCATTTTTACCCACCCAATACAGCGTTTCGTGGCCCCTCAGTGAGCTCCACCGAAGCCCCCAGTGGGACCGTCCGCATGCGCCCCGGAAGCCCAATTTGGCAGTTTCACGCACCCAGTACAGCGCTTCGTGGCCCCATATGGAGTTCCACCGAAGCCTCCAGTGGGATCGTCCGCATGCGCCCCCGAAAACCAATTTGGCATTTTCACTTACCCAGTACAGCGTTTCGTGGCCCCATAGGGAACTCCACCGAAGCCCCCAGTGGGACCGTCCGCACGCGTCCCAGAAACCTTACTTGACACACCACTCACCTAGAACAGCGCACCCCCCACCCAGTGCAGCGCTTCGTGGCCCCATAGGGAGTTTCACCGAAGAAGATTTTCACAATTGCAGTAACCACAACTGCATATGGTTGGGTCCTTCGCCAAGATAATTAGGTTTTTCTTGTTTAGCGGCGACGTTTTGCAAGCCCCCAGGCGAAGTCCCGCGAGTCAGCAGATACACAAAATGGATATAACGCCTGGCGGTTTGTCGAAAGACCCCAGACCAGGGCCTGGGGGGGCACCTAACGCCCGGCAGCGCTTCGTGAGACCAGAAAATCCGGAACAATCAAATTCGCTGGGCAGCGTTTCGTGAGTCTGCAGGCTTGAGCGACTAGAACAGACGATCGGCAGCGTTTCGTGAGCCCGCATATTATACAATAGTAAGTAACAGCAACCAAACAAAGCCAGGCAGCGTTTCGTGAACCGCCAGTCGCACATTTCACAAAAAGCGTTACCTATATTAGATTCGCGCGAGCATCACGCACGAAAATAATTCGCAGCATGATGCAGCACCACAGCAAACAACACTGCGGTTTCCATGGTTCTTCTGTCGTTGCCTTTCCCAACCAACCTGTGTTGTTGGGTCCTCGTTTTGAAGAGACGGTCCCCGCGTCTCCTCATCCGTCTCCCTCCTCCCCTCCTCCCATCATCATCATCATCATCATCATCAGCAGCAGCAGCAGCAGCAGCATCATCATCATCATCATCATCATCATCTGCGCCATCATCGTCGTCATCATCAACATCAGCATCAGCATCCTCACACGTTTCGTTGCCACATACGGAGCTCCGCCGAATGTCCCAGTGGCACATTTCGCATGCGTCCCCGCCACTCATTTCGGCACACCCCTCACACATTTCGTGGCCCCACAGGAGCTCCGCCGAAGGTCCCAGTGGCACAATTCGCATGCGCCCCCGCCACTCATTTCGGCACACCCCTCGCACGTTTCGTCGCCCCATAGGAACTCCGCCGAAGGTCCCAGTGGCACAGTTCGCATACGTCCCCGCCACCCATTTCGGCACACCCCTCACACGTTTCGTGGCCCCACAGGAGCTCCGCTGAAGGTCTCAGTGGCGCAGTTCGAATGCGTCCCCGCCACTCATTTCGGCCCACCCCTCACACGCTTCGTGGCCCCATATGAGCTCCGCCGAAGGTCCCAGTGGCACAGTTCGCATGCTTCCCCGCCATTCATTTCGGCACACCACTCACACGTTTCGCCGAAGGTTCCAGTGGCACAGTTCGCATGCGTCCGCGCCATTCATGTCGGCACACCAGTCACACGTTTCGTGACCCCACAGGAGCTCCGCCGAAGGTCCCAGTGGCACAGTTCGCATGCGTCCCCGCCAGTCATTTCGGCACACCCTTCTCCAGGATCGTGGCCACGAGCTCCGCCGAAGGTCCCAGTGGCACAGTTTGCATGCGTCCCCGCCACTCATGTCGGCACACCCCTCACACGCTTCGTGGCCCCATAGGAGCTCCGCCGAAGGTCCCAGTGGCACAGTTCGCATGCGTCCCAGTGGCACAGTTCGCATGCGTCCCCGCCATTCATTTCGGCACACCCCTCACACGTTTCGTGGCCCCATAGGGAGCTCCGCCGGAGGCCCCAGTGGCAAAGTCCGCATGCGTCCCCGCCATTCATGTCGGCCCACTCCTCACACGTTTCGTGGCCCCATAGGATCTCCGCCGAAGGTCCCAGTGGCACAGTCCGCATGCGTCCCCGCCATTCATGTCGGCCCACCCCTCGCACGTTTCGTGACCCCATAGGAGCTCCGCCGAAGGCCTCAGTGACACAGTTCGCACGCGTCCCCGCCATTCATTTCGGCACACCCCTCGCACGCTTCGTGGCCCCATAGGGAGCTCCGCCGAAAGCCCCAATGGCATAGTTCGCATGCGCCCCCGCCATTCATGTCGGCACACCCCTCACCAGGATCGTGGCCCCATAGGATCTCCGCCGAAGGTCCCAGTGGCACAGTCCGCATGCGTCCCCGCCATTCATTTCGGCACACCAGTCACACGCTTCGTGACCCCATAGGAGCTCCGCCGAAGGCCCCGGTGACACAGTTCGCATGCGTCCCCGCCAGTCATTTCGGCACACCCCTCGCACGTCTCGTGGCCCCACAGGAGTTCCGCCGAAGGTCCCAGTGGCACAGTTCGCATGCGTCCCCGCCACTCATTTCGGCCCACCCCTCACACGTTCCGTGGCCCCACAGGAGCTCCGCCGAAGGTCCCAGCGGCACAGTTTGCATGTGTCCCCGCCACTCATGTCGGCACATCCCTCACACGCTTCGTGGCCCCATATGAGCTCCGCCGAAGGTCCCAGTGGCACAGTTCGCATGCGTCCCCGCCACTCATTTCGGCACACCACTCACACGCTTGGTGGCCCCATAGGGAACTCCACCGAAGGCCCCCGTGGCGCAGTCCGCATGCCCTCACCCAGTACAGCGCTTCGTGGCCCCATAGGAGCCCCACCGAAGGTCCCCCTTGGCGCAGTCCGCATTATGTTGTTCGTTTTCGTTCGCGTTGTGTACCACGCCACTCATTTCTGCATACCCCTAGCATGGTTCGTTGCCCCATGGGGATCACCACCGAAAAAAACGAATCACCCTTGCGGTACTCACGCCTGCATATGGTTGGGTCCTTCGTCAGGCTAATTGTGTTGTCTGCGTTTCTTGGTCGATTGAAAGGTGTTCCAGAAATCCGTTTGCGCAAATCGCAGCTGTTATGGGACAGACTATTGGGGTTTGGTTGTGTTTGATTTGATAGAGGGCATCCTTGGGATATTCCGCTGTTCGGAGCCGTCCCAGGGCGGTTTTGGACGCCATCTTGTGGCATCTAGGGCCGTAGTTGACGCATGTTGGGCCACGTTAGACCCTGTGACACCTCGCGTCCCCCTCCCTCGGGAAGAGCGAGCCCTTCACGAAGGGGAGGCAGGGGGCTGCAAGAGGAAACGCTATGAACCACCTACTCCCAGAGGGTTGATCGGACTTCGGTGGTGGTCGACAGGAGTCTGGGTCCCCAGCCTCCTCCTTTGCCGCCCCTCGTCCCCTCACCCCTCTCAGACACTGATCCCGCGAACGCGTCGCGCATCCCCGAGGTACCAGGAGGAGGTCTCCACGAAGAACAGGACTGTCGACGTCATCAAGGCCCGTGCCTGGACAGGGAGGAAGTGGTAGACAACAAGGGGGATGAAAGGGAGGGGGCGGGGGCGGGGGAGGTCAGGGTCAAAGTTACGGGGGGGTGGGCTCGGGGTGGGACGCGTCGACCCTGTATCGCACACTCATCGCAGATAGGGGCCCAATATCGCACTTCGCCCAGAAGCGTGCGGCTTCGCTATCAAGTGGCCACGCTGCTCGGTCGGCGATGTATCGTCGATGCCAGGTCGATGTTACCCCCCCCCCCTTGAGCAGGCCCCCCCAATCGTTACCCCTCAGCCATTGCCGAGCCGCTGCGCCTCTCCCGTGCCACTCCCTGCAGGCTCGCCCACTGTCCGGTTGCGGCCTGGCTTCAGATCGGCGGCGAGCCCGGGGGGAAGGGGGCGGGCCTTCTCAGAATTCACAAGTCCCACGGCCTTCAGAGGAGTTTTCTCAGCCTTCCCCGAAGACGCAGAAGACCTCCCAGAAGGCCGGAGGCCTTGAAACCCGTTTTTTCTGAGAAGGCCTTCTCCTTTTCTTTTCCACCCCTCGTTCGCCGCCGATCATGGGAGCAAGAAGGTCTCTTGGAGGGCTATTGGGGGGTCCCTCCTCGGGGGCCTCGTCTCCCTTTCACTGACCCGACTCGATGTCAGAAGAAGGCGCGCCGGTGGAGTCTGCGGCGGCGACGACCCTGGCGCGTCGGTCGGGGAGAAGGTGCGCGGCCCGTCGGCTGGCTGGGCCAGGAAATCGGGGTTTCAGAGACTGTGCAGGGGGTCAATGCAAACGGGGGTCAGCCAGGGCGCCAGATCTTGCAGGATCCTGCAGGGCCAGGGGTGCATCGTCCCGGGCATGGGTGCAGGATCCTGCAGGATTTTGCAGGATCTTGCAAGGCCTGTCTGACCCGGGTGTGCATTGACGATGGTCCGTACGTCCGCGAGAAGCAGGGTCCATTTCGATCCGATTGTCGTTCCGATGTCGATCTTCTTCCGATGTGATTCGCAAGGGGAAATATTTCTAGTACTGACACCGATACCCTTCCCTCGTCGCCACGGCTGGATTCGCCACTTCTGGGCAGAGCGCCCCCCCAAGAGAAATCCGTGGAGCAGCGGTACCGGTACCTGCTGGTCACCAGAATCTCCCGGGCCGCGTCTGGCAGGCTCGTTTGCGGTCGGTTTCGGCACCGTTTCAGATCAACATTCCCACGCGATGGCCCGAACATGGGTTCTGGCACGACAGGTCTTTAAATCATGCCTGAGGATTAGCCAGCATGTCCCATTGTCCTCACGCTCGGAGCTCCAGCATGAAGAGCTCGGCGGATGTTGCGGGCTGGATTGTCCGATAATCGGGATAAGCGCCGAGTGTCGAAGAGCCAACAGCGGCATAAGCAGTCGAGCGCAGATCCAAGGAATCCGCGCGGACCGTCGAACGTTTATGTTTTTGCTCTTTGTGTATTCCTCTTGATTCCGCGCTTGCAAAAGCCCGTCCTCGAAAGACCCGTCGTCATCGGGATCGGCAGTCCAAGATCCCCGGATTGGCTTGTCTTCCTGCGCGGCCAGAGACGGATGGCCGAGCACGAGTGGCCGAGGCCGCCAGAGGCCCCTGGAGCTCCCACAGCGCACGCTGAGCCACTCGCGCCATCACAGAACGTGCACGGAGCCAATGTCGGCTCGGGCGGCGTGCGGTTGCCCACGCCGCTGGGGACGGCCTCGGCGGTCCCGCCGAGCAGACATCGCCTCTCTCTCTCTCTCTCTTTCTCTCGGCCGCGTGGCGGGGGCGTCGGTGGCAGACGGGCCGCGGCCGTCGAGAGGACGTCACTCAATGGGGTGTCCCGCAAATGGCCACGGGTCTGGGCCAAGGCTCATAAAACAGTATTTCGTTGTTGGGGAAAGTGAGCCCTCAGGTCTCATCACATCGTTCTTGAAGCCTTAAGTCTCATCACATTGCTTTTGTCCTCTGCAGGGGAGGGGCGGGGAGGGCAGGAACAGGCAGGAGGGGATGGGGAGAAGCAGGAGGGAGGGAAGGGGAGGGAGGAGGTGGGAGGAGGGGAGGGGGAGCACCAGCAGGAGGAGTCACGACTCGGAGGGGGTTGGAGGAGCTGGAGGAGAAGAAGGCGGGCGAGGACGAGGAGGAGGAGGAGGAGGACGACGACGACGACCGCCACTACCAGAAGGAGGAGGAGAAAGGAACGAGGGACGTACGCAACTCTGGAAAAGGAGGAGGAGGAGGAGGAGGAGGAGGAGCAGGAGGAAACGGAGGAGGAGAAATGGGAGGAGGAGGAGGAGGAGGAGGAGGAGGATCCACGAAACTGGTACATCTCGCCGGCTCGCTCTGCAGCCAGCTAGCCCACTCAGTGGCCAGTCAGTCGAAGCGACTCGATGCCAGCCAAAGCGCCTCGTGGCCAGCCGAAGCGCCTCGTGTCGAAAGCTGGGCGAGGGCTGCTAAAACCGTGGCTGCTAAAACGGCCCTCCCGGAAAGAAAAAACTATTTCCCGGAATGAGGCGCGGCACGCGAAACAGTCAACGGGTTGCTTCCCGGAAGGACCAAGACAACTTCCCAGAGGTCGATTTTAGCAGCCACGGATTTAGCAGCCCTCGTCCGGCTTCCGATCGTGGCCAGCCGAAGCGCCTCGCGGAGAGGAGGAGGAGGAGGACCAGTGCAAACCCAAGATTCATCAACGATATTGCAACACACTCTTCCTTCAAGTTCCATCTTCATCGGCCCTTACGAGGATTCGTTTTCGCTGAGGGAAGTGCTCCGTTGGAGAACGACCGATTGAAAATCTCGAGCTGCGCCAGAACACCATTCATTCGACATCAACGCCGCGAATCACCGTTGCCGATGCGTCGTCACGACCCTGAATCGTACCAGAACAATATTTCTGGGACTGCAGCACCACGAATCAACGTAACTGTTGCGCGCCCTGACAGTCAGGTATCGTGCCCGCACACCATGTTTGCGATGCTAGCCATCAGACTGCTGTGAACTCTTAAAAACGAATGTGCGCGGCGCGAAGGTGAGGGCCACTTTTTGAAAAGGAGTTGCCTTCCACCCGTGGAACTGCGGAAATTTTTGAAGACGAATGTGCGCGGCGCAAAGACAAGACCCACATTCTTAAAACCACCCGCCCTCCACCCGCGAAATTGTTGCAAACTTTTAAGGCGAATGCGCGCGGCGTTAAGGCAAGAGTCACAGTTTGAAAACCACCCGCACTCCAGTGAAGCTGTTGCAAATCTCAAGCTTCAGGACCATGAATGGTCAGGAAATCTCAGGCGAAACGCCCGGCCCGCCCTTTCGACCGGCCTCGGGGTGCGGCAGGGAGGAGTTATTCATAAGGAAGGGAATGGAGAGGGAGGGGCAATGCTGAGATGCTGCCGAGCCCGCTCGAGCGCTAGACGAACAGCCCCGACCGCCAGCTCGACGACCACCACCAGACCACCTGCCACGATTACCATGATCAACACGGCCACCCTACGACAAGACACGACAGCATTCACGACCACCGCCTCGACGACGTGCCAACTACCACGACCGCCACTACCACCACCACGGCCATCACCTGTACGAAGACAGCCACGATCCCTACGACGGGACGCGGTCACCATCACGACGGTCACGGCCACCGCGATAACGACCACCACCACCACGACGCTACAATTGCCTCTCACCGCCCCCCGCCCCCCTCAGTCTTCCTTCCCTCCTTGCTCCTCTTTCTCCTCCGCATGCGGGAGCAGTCGCGGATATCCCCGATGACGCGGCCCTGGAATAATTGATTCCGTCCCGTTCATACAATCTGGCGTCGGGCATGATTTACTAAAGAGAAATTTGACAAGCAGCCAGGCCAGGAGCGCCAAGGGCCCAGTGCGCAAAGGGGCTGTGTTCAGGCGGCGGTGGGCGAGGGACCCAAAACCATAGCCCTAATGCCCATGGGTCCTCCTGATGGATGGGGGTGGGGACCTAGTCGGGTCCCCCCCGGCCTTCTTTGGGAGTGGGAGGGAAGGAGAAGGAGGGGGCAGGAGGAGGGGGGGAGAAGGAGGAGGAGCAGGAGCAGGAGGTAGGAAAGGCAAAGGGGGAGGGAGGAGATGGAAGGAAGTGGGATAATAAGATAAGGAGGTGGTGGTGGTGGAACTCTGCGTCTTGTCAGCGCCGACGTGCAGTAGCCCTTATAATGGGCTGGCTCGGACCTGGCGAGTGGCCAGGTGGAGGGTGTGGGGGGCCCGAATCCTTGTCAGGCCCTTCCGAGGAATTGTTGGGCCCAGGCCGATCCGCTCCTTGGCTGGTCAGCCCGAGCCTCGCAGAGGCTCTCCTGCACGGGGCAGCCCTCTGGGGCCCCCCACGCGATTCGCAGGTCGAGGCCCCTAGAGGCCCACGGCCTACGGCGTTCTTGCCGTATCCGCTGGGCCCTGGCCTTATTCTCGGCTATCCTGCGCCGCTGGGTGTCAGACAGAGGGGGACGGGAGGGGAGAGGAGGAGGCGGAGGCGGAGTCGGGGGACAGAGGAGGGGGGAGAGTCCGATCACCTCAGCAGCGTAGGCCTCCTCCTCAGTGGGGTCCTGGCGGTCCTCAGGATCCTGGGAGGGGCCTGGGGGGTCCTGGCCAGGCGGACCAGGGGCCTGAAAGCGGCCCCTCTCAGGGTCGGGCCTGCTGCGGCCCTTACCCCTCGCAAAATCCGGGGCCCACTCCCTGGCCCCTTCCTCAGTCGCGGGGATCTCTGAGACATAAAAGTCCGCCAGGCCCTGCACAAGGAGGTGGTGAGACTGGGAGTCATCACTAGGCGCATCCGGGAGCGCGACGTCCAGAGCCGATTCGAGCGTCTCCAGAATGCTCTCCGCGATGCAGCGGCAGAGGCCCGGGGGGTAGACCTTCTTCCGCGCGGTCCGGAAGGCCCTGGATCCTACCTCGCGTCCTAGCAGAGTGGCGTGGGCCTCTCGCCCGTGGGAACATTTGCCTTCCCCAGGCGTCGCGGTCAGGCGACGATGGAGCCCCGCCATGCGGAGCCCGAACAGCCTGGTCGGGGCTCTGCTCAGCTGACCATGCTCGCACTGGTCGAAATCCGTGGTCGTGGTGCACGGCGCCGACTGCAGCGCAAGCCACGGCTCCCATGTCCACGACGTAACGGCTGCGAGCCGCCAGTTGCACGGGACAGGGTGTTCCGACCACCCTGCCGTGCCTGCCACCAGGTGCGCCGCGAGGAGGAGCACCATGGACTGCATCAGGGTGTTCCCCACGGCCAGCTGGACCCTCTGCTGCGGCGAGGCGTGTGCCACTCCCCAGAACTGGTCATGGGACCTGAGCGGCGGTGGGCCTGGTTGCTCCGACCACCTCGCCGCGCTCCACGTCTCGCATGGCGGTCCTCCTCCTGACATCACGATCTTCCTCTTAAGGATCCCTTCTTGGAAGACCATCAGGCTGTCCTGGCGCATGAGGTCACAGCGCTGCGCGTCGATCGCCACGTCGACGCTGAGGACCATGATGTGCACCTTTTCAGACATCACTTCGAACTTCGGCGCTGACTCGAAAACGTGCTGAATGTCATCCTTGCGCCTGTGCCCACAGAATAGGTTGAGGACGTATATCTCTGCCCTCTGGATCCTCCACGGGATCTTCCCCTCCGTGGTGATCCCGCTGTACTTGTCTGTGCGGAACTGGTACAGGTCATATCTTTCTTCATGTTGGAGCCCTGGTCTCTCCTGCGGCCGTTCCTCCGAGCCCTCCTGCAGCGTGGACCTAGCTACTTCGTCGAGCACGTAGTCTGACTCGAGCAGGACCGCCTTTGCATCGTCATGGCTGAGGGACACCACGTCTGGCATGGGCCCAGCTGCTTTGACTGCTGGTATGTTTACTCTCTTCCTTAGTAAACCTCGCGGGAGCTTCTTGCGCGACACATACTCCTCGGCACCAAGCTCCCCTCCCGCATCAATGATGGCGACGAGGCAGGCGGGCGAAGCAATCGCCAGGTGCTCGGTGAGATGGTGGGTCTGGTCGAACAGTGTCAGGCACCCCTGGCACTGCGTTGCTGTTCCCGCCCAGGTACGCGCGAGGCTGACCATGGTCCAGTGCTGCTGCGAAATGTGGACTCTGAGCCCTCTTTGGCGCCTGAACGACCTCTGGCACCACGGGCATATCCACTGCCTCGACGATGCTGCGTCTGACTCGACTGCTTGCGGGGGCCCGAAAGGGCTGCCTTCTCTCGTGGAATACGGCACTCCCGCTGGCTGTACTGTGGCAAAGAAACGCCTCTCTGCCATTCTTGCCGCATGTCCTCTGCTCAGCTGCGCCGCCGCTGCCTTGAGCGCGTCGTTGAGCCTGTACTTCCATGAGGAATGCGAGCGTAGAATCATCGTCTCCCACGGCCTCAGCTCTTCGCAGGGGTCTGGGAGGTCCTGCAGGTCCGCCGAGTAGCCTTGCAGCCATCGGAGGTCTTCCATCAGCATCTGCGGCCAGGATTGCCTCTTGACGTGCTGGGGCCTCAGGAGGAGCTGGGCCATCGTCGCAAATGCGAGGGGCGGTCCTGCTTGCAGTAGCTCGCCGAAGAGCCTTAGCCTCGCTACTCTGAGCAGGTCCTCCGGGCGCGCCCTCCCCACCTTGGCGAGCAGCGCCTCGTCCTCTGCCTCCGGGTAGGCGTCGATGTCCAGCTCGCCGTCCTCTTTCGTGGCAAACTTTTTACCTGCTGCTGCTCTGTAGACTGCCATGACCATGGCGTGGTAGTACTTGGCCTCTGCCCTCGTGAGACCTGGCCAGCTGCCCTGCGAGAAGCACCTTGGCGAGCAGACTAGGGCGTCTGCGAAGACCATCTTGGTGGGCAGGTCCAGCTGGTGGTTGCGGAAGACCTTTTCCCTCAGCTTCCTGAGAGCGGCTGCGGTGGTGGCTGAACGGCGGTAGAGCTCGGGGTACACTGCGCCGTGGTCGTCGATGACCGTCCCCAGCGCCACGTGGTCGTGCACTGCGTGGATGGTGGCCCCCTCGTAGTGCTTCGACCTGAGCTTGACCCTTCCGTGGCATTCGTGCCAAAGGGTTCTCCTCGCACCCTTGGCCCCTTGCCCTGCAAAGGCAAAGAGCACCTCCGACTTGCCAGGGCCCAGGTTGAGGACGAGACCGAACTCCGCGAACGTGTCCAGCACAATGCCTGCAATGGCTGCCACCGCCTCCATCGCCTCGTCGGCCTTGCCAATGAAGAAGAACGTGCCGTCATCCGCGAATGCCACGCTGTGGCCTGGTATCTTCTCGAAGTCGAGGTCGCCATCGAACTGCTGCGCCAGGGACCGTACGTTGGCCCCCGTGACGAAGATGCCGTATCCCTCCTCCTCGATCCTTGCCTCCGATACCCTGATGGCCTCTGCCATGGCGATCTCGTAGATCTGGTCGGCCAAAGGTTGGCCTGGGATCGAGGATTTGGTGCCAAGGGCGACGTGGTCCGAGCTCTCGCAGACGAACCATGATGCCGCGTACTGCTCTTCGACCAATGCCTTCAGATGCTCGCCGGCCTGCGTGCGATGAAGCAGCGGCATCTCCTCCTCGAGCTTCTTCTTCAGGATCTCCAGGGCCGTAGTCGGGACGGCCGTAGACTCGGCGATCGCGTCCTTGTCTGTCTTGGCCATGGGCGTGCGCAGTACGAGCTCCCTGACCATGGAGTAGAAGGCGTTCTTGACGTCCATGAAGATGGCCGCGAAGGACAGCATGTTTGCGGTCGCCGCTGACTGCAGCATCCTGGTGACCACCGACGCGCGCTGTGTACCTTTGCGCCTTACTCCTCCAAATTGGCGGTCTCCTATTGCCTGTGGTAGGTACGCAGCCACCTTCGCCCTGTAGAAGTGCCTCACTCTCTTGCCCACCATGGCCGTGACCGCGAAGCACCTGTGGTTGCCACACTCCTCGGCCTGCTTCTTCTTGTGGTGGTGTCTGTAGAATCCTCCTTTCCACTGTACTGGCTCCACTCTTGTGCAGGCAAACTTGGCTGCCAGTGGGTGGTATGCTGCCGCCGGTGTCTTCGGCTGTGTCCGAAAGAGCTTCCCCATCAAGCCGTCGACTCCTGGCGCTGAGTCTTTAGTGATCTTCATGGCGCGTTCCATGTCTGCCAACGTCGGAATGCAGCTGGGGTCGAGTACTTCAGGCATCAGGGCTCCCTTCTCGAATTGCGCCTGAATGAGCCTGTGGAGATCGACGATCGGCACGTCGGCTGCGAACTCGACTAGGCTGAAATGTTGGAGCCACCTGTTCCCCATCTGCGCCTGGGACGTGGCATACGTGCCGTCGAGGAGCTTGACCGACGGGAGGCACTTGCTCATCATGCGCTTCTGAGAGCCGATGCCCATTCCCCTCAGTCTTGCGAACGCTACATCCGTTTGCCTCTTGTCCCATGCGTCCCGTATGTCACCTGCAATGCGGTGGTAATGATCACGGGCGTCTTGGCGGTGCGACGCCAGGATGTCTGCTCCCACCAGCTTCCAGCACCACTGGCTCAGGGCCTCTGTCTTGGTCTGGATAATGGTCGCCATCCAGTAGAGGGACGGCAGCATGGTCTCCCAGTCGCCCCTCGCCCCCTCTATGGCCCTGATGAGCGTCTGGGACGGGCTGATCGCGAGGCGCTCGTGGAACAGGTGCCCGTCGGACCTCTGCAGCTTAGGCTGCAGGCTGAACGTGCCTCTCTTGTTGAGCCTTCGTTCCGGCAACGTGGCGACGCGCGAGGCAGCCCTCGGTTCGAGGAGCACCGGGGCTGCCTGTTCTGACCTTGGCAAAGCGTGGCCACTTGAGGCATCCGGCGCACCAGTGGCGACGACTTGGGACGCTCTCGGCTCGAGGAGCACCGAGGCGCCCCGCTCTGACTTCGGCAAAACATAGCTGCCTCCAGCAACTTCACCTCGCCACTGGTCATCACCTGCTCCTGCTGGTGGACCTGGTTCGAGTCGCTGACGGCGTCCTGTGCCTTCATGTGGGGCCCGCCTTCCAAGTACATCATGGGGTGCAGCATCCTGGGCGTCCCCTGCAACATCTGGGATGTCGAAATCTGGCACCTCGTTGAAGGTCACGCGCTTCGAGGTACTGCCTTGGGGGTCCTGGTTCTTTCTCCTTCCTTGTCTCTTTATCCTTGGCGGGTGCTGCTGGCCCATGACCATGGCCGAGAAGTCGTGCACCTGGCGGTAGTCCTGCAGCGCCGTACGGCACGGTTCCACGACCTTGTCGCACGTAACCCTGCTTCTTCTCGATGCCTGCCACTGTGCTGTCCTCCGGTTGCGCCACATCCCCTGGCCGCAGCAGTTAGCCCATGCCGCCAACGTGACCACCAGCATGACGCGGCCTAGGCGATTCCTGGCCCTCCTTGTGGTCCTTAGGAGGAGCGCCCTGCCGTGGCAGAGGTCGTGCGTGGCTGGCGACTCCCATGTCGGCTTTGGCGCCGTTGGCTCCAGCGGAAAGGCCTCCTCCGCCGCCTTCAGCACCTGGCTGTCAAGGTAGTCCGCGTGGTCGTTGGGGTGGACGTTCGCTGCCTGGCGCTGCACCTGCCCCATCAGCTCGTCAAACCTCACCTGGCATGAGAAGGTGGTGAGCTTGGTCTTGTCCACCCTGGGGCGCTGCCACCTGGGCGGCCTTTCCCCATCTTGCCCCTGCGGGAGCTGCACCTCTAGGTCCACCACCGCGTGGTCCTTGTGGGAGACCGCGAGCTCGATGTTGTCGTTGACCCCTTGATCGCCCACATGCAGTAGCAGCTCCTGTGGTACCGCAATGTAGTCGATGCGCTTGCCAACCTCTGCAGACCTGGCCCTCGACGGAGTCCACGTGGCGTAGACGTTGTTTCTGGACTGGGCCAGCGTGGAGGGCAGGCAGGAGCCGGTGCGCTTGACGTATTTGCGGAGGCAGGCCCTTGGGAGGTTCTCCTTCTGCGCGCCGTACTCTCCGATGCCGACCGTGGGGACCGACCCCACCTGGGCGTTGGCGTCGACCAGGGTGAAGAGCCACTGGCTGGGGTCGGGCCTCTTGTCGACGATCCTTTGAGTGTGCTCCCACCAGTCCCTGATCTCGCCTGGCGGCCTGTGGCTGTGTGGGGCATGCCCTACAAGGATGTCACAGTGGAGGAAGGGCGCCCTGATGCACGCGAGCATGCGGGTCGGTCCCTTGTGCACAATCGCCACGTGTTGCTCCTTCAGGGCGGGGCCGTCCTCTCCCAGCTGGCCCACTGTGTTGACCCACAGCGAGACCCCGAAGCGTCCCCCTTCTGCTGCAGCAGTGTGGAGCACCAGGTATTGGCCGACTCTCACCACGGACTCGGCGGGGACCCTGGTCTCGAGCGCGCCGACCAGGTGGTAGCCCGCGTCCCCGAACTGCTGCGCCAGTGACTGCATCCTTTCTGGGATGAGGACACCTGTGAAAGCTTTCCCCTTGCTCACCCTGGACTTCCTGGGGTCGAGCGTCAGGACATTGGCAACAGCTAGCCGAAGTTTCCGAGGCTTGCTGGGTTGCCCCTCGCCCCTCCTTTTGCCTCGGCCCTCCCCCAGCGGGGCAATCTCTCCCTGGGACAGGTGTTTCAGGAGGAAACTCTGGAGGCCCTGGGTCGGGGGGTCGAGGACAGGGGCGGGGCGGCCAGGGAGCGGGCATTGAAGTCTCTCGGCCTGAGGGGCAACACTGAGCCACAGCCAGGGCGCCTGCGGCAGCACCTGCTCCATGCGCTCCCAGAGGTCGAAGTCGTTGGGCCACACGATTAGGCCGCCCCTGGCCAGCGTGGCGACGGCGTCGGCGAGCTCGTTCCACGGGTCCGCCATGTGGCCGCTGACGTGCGACCAGAGGATGTCCTCCGCGCTATGCCTCCGCACCTTGAAAATGCTGCCCAGGAAGCTGGCGTAGGGCATGTAGTGCTCCAGCGCGGCTCCTCCCTTCCCAATGTCGACCACGTAGTTGTTGTCGGTGTAGAAGCTGATCACTGGCAACAGCGCGTGCTTGCCCTCCTCGTCCACCTCTACCTTGAGCTGCAAGAGCCAGAGGATCGCGGCAATCATCGCACATATCTCTGCGGCACCTGACGGCTGGCTGAACTGGTCCCCTAGCGTCGGCATCGCATCCCCCATCGTGCCGATGAGCACGAACTCGTCGTCATGTGTGTAGCCCAGCACGACGAAGGCCCACGCGGGGGGCCCAGGAAGATGACCAAGCGTACTGCCGCCTGAGCCATCCGTGTAGATGAGTAGCGTCTCGAATAGGCTTGGAACGAAGTCGCCCTGCAGACGCGAGCGCTTGGAAAGTACTCCCTTGGTGGAGCTGTGAAGGTATTGTTCTCCGTGCTCGACGAAACCCTTGTCGATGGAGATCGGCCATGCTGCCCTCAGCACGGCCATGGCTGCTGCTGTGTCTGGTATCGGCGTAGCCACACCACTTCCTGGCAGCGCCTCTGTAGTTGAAAACGTGGTGGCGGCACTGTCTACCGGGCCACACCCCCTTGTTGCTTCCGTCGCCGCTGAAGACGGTAGCGGGGGCTGGCCCGGGTAAACTAGCCCAACGGCCGCGCGTTAGCATCCAGCCGCTGCCCCACTCTGACGTCGCTCATGGCGTTTGCGTCTGCGGCAGGTGGCGCCAGGCACTGCTGCAGTTCCTGGAGGGGGGCTCGGGCGGACCACACTTCAACCACGACTGGGTCGCCGTTCTCGTCCTTCATGACCTTGACTGCTCCCTCTGCGGTGTCCATGGCTGCACCTCCCGGCGCCAGGGCGAGCCTCCTCTGGCCTGGCGGCGGCGGCTCCGCAAACGCCTTGGCCGGGGAATCGGCAGCCTTGCCTGCGCTCTTCTGGCTGGTGGGCAGCCTTCCTCCACCTGGAACGGGGATGTCCTCCGCCCCTGCGGCCTGTGGGGGCCGGCCTTGGAGGGGCTGCCCATTGAGCGCAGCGAGGATCTGCCCCAGCGTGTCCTGCATGGACCCCATCTGTGTCTCCAGCTTCGCGACGCGATTCTGATCCTGGGCCGTGCCTGTGTGCGACCAGGCTGGTCTCACAGGCATCTGCTGCTGCCCCGACGAGCCTCCTCCGTAGACATCGTCGTCCGCGTCCTCAATCTCCTCGTCGCTGTCGTCCGGCACCGCCGCATCCCTGGCGGACTTGTGCGCGGCTGGCCCCGCAGCTGCGGGGGATCCTCCCTCTGGAGGGTAGGCGCACCAGTGTTCGAGCTGCGCCATCTGCGCCATGAACTCCTGCGCATGCTGGTACTCCCTCTGGGCCTTGGCCGTCTCTGCCTTGCACGCCTCTGCCGCCAGCTCCGCGGCGAACTGGGCGTCCTTTGCGGCCGACAGCGCCTTCTTGGCCTTGCTGACGAACTGCTCCTGCTTCTCCATGCGCACGGTCGGGTCCTTAGCTAGGATGACCTGGCAGTGGAGGGCGGCGTACTCGTTCTCCGCCTGCTTGAGGCGCTGCGGGGAGACCTGCTCGGGCGGCATGCTGCGGATCGCCCTCACCGCCTCGGCCGCCGCCACCATCGCCTTGCGCAAGGACTCCCTGTGGCGCTTGAGTCCTGCTGCGATCGGCGGGGCGGTCAGCCAGCTGGGGTGATGCTGAGCCAGCTTCGGCAGCATGGGCAGGATGCCGATGTTGCCCGAGCCTGCTGGCACTCCTGCGCCCGCACCACCGAGGTCTCCTGCCGCGGCTCCTCTCCTTTGACCTCCTCCTCTGTCTGCTGAGGCTGAGCGCTTCCTCCAGGGGGGCTTGGCCTTGCCCTTCAGGCCTTCGCCTCCTCCTCCCTTGGGCGCTCCGCAGCCTCTGCACGTCGTTCTCGAAGCAAAATTGTCCTGGCCGCACTTCACGAATGAGCAGTGCCAGGTTGACGTATGGCCCGTCGATCGCGACGATGCACGATCCCCTGGTGCCATCCTGCCGCTGCTGTGGTGCCTGTCCAGGAGGCCTGCCGCCGCGCCTAGCCGCAGGAGAACTCGTGCGTCGGCACGCTCCTTGCGGCGGCTGCGGTGCCAGGCCGGATCCCAATCGGGGCCGCGCGGCGTAGCGGCGCCCGTGGTCGCGCGACCGCGGAGGTGTCGCAGGCCACTGTGGCCTGCACCCAAACACCTCGAGCAGGAAGATAAGGAGGAGAGTGGGAGGAGGAGGAGGAGGAGGAGGAGGAGGAGGAGCAGGGCCAGGAGGAAGCGTAAGATTCGGACGATGGGGCGGAGAGGGAGGCGGGTGATGATGACGATGATGACGATGACGATGATGACGATGACGATGACGATGACGATGACGATGACGATGATGATGATGATGATGATGATGATGATGATGATGATGATGATGATGATGATGATGCTGATGCTGATGCTGATGATGATGATGATGATGATGATGATGATGATTATGATTATGATTATGATGTTGATTATGAGTATGATTATGATTGTGCTTATGATGATGGTGATGATGATGCTGATGATGATGCTGATGCTGATGATGTTGATGATGATGATGATGATGATGGTGGTGGTGGTGGTTGTGGCCGTGATGGTGGTGGTGGTGATGATGGCGGTGATGTTGTTGTTGATGATAGTGATGATGGTGGTGGTGATAATGGCGACGGCGAGGCCGATGATTGTGATGATGGTGATGATGTTGTTGCTGATGATGATGCTGATGATGATGGTTGTGGTGGTGATGGTGGTGGTGGTAATGAGGATGGTCGTGGTGATGTTGATGATGATGAGGAGGAGGATGAGGGGGAGGAGGGGAACGACGACCACCACCAGAAATAATCTGATGATGGAAGGGGGACGAGGAACAGGAAGAGGAGGAGGAGGAGATGAAGAACATTCTGTGAGAGAGAAGGAGGAGAAGGAGGACGACGAGGAGGCAGGAGAAAGCAGCAGGAACAGAAGGAGGGGAGCATGAGTAGGCGGAAAAGGTGGGAGAAGACGTAGGAGGAGGAGGAGGAGGAGGAGGAGGAGGAGGAGAAGGAGGAGGAGGAGGAAGAGGACCCGTGAAAAGGACCCGGGAGGAAGAGGAGGAGGAGGAGGAGAAGAAGGAGGAGGAGAAGAAGGAGGCGACGGTGAAGAATAGGAGGAGGAGGAGAAGGAGGAGGAGGAGGAGGAGGAGGAGGAGGAGGAGGAGGAGGAGGAGAGGGAGGAGGAGAGGAGGAGGAGGAGGAGGAGGGGAGGAGGAGGGAGGAGGAGGAGGAGGAGGAGGAGGAGGAGGAGGAGGAGGAGGAGGAGGAGGAGGAGGAGGAGGAGGAGGAGGAGGAGGAGAGAGGAGGAGGAGGAGGAGGAGGAGGAGGAGGAGGAGGAGGAGGAGGAGCGGCAGCTGTGGCGGCCGCCCCTGCCGAGACGCTGCACGACGCGTACCCGCAGCTCGAGGCCCTGTGGTCGGAGTTTTACTCCTGGTTCGCGGGGGCGGCGCCAGGGCGCAACGGCAGGGGGGCGGTTCCGCTCCCGATCCTCCTCCGTGATCCCATGCCACTCGCGTCGTGAAAATCACGCTTGGCGGCCTCTCAATGTTTCTGCCTCTGGGGGTCCTCGCCAGGCCGCGGGACCGTCACACAACTACTTTGGATGGAAAGCTGGTCCTGGGGAGAGGCGCGAGATCTCCGGGGTGCATATCATGAAAAAATATGGTGTCAGGGGGGGGGAATTGGATAGAGGATCGGGGCTTTCGAATGGAAGTGTATTGAAGTGTCTGGCGTTGTCTGTGCCTCCGGCAGGCTTCTCAGTGTTCACGGCCGGATCCGCGCCGAAACCGTGGTTCCGATTTTGCCCGTGGACATTTTCGGCTTTTTCTCCCTCCTCCCCTTCGTCCTGAACCTGCGCCAATAACTGCATGCCCCAGATAATAAATCATACCTGCCTTTCCCCCTGAGAGCTAGCTGATTTTCCCCGGCCAAGACAGTTGGTTGGGGGAGAGGGGCGGCAAAGCCGAATTTTGCTATCGCGGGGGAAAGTTACGAATTGAAATTGCGATCTTCTTATGTTGAATAGCAACATATGAAAACACACGTTGCATGGCAATGGGGTTCTCACCGTTATAACTTTCGCAAGTCACGAAGGTGTGCGACGGTTTTGGGACTCCCCCCATTTCAGTTTCCCCAAGTCATGAACGTGTGGCAAGGATTTGGAATTCTCACTTTATTAGCCCTTCCCGAGTCAGGAACGTGTGGCAGGGCTGTGTATGGGCTTTCCACAATTTCACTCAGCCTTCCCAAGTCAGGCTGATCCTGCTCCCTGCTCCTGCTCCTGCTCCCCCCTGTTCCTGCTCGTGTTGCTGCTGCTGCCCCTCCCCCTTCCCCCCCCCAATTTCCTTTTTTCTCCGCATACGTTGGCCCGAGCTTCCCTGAACCGCGAAACCTCCGAGTCTCTCCGTCCCGCCGAGCCGCCTACCGCGAGCATGGCCGCCTCAAAGCCCATCGAGGAGCAAACCCTCGACGCCCTGCAGCAGATCGCCAAACTGAACGAGCAGATCACCGCCCAGATCCAGAAGGTGATCACGAAGCTCACTTTTATCACCGACAAGGCGAGCGTCGCCGAAATGCGGCACTGCCAATCCAACGCCCAAAGGACCGACGCCGCGATGATGACGGCGTTTTTTTTTCCAAGGCCGAAAAACGAGCTCTGGCCCTCGAGCGCGCAGCAGGCCACCCTCGAGGTGGCGCGCATGGGCGGAGACTTCAAGGCGATCGCGTGCGCGGGCATCTTGAGCGAGCCAGCAGTCGCCCTTTACGACAAGACGCACATCGAGGGCGCCAAGTATTTGTGCGAAGTCTTCGGGGACCACGGCGAGCCGCTTGAGAACATCTTTGAGATCGCGCCGAGCTTCCGTTCGAAAGTGATCAGGTTTGCCGGTACCAGCGACGAGCTCGGCGCCGACGAGGTCGGCCGCCTCAGGGTTCTGCTCCTACTAGTAGCGCATCGCCAAGGCCCTTCCCGAGATCCCCGCGGGCCTCCCGCGCCTCCGCGAGCCGGCGCTGCCGCTCAACAGGAGCTTCGCGCCCGTCGAGAAGATCCCCGACGGCGGCTCGTCGAGCGACGGGGCAGTCGGCGGCTATGTGGCCGCACTTGCCGCCACGTCGCTCGCTGTCCGTCGTCTGGGTCTGCGTGGCGGTACCGCTGCAGCGTCGTCGCCGTCGCCGCCCGTCGTCTAGGCCTGGCCGCCGCCCGTCGCTTGGGCCTGCGGGCCGCTCTGGCCGCCGCGCGACCGCCGTCGCCGCCCGTTGCGCACTGTTTTGCATGGTTTCGCGTATCTTTGCAAGGCTTTGCATTGTTCAGCGTTGCCGTGCCCTGCTTTTCGCCATTGGGCTCCCGTCGCTTTGCGTTGCACTGCATTGCGTTGAGTTTCGTTGCTGTGCGTTGCTACACCGCGCTTTGCATTAATATGCATGGTTTTGCGCTGCCTTGCATCGCTGCGAATTGCTTCGCACTGTTTTTCATCCCGTCGCATTCTTTGTCGTTGCACTGTTGTGCGTTGCTTGGCATTGCTTGGCGTTGTTCTGCGTTGCTTTGCGTTGCATGGCGTTGCGTGGCGTTGCGTTGCGTTGCGTTGGGTGGCGCGTATTTCGTTGCGTGGCTTTGCGTTGCGTTGCGTCGGTTCGCAGTGTACCGCGTTGCTTCACACGGCGTTGCGTCGCATTGCGTTGCGTCGTTTGGCATTGCTCTGCGTTGCTTCCCGTTGTAACATACAAGATGTTGCTTCACATAGCTTACGCAGCATGCATGTTTGTCGTGAGAAGGTCGGGCCCACAGCCCTCCCGAAGTCGGGACTTAGCCCCCCCCTGTGGACGTGAAGTGTACGTATGATTATGCCCCATCGCCCAATGTAGAAGTTCATGCCGTCCCGGGCGAGCCGGCATCCGCCTTTTCTTTTTTCATCCTTTGGTCAAAAAGTATTATGCGCGCGCACTCGTTTATGACAAATCATAAGGTTGCAGGAATCCCCAGCAAGAAAAAGACTATGTGCACGCGCGCTCGCTGTCGCGCGCGCGTGCCGAAATTCATCGGAAGCCTTTTGGTTCCGCGCGGATTTTGAAATCGAACGCCCGGAAAACAAAGGAACTCAGGTTTTCGCAACGAGGTATTTCAAACAAAATAGCTTACGCCCTCTGGCGAACTCTTGAGACAACCATAGTTCGAACGCCTTTTTGCGCGCGTCGTCGCGATAATTTTTTAAAGCCAACAGTACGAAGTGCACGCGGGCGCGTCGTCTCGCGCGCGCTGGCATTCTCAAAATCTGTAGGTTGCGTGGCGATGTCAATGCCGAGTGTCCAAACAATATATACAAACGCATGGTTTCGCAACATCAGTTTCCGAAAAAACGCACGCTCGCGCTCTTGATTCGCAGTTTCAGAATTTCCACGAAATTCTGCCAAGCGGGCCTCTGGCGCCGCATGCCGAAATCATTCGCGCGTCCTTGCTCGCGCTGGGGGGGGGGGATCCGCATCAAATAATTCCACGCGAGCCACTCTCGCGCGTCGGCCGCGCGCACATTCTTTCCAACACCTTCATCACCGACGCGAGGACACTGTCATCGTCGCCGGCGTGTTCAGCATCGTCGCCCGCACTGGCCGCGCCGTCGTCGTTGTCAACCCCGTTACCAGCATCGCTACCATTATCATCATCGTGTCCACCGTTGTCGACGTTGCCATGATACCGCGCCCGCCCAAGCCGCCGACTCGCATTGGAGTGCCCGCTGGGATGTGCCCAGCGGTCAGCGCCAACGCGGCCGCGTCGGTCGTGCCAAACTAGCTGGCCGCAGCGCGCGCGTGTGCTTGAATTGGCTCGGCCGCAGAGATGCACCAGCGAACGAAAAGCATCCATCGCAATCGCCACAGACTTGGTTTTCCAAACCAAGTTGCGGGTTAACGGGTGGAACGCTTGCAAGAACATGGGATGTGTCAATTCGTTTGCAAAAAACAATCGCACCACATATACTGCACCAGGTAAATTCCGCCGCATAGATCGCACCGCGTAGATCGCTCTGCATACTGTGCACCGCGGCCCCGTCCCCCTTGTCGATCCTCCCCCGATCCTCTTCGATCTTCGACTTCTTCCTCGATCCCCCCCCCGTCTCGCGCGCTGAGAGCGAAGGCGCCGCCCCGCTCCCCCCCCCTTTCCCCCCCCCCCCCCCCGAGGGATCGACAGGGGGAGGTGGAGAAAGGGAGAGAGAGAGAGAGAGAGAGAGAGAGAGAAAGTGGCGGCGGAGGGAGCGAATAGCCCACGAGCCGGCTTTACACGCATGCGCCTGGGAGCCTCGCCGAAGACGTGGGCCGTCGGCGCCAGTGGATGCGAGAGTTGTGAATCCTTGGGTTATCATCCCTATCGTCGCCCCTGGGATAGGGAGAGAGAGAAAGAGAGAGAAAAAAAAAACAGAGAGAAATAAAGAAATAAAGAAACAACAAAAGAGAGAAAACGAAAGCGAAAGAGAGAGAGATAGAGAGAGAGCTAGAAACAGAGAGAGAGAGAGAGACACAGAGAGAGAGAGAGTCGACGCCTCTTAGATTGGGTCAAAGCATACGGAGTCGGAGGATCGCGCCGCATCGCCGATGCACCGGCGATGCGGCTCGATGTGCAACCCGAGCGGTACAACGCAATGTTCCTGCACCAGGCTATCCGCCCTGCCCAAGAGAGAGGGAGAGCGAGAGAGAGAGAGAGAAAGGGAGAGACGGCAGCGCGCCGCAGGGGGGGGACGTGAGAGGGGGCAGGCCTTCTCAGAAGGCGGCGGGGCTTCTCAGAAAGGTTTTGTGCGCTTCGGAAAATGTTCGTTCGACGACTTCCCATGAGGCCCGAGGCCCTCTGAGCCTTCTGACAGATGCTGCGGAAGGGGCAAATCCGCTCAACATAGGCCCACGGACCCCTGGAGAAGAAAAGAGGCAAAACACCTTCTTGAACCCAGAACTTACCCCCTGCGTTCGCCGCCGAACGTCGGCGGCGAGCCTGGGGGGGAAGTGAGAGAAGGGGCGGGCCTTCTCAGAAGGGGCGGGCCTCGGGCCTTCCGAACAGTTTCCTGAGCCTTTTCAGCAGACGCGATGGGTGTGAGAAGCCCCGCCGCTGAACGGAGTTTTGGCGATGTCGTGGGCCGTTTTCGTTTTGATTTCGTTTGGCAGCAGAGGCAGAGCAAAGACAGAGCGAAGGAGATAACGAAAACAACACGAAAACGAACCAGACGGTTTAGCTTGAGCGCTGGCCTTGCTCTTTCTCACTGCTCCACCTCCAGGCGCGCCGCCGAAGGGGGAGAGGGCCAGCAGCGGAGGAGGGGAGGCTGGGCGTGCAGCACGAGGGCTGAGCGGCCTCGCCTCGGGCCCGCCGGGCGGCGTCGGCGCGCACCTGGCGTGCCGCGGCGCGGGTCGAGGGGGGGCGGAGGCGAAGAGGGAGGGAAGGTGGGAGGAGGAGGAAAAGGAACAGGAGGGGGAGGAGGAGGG
>CAUYUJ010014149.1:655000-677500 GCA_963575745.1 Prorocentrum cordatum
TTCCGGTGGGCGAGCAGGCGGCTGACAAGGTGCTCAGCGCGTTCTTTGGCGGCTTGGTGCATTGGCTGGTGGCGAAGGTGGTGAACAAGCGCCATGACGTCGATCACCGCGTGGCTCCGCTGCGCCGCGGGGCAAAGTAGTGGATTAAGGCGTCGCCTGGAGAGCACGCGGTCTGCCGCTACTCTGACGACGAGGTGGACCACGAACGTGTGCTACTGCACCCCGTCGGCGGCGGAGTGTGGGTGGTACTTACACCCGATGGGGACATCTACCCGGAGGACCTCAGCGGCGCTGACCCTGAGTTTGGGCCGGCGAAGGCCTTCCGCTGGCCATCAGGACCCGCCAGATGCGATCTCTGTGTCGGTTCCAGGAGGCGCTTGGACCAGACGAGCTGGCGAACGCCCTCCAGAAGGGTCGGCAGGCGGCGCTCGAAGAGAACGCCGAGCTGGCAGAGCCCGCGGACGCCATCGTTTCGGACAGCAAGGTGGTCCCCTGGGGCGAGGCGGCTGGCTCGCTGATGGCCTCGGACCGCGCGGTACTGCTGCGCCTCGGCCAGGCGGCGTCGACGGCGGGAGGCAGGCTGCTGAGCCCCGCAGGCCCCAGCGAGATGTGGCTGGCCCTCAGCGGAGGCCCAGGCTTGGATATCGGCAGCGAGGCCGACGCGACCAGCGCCATCGGGGTCTCTTCCGAGAGCGGCCCAGAGCCTTTCGGAGTGAGGGCCACGCGGCGCGGCTCGCGATGGTCGAGGCTGCCCAGGCGCCAGGCCGGGCGGCGGCAGAGGGGGGGCTGTGGCGGCGCTGCGAGGCGGACGAGGATCGAGACCAAGGAGGCCCCTTTCGGCGCGCGGCGGAGCCGCCGCCTCGGGAACCGCTTGCGCTCGAGGATGAGGTCGGGGGCACGGCCGCCCCTGAGAAAAGGTCGAGGGCGTCCGACGCTCCCGAGGACAAGGGCCTTTGCCCTTTGCCCTTGCCACGTCCTGCGGGAATGGCTGGTGCAGCGGGACTCGCGCTGGGGTTCCGACCCGGATGCGCCCGCGTTTTGCACGACTCATTTGGCGGAGCCCCGCCCCATGAATTGCGACTCCTTCCGCCGAAATCTTTCGTAGTTCTTTCAGGCCGCCGCAGTGGGAACACACTCGCTGCGAAAAGGCGGCGCTCACTGGTACAAGACAGTGTGCTGCTTGCCGGAAGAGTTGGTGCAGGCTCAGGGCGGCTGGTCGGCCCCTGAAACCATGCGAGCATTTTACGCTCGTTTCTCTGATTCAGAACGGCGCGATCAGCTGTTACGCGCCGTGTCTACAGCTTCGAGTGGCGTGGCGGTCCCAGCCATCACTCATTATCAGACGCGTGTTTCACCTATGCCTCTGCGGAGGCGCCTCACTGGGAGCTTGTAGAAACTCGCCTCCTCGGGGCTGCGCCTGGCCAGTGCTCCTGGCGGCCATTCCTGGATCGCCACGGACCTGGCCAGGCCGGGCTGCAGCTCCACGAGGCACCCCACACGAGGCATATGTTGCCAGCACAGGAGACACCGCCTTGGACTTGGAGGCAAAACAGTTCCTTCCCGATTCCTTCCCCAGTCACGGGGCAGCGAACAGACAGAAGGCGTCCTTTCTTAGGGGGCTGAGCACTCGGGAAAGGGGTTTCTGCAGGTTCGCGGGGTTCGGTTCGTCTTCCTTTCGGGCTCCTCGTGCGTTTTGCTGGATTCGGTTCGCGCGCAGGCGCCCTGTTCCAAGGGTCGGGGGCTAGCGCTCCCACCCCCCGCACCCTTATATTTTTCGGTGCCTGCTGCAATCCGCTTCCCTTCGGGGGGGGGTACGCCTGGCCAGTGTTCCTGGCGGCCATTCCTGGGTCGCCACGGACCTGGCCAGGCCGGGCTGCAGCTCCATGAGGCGCCCCACACGAGGCATATGTTGCCAGCAGCGCCGAGACACCGCCTTGGACTTGGAGGCAAAACAGTTCCTTCCCGATTCCTTCCCCCAGTCACGGGGCAACGAACAGGCAGAACGCGAGGACGCGCGGACCCTTTGGGTGGAGTACAGCGCCCAGGGAGAGAGGCACAAACGCTGGCGGGATGCGGTGCGGAGAGTCGCGGCAGGAGCGCTACGCGGACGCGCCCGTCGAGGGGCTGCCAGGCGCCCTGCACATGTTGGAGAAGAACGGTGGCGACCTTCGGCTTTGGCTGCAGTTCTTCAGCCGGATGAAGGGGCTCGGGGCCAACGACCGGGTGTCGCGCGAGCTCAAGGCGCCAGTGGAGGCACTGTTAGGAGCGCTCTCGGGCGCCTGAAGTCCACGCCCAGACGGAAAAAAAACATCTCTGAGTCGGACCGGCCGGTGTACTTTTCGTCTTGGGGTCCCCAGGGGCCGCCACGCGCGCGCGAACTAGAAATACTGTTGACCTCCCACCGGGGATCTTAGCACGCCTGTGGCCCGTTGGGCCGGCGAATTAAGCTGTGTGTCCCTGGGCCTTCCCAGATACGCTCATAGGAAGGAGGCGCAACGCCTGCCTCTCCTTGGGCCCACTCCCCGCCGACAGGGGCCGGGGAACCCCACCCTGCCCAGAAGCGCGCGGATTCGCACCAGGGGGCCGATCGTCGGGGTCGGCCAAGACGGGCGTGATGAATAGAAATTAGAAACAGGAGGGGAGAACACGCACAGGCATAAATAATCGCGTCGGTTCCCAGGCAAATTCAACACGTGGGGAATGGAGGGGAAAACGAGCATCCAGCCCATATGGGGATTGTGTGGGATCCTGGGACTTGTGTCTATTGAGGTGTGCGTGTGTGTGTTGTGTTGTGTTGTGTTGTGTTGTGTTGTGTTGTGTTGTGTTGTGTTGTGTTGTGTTGTGGTGTGGTGTGTTGTGGTGTGGTGTGGTGTGGTGTGGTGTGGTGTGGTGTGTGTGTGTGTGCGTGCGTGCGTGCGTGCGTGCGTGCGTGCGTGCGTGCGTGCGTGCGTGCGTGCGTGCGTGCGTGCGTGCGTGCGTGCGTGCGTGCGTGTGTGTGTGTGTGTGTGTGTGTGTGTGTGTGTGTGTGTGTGTGTGTTTGTGTGTGTGTATGTGTGTGCGTGTGTGCGTGTCTGTGTGTGCGTGGGCCCCTACAGTCAGGGGCGAAGAGTTGGCCAAGGGGGACACCGAAAGTGGCCAGATAGCCTCACCCCGCCCAGAAACGTTCGAGCCTTAAAACAAGCGGTCGATGCAAACGGGCGTCAGCCAGAGCGCCTGATTTTGCAGGATCCTGCAGGGACATCGGTGCACGAACAGGCTTGGGCGCATGATATTGCAGGATACTGCAAAGCCCGACTGACCTGGGTCTGGATTCCCAAAGCGTGCGGATTCGTAGCCAGGGGCCAATCGTCGGGGGCGGCCAAGAGGGGGGGGAATGACTGGTGACTAGGCGGGGGGGGCATCATGGCAGGCGCCATGAAATTTCCCCACATGTCATGGCGCCTCTTCTTATTTCGAGACCCTGGGCCGCGCACGTGCCGCCGGCCATGATTTGCGACCCCCCCTCTTGGACGCCCCCCCCCCTCGTTGGACGCCCCCGAAATCGCCAATCGATCGACGCTGTATCGCCGTTTCACTCTCGATGTTCCCCCCCTGAGCCGGTTTTCCCCTGACGTTCGTTCTCGGTCGGGGAGTGGGGGGGGGGGAGGGAAACGGGGAGGAGGGCGCGGCCCGTGGGGAATGTTAGCCCCGGAAACAGGAACGGAGGACCCCTGCGCCCTTCCCCCACTGGGGGGGACAGCATCACCTACGGCGAAAATGTATCATGTGCCACCCCTTCGGTAATGTGACCCCTGGCCATCGTTTCAGTTGTTGCTGTTTGTCATGATTCGAGTATTGTCGCGATTTGGCCGCTCTAATATATATATATATATATAATTAGCCCCGAAGGTGTTCTGGGGATCCGGCTAATTTTTGGATCCTCTTGACTTTCGGACTCACAGTAGGAAGGAGGATCCGGCCGGACGAAAGGGTAAGACAGGGACATGGGGGGATATTTGCTGCGCGCAGCTTGTTTTGGCCCCGCCGCCGGGTCCATTCCTCGAGACATGGG
Source organism: Prorocentrum cordatum (assembly GCA_963575745.1). Lineage (NCBI taxonomy): Eukaryota > Dinophyceae > Prorocentrales > Prorocentraceae > Prorocentrum > Prorocentrum cordatum. The sequence continues at coordinate 659,052 of CAUYUJ010014149.1, forward strand.
CGCCGCCCTGCGCCAAGAGGCGCCAGGAAAATCAGCTAATTACGTGAGCTCGTACCATTGGCTATGTATCCCTTGCGTCCCCCCCGAGAGGATGAAGACTTTCGCCTCGTTTTTGTCCTTCGTTTTTTCCCCGTCAATCGGATCGTGGAGGCGCGCTTCGGGCTCCGGGGGGCCGCTCAAAGTCCAGCAGGAAGGTGGTGAAAAAGTACACAGGCACAACGAAGCGTCGATTCCCAGTGGGAAGTGGAGGGGAAATCGAGCATCCAACACATATGAGAAATACGTTAAATCCTGGGATGTGTGTCTATTTGTTTTTATGCGCGTGTGTGCGTGTGTGTATGTGTGTGTGTGTGTGTGCGTGTGTGCGTGTGTGTGTGTGCGTGTGTGTGGGTGGGTGGGTGTTTGTTTTTGTTGTGAATGTGTGCGTCCCTGGCCCCCTTTAATAAGGGATGACAAGTTGGCCAAGGTGGACCCCCAGACGAGACTGGTGACCGATCTCGAGTTGAGATTTGTCGGGTGCGGCCAGGAGGGGGGTGATGACTAGGAAATGGGGGGCGATATCATGGCCAGTGCTACTGTATCTTCCCAGATTTCATGGCACCTCTTCTTATTTCAATACTTCCCCGTCACCGCCTCCCTTTGGGCCCGCGCACATGCCGCCGGCCATAATTTGCGCCTCCCCCTCTTGGACGCCCTCTTGGACGCACCCGTGATGTGTCGGGAGGACAAAAAGGAGGAGCAGGAGTTTTAACGTCACCAAGCCTTGAGGCCCCCCCCACCCAGCCCCCCTCATCCGGTGAAAGTATAACGCATCCGGCACCCTGGAAGCGTTACCTAGGCACCGGGGAAGCCCGCAGGGAGCGCTCGGGGCCAGGCCAAACTAAGCCTTGCTGAGCCCTGCTAGTTCCCGCTAAGCCCTGCTAGGCAAGATGCTTACTCGCCCCCTACTGAGCCCTGCTAAGCCCGTGCCAAGCCTTGCTAGCCCTTGATGAGCGCTTGCTAGCCCTTGCTAAACCCTGCTCGCTCCACTAAGCTCTACTGGGCCCCCTGCTAAGCACCCTGCTAAGCAATGCTAAGCCCTGCTCGACCCCTGCTGAGCCGTGCTCGCCCCTGCTAAGTCAAGCCTTGCTAATCCCCGCAGAGCCCTGTTAAGCCCATGCCAAGCCTTGCTAGTCCCTGCTAAGCTCTGCTGAGCGCTACTAAGACCTGCTATCCCCTGCTGAGCCTTGCTAAGCCCTGCTCGCCCTTCCCATCTCTTCACATCGCGGGTCTCCTGCGGGTATCTCTTAGACGAGCCTCCACTGCATCTCCTGGCGCCAGGCCTGTGGGCCCCGGTGAGCCTGCCATGTTTTCACACCTCGCAGTCGCATTCTTACCCTCCGTCCTTCCCTCCATATTCTCATTAGTATTTCCATTATTTCGAGTAGTATTATTCGGATTTACATTCTTATGTGCTCTCTTATGCCTAAGCTTTGTTCATTCTTTTTCTATTAGTAGCAGTATGATTGATATTAGTATTCTTACTACTATTCGTATTAATGCTATAGCTCGCATTATTTAATTTTCGGATTCCGTTTCTTATTCGCATCCGTAGTATTATTATCATTAGACTTTGCATTCGTATTATTACCAGTATTATCATCCTTATGCGAATTATTACTCGCGTTTGAATTTCGATGTGCCCGAGTATTATTGTTCGTATTAGCAGTAGTGATACTAGTATTCGCATTCTAATATTATCCGTATTATTCTTAGTGTGCGTATTCGTGAGAGCATTTGCATTCGTAGTATGATTCGTAAGTGTTGTTCTTCTTTTTCTTTTTTTTTAAAAAAATGAAATTTATAACTCTGTGTTCGGATTCGGTAGTAGTACGTTTATGTGTAGTATTACACTGCATCTTCAGTATTATTCTTCTTAGTTGAATCATTATTATGACCGTCCTTATGATTGTTACTCCTTTTCTTGTTATTACTCTTATACGCCGCGCGCGCATCTTATGTTTATTACTTATTCGTAGTATGTGTCTTCTTTTTATTCGTATGATTTGTCGTGTTCATATTATTATTCGCAGTCGCATTCGTAATCGCATCCGTATCTCACTCGCACTAGTTATTAGCATTATTAGTATTACTATTCTCCGCCGTATGGTCATTATTATTTTTCTTATTCGCGCGAATAGTTGATTAGTTGTTTTCGCGCATGCATAGTATTATTATTTTGTCTTGCAGATGTTCCTACCAGGTGCACTCGCACGCTCAGTACCCTCGCACAGCATGTCGTTATCATTGTGAAAAATCCGCCCATACCCACTCACATATAGACTCAGTGTGCGTCCAATCCTCAGGTTCTCTGGATGTTCTGCGCCCTCGGGCGCTATGATCACGCCCCTGTGCGGGGAGGGGGGCGATTCCCTGGGATGGACACCGCTCGGACGGCCCACGAAAACCAGTCTCCCCAAGGGGATTGCACTGATAATTCCAGATGGGGAACTGGAACTGGAACTGGAACTGGTGAAAACGCGAAGCGTTACATATGGAATAAGCAGGATCAAGACCCCTGGCAATCCGCTCTCTCCTTGAGAGAACCTTTGGCGGTTGACCAGCGTTGATCCTGTTCAAATATTGCGCGGTTGTCTTAGTGGGGCGCCCATTGCATTTCTCTTTGAGAGAGCGCAGCTGAGCACTGGCAATATACCCACAAGCGCCACAGTACCACAGGGATAAATCCGAGTGATAAAAGAGCGTATGAGATTCGTGAACCCACCCCCCAGCACAATGAATCTGTTTTTTGGCAGGCAACTTAAAAAGGGTTCCGTCGACGGGCTCAAGCTTAAAACACGGGGTCCCTACCAGTCAACAAGAGCTTTCTGAGTGGCCGAGCCTTTGCAGATCTTGCACTTCTGTCCGCAATCTTCCAGAACGTGAGTTGAGCAGAACTGCGCAACAACTCTGGGGGCAAGCGGTGGGCGATGATGCCTTTTCTGTCGATCCCGCTGCGGCCGAGGATCGGCTGCAACTGCATCAAGATGCGCGCGCAACAGCCTCTTGCGCACGATCGCTGCCTGGGCCTCGATCTGGTCCAGGCGGCCTCGCACGTCTTGTGGAAGCCGATGAGCGCCTGCTGCCTCACCTGCTGCCTGATCCGCCAGCCTGTTCCCCTCTACCATCCATAAGGGGAGATTCTTCTCACGCGCTTCCTCATTCGTAAGATGTGAATTGATGAACAGTGCGATCACTAAAGAAGTTCTGTCCATGTCACGCAGCCGCTGGCCAATCTTGGCCCACAGATCAACGTCACTAGCAGCAGATCTCGGCCTTTGGAAAATCTGATCACCCCAGCCGTCGGCTTCCGCTTTGTTGCCAGTGACGTATACCAACCATCCCGCAGTCGAGCGAATGGCCGCCTCTAGGGCCGCCAGCTCACCACAATGCACCGTCTGCCTCCGTCCTGGAAGAGGTGCGTGACCTATCGCGCCCGCAGAAAAGGGATACTTGTTGATCACATGCACAAGGGCAAATCCTACCCGTCGCCGAGCAGGTCCCATGGTGTCTGGACCTCCGCTGGCGCCACCACAGATGAAGATCGGCTTCTCCTGTGTGCCTGAGCCAAACACACCATCACCAAAAACTGTGTTGTCGTCGAAATGCCAGTCCTCGAACTGAGCTGGGGCCGGCGCCAACGTCCACTTTTTCGGAATAAGGCCTCGCAACCAGTATTCTGGACACTGCTCGTGTTGCGCCACAGCTGCTGGAAGAAGCTTATCTGAATCTTGATATGCCTTCTTGTCCTTATTGTGAGGACATGTCCAGCATCCGTGAAGCGGGGTCTCCACATGCCTTTCGCCAGCAGCAAGACAGCGAGGGCACATGCGAAGATCATCATCTGCTCCCTGAACTTCTGCTAGGAGGCGCCCCCGTGGCCAGGTGCCTCCAACAGCGATCGCCAGCATCAACTCCCTCACTGCTTGACCGTTGGGAGCGCCAGCTAACGACTCGATTAAAAGAATCGATAAGTGTAGTTATCCACGCCGTGCGCCGCGCCCTCGCCGCAGTAATGGTCGGCAGCTTGACGCCAATAATAACGCTGGACTGAGATCGTGAAATCGCGCAAGATGTCAGCAATGTCTTCGTTGCCTGTGAGATCTTGGTCTGGGAAATTCCAGTCAATATCTTCGTCGCCGCACCCGTCGCCTGGAAGATGCCAATTCGAAGGTGTGATAGGATCCAAACCATATTGCAACAACAAAACAATAACCGCACTCATGGGACCTCTGATGCGCCTAGTCCTCTGAGCGCTGGGCATAGCTCGCAGCCGATTGACAACTGCATGCCATGACTTATGAACTGAACTTCTAATGTTACTGTCCGAAATCCACAGCTTCAACCACTCGGCCAAACACTCCCGACCCAACTTGATAGCAGGGTCTTGATCCGGCGCTCGCAAGTCCAAGGTCGCGGCGGTGCATCTCCCTCGTTTGCTGGCCCCGCAAACTGCAGCGAGACGGCTCCGAAGACGATGAAGGTCACCTCCCAGCATACCAAAAACCTGATGCCCGTAATGTGCCACTGTCTGTGCGCTAACACGCTCAAGTCTTGCCGTGACCTGATATTGCGTGCTAGCCCTGGCCCACTTGACGATATTGGCACGCCTCCTCGCCGATTTGACCACGCGTTGTCGCTGCGTTGCTCGACCTTGCCGTTTGCCTGCAGAGAGATGCCGAGGTAAGGGAAGGGGCCTGCAAAGCAGGCCGCAGACGGCGACCCCTCTTGCGCAAGGCTGCTGCAATAGATTTGGCCAGACGCTGATTGGAAGCAAGCAGCGCGCTCTTGGGGGCGACAGCTAACCGAGCTTGAGCCAAACATTCGTAAGTGTCCGAGACCGAGTTGACCATAGTCTGGAAGACCTGACGCTCCGACCCGACTGTGGACTCGCTGAGGTCGTCGACCCATATCCTTGTCCAGACTCTCGGGTTGGTTGTCGTCAACCTCTTAAGCATGAAATGCGCGCAGCATTTTCCGAAACGGGCACCGCTGCGAAGGCCCTGCGCAATTGATTGTGCCACTTGAAACGCACGCGATGTGGAGCTGAACTGCGATAACGTTCGCGCCGCCGCGCACAACTGAAACTCTAGCATCAATACCACCGGTGGAAAATTGAGTTCCAGCGCAGTCGCCACGAGATGATCCCACCACGCCGTGTCGTAAAAGGACTGGATGTCCATGATCGCATGGGCGTAGCTGATCTTGAGGTAACCGTGCACTTCTTCGTGCAGCGTCTTGACGAAAGCTTCTCGCAACGCCGAGTTGCCTGCCAGCGCCGCGTCCCAGTGTGCGGCTTCCTCAGCTGCCCACGGCTCGATGTAATTCTCTCTGATCAAAGACCAGATGCGACAGGCCATGCACAACAAACCGATAACTCTGTTGCCCGTGCTTTTCTTTGGGAGCAAACGCCCCATTGTTAGAAGCAACTGCCATGGCCAAGTAAGAGCGCGCTCGCACGAGTTGAGCAAATTAAGAAACTCCCTCCGTCCTTCAACTGGCAGGCGCTGAACGTCCAACGCCGTCAGACTATCAGCTCCCAGTCCTGCCTTCGGCTTCATGCGTCCGATGGCGTAGTCCAGCTCCTGCAAGGTGATCTCTGGAAGTCGCTCTACCTCCGCCTCAACCTTGATGCGACGAAATAACTTTGATACTTGGCCACGATCCACTGGCGACGGTGACCACAACTGCCGAAAATGCTGCGCTTTGTGATCAACCACGCCCACGTGATAATACCAGGGGAGGAAGGGGAGGAGGAGGGGGAGGAGGAGGAGGAAGACGTGAATTCAGTGCCCGGCATGTTGTTCAGGCGGCAGTCCAGTCGCAATCCCTTCGCATCTCACAGTCGCATTCCACCCCTCCGTCTTTCCCTCCGAATTATTAAGATTACGAGCGGTCTTACTTTTATTATATTTCATGTTCGTACTCTGACTATGCTGGTCATCGGTATCCTTCTGATCATGAGCATTCGGATTATTGTTAGCATTTGCATTCTTCTTCGTCGTATTCCTATTGTTCGTAGTATTCTGAGTATTCTTATTCGCATTTTGAATCGTACTCGAAGTCTCGTTATTTGAAATCATATGGATGTTATTTCTTTCAGTCTTACCAGTATGCAAATTATTTCTCGCATTCGAATGTATATTCGTTGTCTTACTCTTTTTTATTATCCATATGTGTGATTTTATTTTCAGTATTATTATCCTTATGTGTAATATCACAAGCCTGCATATATATATAGTAATATTTTATTCGTATTATCACCCGTAGTAGAATTCTGAATGTTTTTTTTCGCACGACTAGTATGGCTATTATTGTTCTTATTATGCATCGTTTAAATATGTGTCCGGACTCGCACGTATTATGCTTACTCGTAGTATTACACGATATTCTTAGTCTGAGCATTGCTCTTATTATTTGAGTCAGTATTATTACCGTCCGTCTGATTATTAGTCTTGTTCATATTATATCTATTATACGCATTCGTGTTCGCATTCGACTTATTATGTGTACTACTTATTCGTACTCTGTTTCTTGTGCTGATTCGCATTATGTGTTGTGTGTACTCGCATTCGTAATCGCCTTCTTAATCGTATTCACATTCGTTTTATTACTCCCGTGTGCACCCTCGTACGTATCATAAGTCATCTTATTTCTTAATGTATTCCGTATTCGCATGCGTATTATTATTAGCCGTGATATTGTATGCATTGTTTTATTATTATCGTGCTTACTCTTCTTCGCAATGATATTCGTATTCTCACTATATTCACACATGTTTGGTATTATTGTGATTTCGTCTCATACTGACTCACATATAGACTCATTGTGTGTCAATTCCTCGAACTCTCTGGATTTTCTGCGTCTTCGGGTGCTGAGATAACGCTCCTGTGCGGGGAGAGGGGGCGATGCCCTGGGATGGGCACCGCCCTCGGACGGCCCGCGAAAACCAATCTCCCCGAGGGAATTGCAATGATAATATCAGAGGAGGAAGGGGAGGAGGAGGAGGACAAGGAGGAGGACGAGGAGGAGGAGGAGGAAGAGGAGGAGGAGGAGAGAGATGGGGGAGGGGGAGGGGGAGGGGGAGGGGGGCGAGGAGGACGACAATCCCAGGCTCTCGGCCGTGAGCGCGCACCTCCCCCCCTTTGGTTCCCCCAGAGGGTTCCTCAGCAATTCCTGACGCTTCGCTAACCGCCACCACCCCATCCACAAACGTCTTCAACAATGGTTGACGCTTCGCTAACCCCCACCGCCCCATCCAGAAACGACGCCCAGGCGAGTTGACGCGACGAGGTGAACCCCTCCTCACAGGGAGAAAAGGGGAGTGGACGAGACAGCGCTCTAAACCACATGCTCCCTAAAGGGCTGATGGGGGTCCTTCTAAGGAGCTCCAGAGTTCCTTTTTCCTTCCTCTTCAGTAGTCGCTTCGGTCCAAGAGGGTTCCAGACATGTCAGTTTCTCACGAGCGCGTCAGCTCCGCAATGACATCCTCCCTCAGGGACGGCGCGAGGGCTCTCGCACGCGTTCAGAAGCAGAACGACGCGGAAGTGGATCAATCACAAGGTCAGTTCTTGAGCCGCTTCGGGCCACCCAGCAGCGCGCCTTCCAGGGGCCTTCTTTGGCTCCAGTCCTCTCAGTGCTTGGGCGCGTTCCAGTGCTCAGCATTCTGTTAAGACCGCAGTCCCTGGGCGTGCTTTCAGTGCTCAGCATGTTGATCATACAGCAATACACGATCACCTATTTCAGCGTTTGCAGTCTGCACGGAGACCAGTCCTGATCAGTCTGATCATACGTGAACCCCAGTCCTTCCTTCCTCCTTTCTCTTTCTTCCCTCTTGCCTTCCCCCCCCCCCCCCCACCCCCCCCCTCATCCTTCCCTCCCTCTTGCCCCTCCCTCATCCCCCCTCCCTCCTGCTCTTGCTTCTCCTCTTTGGCCCCTTCTTATCATCATCATTATATGTACCTTTCTCCTTATCGTTCGTCTTACTCGTGGCCCCGCAGGGAGCGCGAGCGAAGGCAGCGGCGGCCCCTCGCGCGTTTCGTTGCCCCGCAGGGAGCTCCATCGAAGGTCCTGCCGGCTGCGTCCGCGCGGGCCCTGTCTGGCGCGCCCAACGCGCGCTTCTTGGCCCCGTGGGCGGTCTAGGTTCGTCGACCGCCTGAGGAATCCCCTAGCGCCTTTTTGGGCAACCTCCAAGATTTTCCCTGGACATCCATATCGTTCCACTTGGAAGCGCTTCGCATTTCCCAGGGAATTCTCCGCGCATCTTCAGAACATCCCTGGCATCTCCGATGGGGGGCCCTGGCATTTCGTAGGGGATCCTCGAACTGCCTTCGGCAACGCGCGGCAGCCCCCAGGGCATCTTGAGCACATCCGTCGCATGTCCTCAGTATCCCCAAGGGCGTGCGACGGGGCGTTTCGCGTATCCCAAGAGTCTCGGGCCCCGGGGAGTCCCGAGGCAATACTTGGCTGGTCCGTGACATGTCCTAGGACATGCACGGCGTATCCAAGTGCGCCCCCGAGGATTTTTCCTCGCGCGTCGCGCGGCGCGCGACGCGCCGCGGATTTTGCAGTTGCGCTTTGTGCAAGGTGCTAAATGTATCGCTCTGCGAAAACGACACCCACGAAAATATAAAATATTGGTGCGGTGCCAGCGATAACCCTTGGGGAGCTCTTAAAGGCTCCATGAGGTTAGGCCCACTGTTTGCGTGGAGTTTTCTTTTTGTTTTTCCGGGATGGGCTGCGTTTCTTTCGATTGTTACTAGGTTGCGAGCGCGCGAGGAGAAGGAGGAGGAGAATGAAGAGGATCGAGGCTAGAGGTTCGAGGCTCGAGCTTCGATCGTTGAGGTTTTTGGGCGTTGTTAGCTTTTCCTAGGTCGCCGGGAGGCGCTCTTGAGGCCATGGCTGCATCCGCCATGGAACTACTGTCCGCAGCTCCCCATTCACAGGTCCGGGGGGTAGTTTTTGAGGGTGGAGGAGGAGGAAGAGGAGGAGGAGGAGGAGGAGGAGGAGGAGGAGGAGGAGGAGGAAGAAGAAAAAGGAGGAATGTTATCGACGAGGGGTCGGAGGAGGGGAACATGATGAGAAAGTGGATACGCAAGAGAAGGGAAGGGGAAGGGATCGTATAATAAAAAGGTGGATACTGAGATGGGGAAGGGGAGGGGGGAGGGGGAGGATTGAGACTCGAGGATCGAGGACCGGACTGTTTAAGCATGTTTCCCGATCTTCCGAGAGGCATCTCGTCGCCGCAGATGGGTCCGCCTCGGAAATTCGTCCAGAACGAAACCCAAGACAAGTCCAAGTGCCAGTTTTCGAGGAGGGGGAGGATGGGGAGGAGGAGGAGGAAGAGGAGGAGGAGGAGGAGGATAATGAGAATGAGGAAGAGGAGGAGGAAACAGGAGGAGGAGGAGGAGGACGAAAGCAGAAGACTACGTATGAGTCGAGGAGGATTGGTGTAGGAGGAATGGGGTAGGAAGAGAGGGAGGGTCTTGGGCAAAGGGGGGAGAATCTGGTGGCCTTCGGCTAGTGTCACCACCGTGCGTAGGTTGTGGGCCAGAGTCCTCTTAGATGCCTGTTGTCGGAGTCCGTCGTGATACCTCCCGGGTGCGTCTTGAGGGGGCTCTCGGGGTCTCTTCGGGGGCCTCTCGGAAGTTGGTACGAAACCTCTTGGGGCGTCTTGGGAGCTTCGAGGGAGGTTTTGGGTGACATGTCGACGGTGTTGGGGACAACATTTAGGGAAAAGGCGACCAATGCCGTCTAGGCGCCCTCCTCCTGGGCTGCCTGAGGGCCCTCGCTGGCTGTCGCTAGGCCCTCTTGAGGGCCTCTGGGAATGTCCGAATCCAGAAATGCGAGAACGCTAAAATCATTCAGCCAGTTGTTATGGGAGTTCGATATTTGTTGGCATGCTGAAGTCCTCTTGGGGCGTCTGGATGGCCTCTTAGGCCGTCTTGATGCCGTCTCGGGGCACTCTTCGGCCTTCTCGGTGTCTTCCTGGATCTTCCCGGGGCTCTCGGGGGAGACTCTTGGAGAGTCTTAGGGCCTTTTTTGGCGAACTCGGCGTCCACGAGGCCCACGAGGCACAACTCAGGAACGCCCAGGAGTGACCAGGAATTGCGGCAAAGGTTCGGGGGGTTCAGCAATCATTCAATCCTCTGAACATTCGCATCTGTATGGGCCTTGGGGCACTCCATTACGTTTTGAAGACACAGTGGCGGAGTTGGGAGGTGACGGGGGAGAGAAGGCGAACGGGTGGGAAGGGGGGGCAGGAGGACAGGGAGGAAACGTAGGAGAAGCGGAAGGGAAAGGGAAGTAGTAGGAGGTTAAGGAAATGTAGGGGGAGGAGAGGAGGAGAATCGAAGATCGAGGGATCGAGGGTGGAGGTTTCATGCCGCGGCTCTCCAAACGGTGCTTGCACGTAGGGCTCCTTATTTCGTAAAAGAAGGAATGTGATGAGTGTGGCGAGGTGCCGCTTGGTGAGCGCCTCCTGGGCGCCACATGCTTTGGGCGGGTGTGGCGAGGTTTCGCCTGGTGGGCGGCCGTTGTCGCCTCGTGCGCGCTGCGTGTGCTGGGCGAGTGCGGTGAGGCTTCGCCTGGCAGGCTGCCGTGGGCGCCTCGTGGACGCTCCTCCTCGTTGGCGCCTCGTACGCCGGGCGGGTGCTGCGACGTGTTGCCCGGTGGGCGGCGGGTCCGGCGAGGTGTCGCTTGGTGAGCGGCCGTGGGCGCCACATGGTTTACTCCACATAACTTATACCACATAGCTTGCACCTCATCGCCCACGCCACATAGATTGCACCACACAGTTCACTTGCACCACGCAGCCCCGCAGCTTACACCACTACCTCGCGTGCACCACATCACCTTCACTGAGTGGAGTCCACGCCGGCAAACATTTTGCCCTGGGGGGGGGCGCCTGGGGCGATCACGCCTGGATTCGCCTCGAACGCACCCCAGCAGAGGGCATTTGGCTCGGCGTGTGAGGGCGATGGGGGACACGGAGGGGACGGGGGTGTAGCCAGGTGGTGGACGACGAGGTTTACGAGGATAACACAAGGAGGCCGAAAAGACGAGGAATAAGGAAAACTATGCATCGGGGGAAGGAGTAGGAGGAGGCGAAGGATGGATAGGAGGGACGGAGGGAGACGATGAAGAAGGATGAGGGTCTAGGAGGAGGGGGTGAGTAGGAGGAGGGGGAGGGAGGACGATGAGGAAAACGAAACGGAGCAGGAGGAAACAGGAAGGACGAAAGGGGGAGGAGGTGTGAGGCCGCGCGGCTAGTAGGTCTCGCAACCTTGAGACTGGCTTGGACTTGTGGCCTGACTTGCTCGTGCTGCGCCTCCTGTCTGGCACAAGCTGGCTTGTCTCTGCGAGCGCGTGCTGTTTTCACAACAGGACAGTGTCGCACCGACAGTGGCATCGTGGGCGCGGGCGTTCAACATTCAAGAGTTCGGGGTTTTCTTGGGATCCCCGACAGCAGGTATCTTTACAAGTTCATCGGTTCAACGCGGTAGCATGTACTTACCAAACTTCATGGCGAGAATCTACCTTCGTGTGTGTGTGATGTTATTATTCGACCCGCCTCGCTCCTCGTAATCCTGCTCCTTTCCCTCCTCGATCCTATGAGCCCCAGGCCGAGCGGGTCGTCACGACATTGCAGGTTACCTCGAATCTCATAGTTTCCCCCCCGTCTTCGATGACGGCTCGGGCTTGGGCTGTTCGATTATTTCCACCAGTTGTGGTTGGGGCGTCGTTGCGCTGGAGGTGAAGGGCAGTGCCGCCTATGGCCTCGCCATATGAGCTTGCCGCATTGCGAGTGCCGCGTGTGGCCCCTAGCTGCGTCAGTTCAACGCGTTCTTGCGGCAGGGGTGTGTTCCTTCTAGTTGTATGCCTTGCATGCTGCCCCCGCCCGACCCTGAGGGTAATATTGAGTTGTGCTCGAGCTGGTATGTTGCGTTGTGCACAAGCATGACTAGTTCCTCTCCAGCGGCACCGTAGTCCACTGTGGCTTGTAAGAGGGCAGTGTATGCTCAACATTACGAAGTGGGCATCGGCGGCATCATAGTCGAGCCCACCAGTCCCCTGTCAGGGTCTCAGTCGAATAGCCGCTTCTTGGCAGCCAGCAGCGACAGAGCCCGTACCCAAGGCAGGCGTGGTACGTCAATTAGAAAGAGCGTGTTCTACCGCTGCTGGCGGAAAACCGGGGGGGGTCACTACCACTTCGAACCCCTCCCCCCCCTTCCGGAAAACTTGGGGGGGTCACTACCGGTTCGAACCCCTCCCCCCCCACCCCAGTTCATCATGAAAAGGGGGGGGGGGCACTACCGGTTCGAACCCTTCCCCCCCCCCCCTCGAAAACCGGGAGGGGTCACTACCGGTTCGAACCCCCCCCCTCTCGAAAACCGAGTGGGGGTGCGGACAGTGGTGGGGACAGTGGTGGTGGTGGGGGCAGTGGCGAGGGGACAGCGGGACAATGGTGGGGACAGTGGGACAGTGCTGGGGACGGTAGTGGTGGGGACAGTGGTGAGGACAATGGTGGGAACAGTGGGGACAATGGACAGTGGTGGGGACGGTGGTGGTGGGGACAGTGGTGTGGGGACAGTGGGAATGAGGTGGAAACAGTGGGACAGTGGGGGTACAGTGGTGGTGGAGACAGTGGTGAAGGCGGTGGCGAGGACGGCGGTGGGACAATGGGACAGAAGCACAGTGGGGATAGTGGTGGGGACAGTGGTGGGAACAGTGGGACAGCTCAGTGGGACAGCGGAGGAGTCAGTGGGACAGTGGGGACAGTGGGGATAGTCGGGCAGTGGTTGGGGCCGTGGAGAAAGTGGGGAGAGTGGAACCGTGGTGGGAACAGTGGTGGGGACAGTGGGGACAGTGCGACAGTGGTGGGGGCACTGGTGGGGACAGTAGGGACGGTGGTGGAACCAGTGGGGACAGTGGTGGTGAGGACAGTGGCGCTGGGAACAACAGTGGGGGATGTGATGCGGACGGTGGTAGGGACCGGGAGTCGTTTGCTGGCGGTGGGGGGGGGGGTTCGAACCGGTAGTGACCCCCCCTCCGGTTTTCGAGGGGGGGGGGGTTCGAACTGGTAGTGACCACCCCCGGCTTTCGAGGGGAGGGAGGGGTTAGGGGAGGGAGGGGGTTTTGCCGGGGGAGGGGGGGAGGGGGGGGGGAGGTCCAGCAGGGGGGGGTCGGAAGGGGGGGGGCCCGGGTTCCAAAGGAAGAGAGGGGGGGCAATTTTCCGCAGTAAAACGGCGGTGGATCACGCTCTCTCACATATTAGCAGCTACGCTGATGTATGCATACATACACACATATATATGTGTAATATATATATATACATATGCATACAAACATATGTATATAAATGTATACATATATAAATGTATATATCGATAGATCGGTGTGTGTGTGTTGTGCGTATGCATCTGCGCCTGTTCTTGTGAGTCTGTCTCTGTAGCTGCGTCTGTGTACGTGTCTGTGTCTGTGCCTGTGTGTTTGCCTGCGCATGTGCCTAGGTGTGTGCGTGAGCGTGTGCGTGTGCGTGTTTGTGTGTGTGTGAGTGTGTGTGTGTGTGTGAATGTGAATGTGGGTGTGTGCGGCTGCGTGTGCGTGTGCGTGTGCGTGTGTGCGTGTGCGTTTGTGCGTGTAAGTACAAGTGCACGTGTAACTGTAAGTGTAAGTGTAAGTGAGCGTAAGCGTGAGCGTGAGCGTGAGCGTGAGCATGTGTGTGGGTGTGTGGACGAACTGGAGTCAGAACTGGACGACGCCGATCCCGACTCAAACGGTTCTTTTGCGGACAGGAATCTTCCGGCGCAGCTAATGCACATGTTGAAAGCTGGAGGTGGCCTGCGTTTAGCTTGCAGGCTCATGACGGCATCGTTGCACGATAATTCGACAGTCACGAAGGCTGGGACATGGGCGAGCCGTTCCCACAATCACACATGCACGACCAATGGGAGTCGCAAGTGAGATGTATGCGGCAGGCCGTTCAGATTGACAAGTCGGCTTGCAACCAGCCGGTTCGGCATGCCGCAACCGCGACATTTGCAGATGCATTGGGCGCGCGCGTGCGTGGCCGTGGACGCTGCGCGCCTGTGTCCGACAGGTAGCTGAGAATCCATTCTGGGACTGGTACACAGAGCAGATTTCAACGACCAAGACGCCGAACCACGCGTTCAATTACATGATGAGCTTGGCCCAGTGGCGGGTGGCAGTTCCAGGACCGCGCGTGGAACGCAGTTCACGCTACTCTCTACGACAGTGGCAATTTGACGCTCATGGGCATGCACCCAGGGGGGAGCGACAAGGCCACGAAGGCATTATCGCTGACGCTGCATATTGTCCAGAATAAAATATGGATGAGCACGCACAGCTTGCCTCCTGATGGCGATGCAACTGCGGCGTCAACATCCGCGCGCGTCGCCGACGGAGCCTGCGCGATTATGTTTACGGACCATCAACGCCTATTGTTTCTGGAGGATGGTCGGCGCACTAATGCAGCAGCACATGCGCGGTGGAACGACGTGGCCCTGATTGCAAAGGGTAAGCCTGCCGGGACATTGCTTGAATTCTGATCCCGCGACAAGTGTGGCCGCAGGTCGTTCGCTGGGAGACATGTACTAAAAGGTGCGCTTTGGGCAACGGCGGACAACAGAAGTTGGAGACACCCGCGGCGCGCTGCGGCTGGATGCTCGGGCGAATTCAAACAAACAGCAAGCGGAGTTTTCGAGGCGCGCGGTTCGCTTCGCGAGCCAGGCGCGGGTATGCGAGATTTCGTCGACAAGTTCAAGGGGCTGAAGAAAAGCTACATCAGCGAAGTCCAGGAGCTGCAAGCGCAAGTTACCGACGAGCTGGCCCAACATTCTTGACAGAAGCGCATGGCCTACCGTGGGCGAGGGGCGGGCGAACAAGGCTGCAGCGGCATGGGCGTGACTGCGCGAATATCGGCTCCGTGGGCGCGCGGGCAATTCTGTGAGCCCTGGCGCGGCCCGTTTCGCGAAGCTCGCGCCCAGCTCTACAAGTCGCACTGTGCGGAGATCGTTTCTGGTTGTCCTTCGGCCACCACGCGTGGGCCTTCTTGGGCTGGCAGCTGCACTGCGGCGTCTTCGAGGACGCGACGTAATTCGCACTTGCCAATGACAGGGGTTCGGCAATTATGTTGCGCGGCATTTAATCCTCGACTGCTGCGGCCGCTTCAGGTTTTAAAGTATGGGAATTGGGGTTTGGTGTTTCTGCGTTCTACGGTTAGCTTTCGCGGTGTGGGATATTCGGGCCACGCGCTTGATCAGCAGGGCGACGCAGACGGCAAAATTGCTGCAACGCGGGCTTGCCACCTTGAAAGTTTGCTTTGCAGCAACCGTTGCTGGGCTCCACGTCGCGGGCCCATCCGATTGGGATGTCGCCCCTGCAGCGGCCTTCGCGCCGACCGACATTGGAATTGCCGCGAGGCAATTCACAGGGCCAGATTGTCTCGTGAGGCTCTCGCTGACGACGTCCGCTAACACGTTGAAATTTACCGACCCCTTGAAGCGCGCTCTCTTCATCGGCGATGCTGACGCGCCCGACGGGGCGACGACTCCGAAGAAAGCTTGCAGCGCCATTGGTAAATTACTGAGCCCCGACGACCCTGCCAACACCGCGCGCGACATGATCTACAAGTCCTTTGCGGCCGGCGCACAATGCACCTCAGCGTTTGACGACGCGCTGGTCGAGGCAATGTTCGAGGGCCTCGGCGCTGAAGATACGAGCGAATTCCCAGAGGTCCTGGAAGCTATTAAGAAGGGAAAGATCAGGCGCCGATGCGCCGAATGCAAACTGCACCAGGAATGGGAACTTGCCGGCTTGGGCCCTGCGGGCCCGAAACAGAAGGAAGCAAAGACAACGGCCGAGGCGAGGGCTAAGCCGAGGCCCACGGCAAGCCACCCCCCAGGTGGGCCGCCACCTCCCCCTCCACCGCCATCGCTTCCACCACCGCCAGCGCCACCAGCGCCAACGCCAGCGCCAGTGCCATCGCCGCCGCCAGCACCAGCGCCAACACCTCCAGCACCAGCGCCAGCGCCCCCGCTACCACCACCAGCGCCCCCCCCCCCCCGCCACCAGGAGGAATGCATGTTCATGGACCACATGTTATTCCAGGCCTGGTTTACACTTACAGTTGGGCGTGGGCGTCGCGGCCGATTGCACGGTCAATTCCCGCTTCGCTACAGCCCTGGTTTACGCGACGCGGCGTCGTGGGAGATGCGCGTCTGGGATACCGCGTCAAACGCGTGGGCAAATCGATCGCCGCTGTTTCGAGTGCTCGTGCAGACGCCAGAAGGAGACGAAGCGTTGCTGCGCAGGTGGCTAGATGAGAACAGAAGGTGCTGCCATCCTTGATGCAGGCAGCTATGAACATACATCGGGTGTGGAAGAGTGGCATTGGCCTCCTGCTAGATTTTGTGGGCATTGGGTGTGGTAGAGTGTCATGTGGGCCTCCAGCTGCCGCACTGATTCAGCACGCGCTTTGGGAAAACAAGAACACATCAACAGCGTCGCCGTCGTCGTCATCACCGTCGGCAACATCATCATCATTCCCACAACCATGTCCACCATCATCAAAATCATCGCCATCAACGACATCGTCTTCACCATCGTCACCTCGCATTATAAACATCATCGACTCCACCAGCTCCCATCCTGATTCTCACCATCACAATCACCATCCATCGGTATCACCGCCGTCATCATCACCGCCATATCCCAACTGATATTTATCAATACCCAAGCGTTATCCATCAAACTATAGACACACACATTCCCGAAAGGCTTGTGATCTACCCCCCCCCCCCCTGATCTAAACCCCCGGGGAGTTCTCTTGAGCCCTGTGGGTTGTCTTGGGGCGATGTGCGGGTCTTTCAGCCTACAGGCTGAAAGTATACGTTTCCCAGTGAATGGGGGATGTCGTTTGGCTTTGAGGCCCTCTTGTGGGCGCCATGGGGGCTTTTCTGGGGCATCTCATGGGCCCTTTGGGCCGTCTTCGGTCCACAGTGGGCTGCTTGAAGCTGTGGGGCCCGCGCGCTGGCACGATTCTCAGTCTCCCAACGTTGCAAACTAATATGCAGCATCAAAAAACAAACGCGAGTGAAGCCCTAGACCTCACCCCTCTGCGGCGCTTTTCGAGCCCGGTTGATCTGGGATGGCCCCTGGGCCCGAAATTGGACAAGAACGCTTGGTGTTGAAGATTTGCAGCCTCAAGATCTCAGGGTTTTCTTCCCCCCTACGTATGGCAGGTTCATACGTCAATTGCGTGATGGCGACGCCGGCGAAGGTTTAATTTCGCATGGTCGAGCGACGTGGAGACACCGAGGAACACTGTCACGCCATTGGTCCCGACGGAAGTGACCCTTGAACGATTGGGGTCGCGACCGCTTCAAGGTTGACCGATCGGCGCGGTGTCAAAAACCGTTGCGCGCGCCGACCCCGCACGAACCCACCGTATCCACAGGGGTACAAGCCGTCCCGGCCGAGCTTCGTGCTTTGCGATGTGGGCCCCTCGGCCGCCGCCCAGAGGGAACCCCGCACGTCCTGCCCCGCAGGTCGCTGGGGGCCATGGCCGGTGTCCTGAGGGCCGCGTTCCTGGGCGCGGTCGCTTTGAGCATCATGGCGGTCGTCTCGGGGGACCTTCCACCGACCACCTCGCCGATCCCAGGTCTCAAACAATGGCGCGGCGTCCTGGCTTGCCTATATAGGCCCGCCAAATCGAATGTTATTTGAACGAGATGTTTTTGGCTCATGTCTGTCTGAGGCCCGACTGTTTTAGCACGTCGGCCTCATGTTCTAAGCATATTGCTTTCGCTATTAGAACAGCCCTTCGTTCTGAAAACATGTCGTGGTTGACCTATGGGAATGCCTGGACGGTCGGTCTCTTCTCAATTATTTCCCACGATATGGTTTTGTCAGCCCTTGCGTGTTTCAGCATCGTGCAACCGATCCACATCCTCGTTGGGCAATGTTATCTCAGCCCCACCATCCCCCCAGTTGGGGGTATGTCCCTCGAGACCCGGAGGGAACAGCATATATCCCCAACTAGGGGGGTAAGTCTGCCAGTGGGGTCAAGGCTACACCAGCGGGGATAAGGATCAATTAAACGATGCAGTTGTTCCTCGATTTCGGCTCCCATGGGGCCCGTTGTCGGGCCCCCAAGACGGACGGATCGGGGACGAGACATTTCCCCCGAGGGGGAGGGGGGGGGGTCGTGACTTCTGGGGGCGCGCTCTGTACGAATACCACGTCGCTGGATTCCTGGGATCCTGCCCAGGCCGATCCTGGGCCCAGGGTTGGTGCCCTGCGCTTGGGGAAGTGCTTGCTTGGAACACATATTAGCCAGCGTGGTCCCCGGAAAGTGAATTATTGCACCGTGGAGGTGAGAGTGGTGG